>OW804099.1:100222306-100622306 GCA_942159475.1 Sthenelais limicola | reverse complement strand
ATCAGCATCATCTTGGGCGTTGACATTTTTAAATTGATTAAACAACTTGTGTTTTTCTTTTTTCAAGAGATAAGATAACGCTCAGAACAATCCGGCAATTGATTGGCATTCCGAGAGATAGGGGTTTTCTATTGGATGTATAATGGTATATGGGAGAAGTCGACAGAAAATGTACAATTGGCAGCTCTACACATTTAGTAAATTCTGCTAAATTAGGTTGGAAAATGATAACTACTAGTGGACAACATATGTAGGGAGAAGCTCGTCACTCCTCTCCACCTACAGAACCAGCACAACATACAACAATAGGTTCTATTGAACACAGAACTAGTGAGAAAAAATGACAACAGCACATAAAGTGTACATATTAAAACACTATAAGTTTAGATATCTTTAAATGTCCTGGCATGCGGATTTCAGACAGGAACTGCCTTCATTGTTTACAAGGTGGTTTATAAATGATTTGTATCATAGTCTGTGTGTGTATTGCTAGATCACGAGCCGTGGTCGTGTGTATAATGAGGTTCCCCCAAACATCGCCACGTCAGCTCTAACTAACAAATAAAAAAGGTTTGGGTAGGCAGCAAAGGCTACAATATGTAACGTTAGCCATGATGAATGATGAATCCAGTCCTTGAAGAGCACTGCGGTGTGTAAACAGATCTTTGTAATTCCTGGTGTGCCAGAATATATATAATTATGAGAAAAAAAATCGTATGTTCCTAACTTATTTTCCCCATCTAATTGTGACTTACCATTTTAGAAATTTTATTTTATCCCTTGAAAAGGAAATCCACAATTAGATGTGGGAGACCAATTTAGTGAAGATGTCACTGTTCAATAGATGATGCTCTCCAGTAGCGGCCTGGAGTGGATGGTGATATGACTGCTATACTATCAGTCAGGTAGAGTAGAGGAAACCCTGTTTGAGGGTCTTTACAGGCTAGGCTCATGGCAGACAGAATCCCTCCAAACTGAGGGAAACCTTCACGATCTAGGCTCATAGTCAACAGAATCCCTCCAAATTGAGGGAAAGCCTCTCCATGCACAAAATCCCATTAAAAGCTCATAATAACTCTGTAGTGAGTTTTCAGCGTAAATTGGTTCTGTATTAGCTTTAACTTGATGACTAATGTATCCAGAAGTGGTGCATTGTATTTTTTTTTAAATTATTCTGGAGAAGGTATATCTGATGGGCGGACCAGGAAGATCTGTCCACAGAGGCTCCTGTCCATTTCGTGTAATTGTCCTGATTAATTTGAATAAAAATCGTTATATATATATATAGTACAGTACAATGATTGGATGCCTACTCAGTAGGCATCCAATCATTATCAAAATCATTCACCCCCCTCCCCCCGCCGCCCCCCGGTCAGCTCATCCGGCTATTATAATCGTGGAGATGACAAAAAGATTCTCTAGTCAAGAAAATCTATACAATGTCCTTCAAAATAGTCAATGCCTATTCCTTCTTAAATTTTTAAACTGAGATCTTGAAAATATAAAAAAAAGTCTGTCGCTTGTACAAGTCAGTGAGTTTAATTATTAATTTATAACTTACTCTGAATAATGCACTTTTAACTTCTCTAGCTCTCCAACCATATCCTAATCCTTCTGAGGGCCCTTCATTCTCAAGCACATGCATATATTATATATGTACATATTTATAATGGCAGTGGCACATTGGCTAAATGGTAAACCATTGAGTAATATCTTAGAGTAAAACATGTTTTGCACATTGGCTAAATGGTAAACCATTGAGTAATATCTTAGAGTAAAACATGTTTTACTCTAAGGTAATATGTAATATTAAATAATAGTGAAAGACACTCCAGACCATCTCATGAAGGGCAAAAGTATGTTTCCTTGATGGGTAGGGGCATGGAGCAATGACTTGGATAAAAGCTGGACCGACAGGACCGGGACAGGATGCTAAACCCTTTGATGCTAGTACAGGAGGGGATCAGCATTTGATCTCAGTGATAAGGGCGAGAAAACCATCAGATGTGCAGCCCAGGAGTTGGGCTACCAGTATCACTAATGAACTTAATGGCACATCAGTCACGGTGTTTGTTACACAAGAAACCACAAAAATGACGGTACTAATTTACAGGTCCCAAGGCCAACATCAGATGACTTGAAAAGCGTTTAAACTATGGAATTACATGTTATGGAAGAGTTTATAAATGTAGATGGGTGGGTGGGTGGAGAAAATGTACAATTCCCCTTCAGGCCTTCTCCAATCCTCTCAAATAACCCTAATTCAAGGTTCGATATGCAGTTTAACATAACCAAATAGATTATTAAATCAACCCAATACCAAATGTACTCAGTGCGCTACTTTTATATCAAATACACAACAGTTATCATTGCCCAGCCTAATTTAACAGAATTTACTAAATATGTAGAGCTGCCGATTGTACATTAGCTGACAATCTGACTCATATAATTATACTACCATACGGTAGGCCTACCATTGAAAAATCACAAATAAATCTAAGTCGGTAGGAAAGGCTCGAATCAAAGTTTGGCGTCAAGACAATGCGTCAGGACTTTGTAATAACATGATAACAATAATTAATAAAATGGCTATATATAGTAGGCTACTGTGATGATATCAATAAAAAAAATGTTACAGCTACAAAAACGCCCCCTTTGCTGGAGATTTAGACCTATATATTAATATATGCTTTTAGCATATGAATAAACAGAATATATCGTGGTCACTGACTCGTCAACTTGTTTTTCCCCCTAATAATAGTTAAGGAGGGAAGTATGTCCTACCAATATAACCTGTTATCTAAGAAAACTTTATAGATTTTATCTTTAACTATAAATATATGATAACTTTGATAATCATGTAATGTGATTTTTATATGGACTTGTGTACGTACGTAGATCGAGATCTGAACGACCAGTGATGTACCGAATCTTGTACTGTACTGTATTTTGTTCCCTAAACTCATATTCATATTATGATCTCATTTTTACATTTAATTTATAAATGTAGTTTGTTCTTCTCATACATTAGCCAACTTATATATACCTGTCTTATGGTAACAACGGCTGGAAGAGCTGGATTTCATCCAGAAGCCTGTCGACCTTTTTGTCACACCTCATACACATGAATGTAGGCCTATACCTTCTGACAAATAAATGATTTCCAATTCAATTCAATTCAGCATATAGCTAGTGTCGTGACACTGACACGGTTGTATTCTTAGGCTATTGTAAAGAATTTCATTCTGTAAGGCTAGCCGAGCTATCATAACTATCATGATATATATGGTAGTGTATGAATGACTCTTATTTTAGTAGATTGTTAGCTATTATTGGAAACTGAAGCGACCTTATCAATACAATCGAGTGAGGCTACAGTAGTCTACATCGTCTACGGTATTTGCTTAATATTTTGTACTAGTTGGCGGACATATTATTCAATATTGCTCGTCCGGTGAGTAGGTAGGACGATTGTCTTTAGCCTAAGCTTTATTGCCTTTAAGGCACACCCCTGATTCAAGTTTGAACACGATCTTTAAAAAAAACTTAGGCCAGGAAATATTAAAAACATAATGTGTGGGGCGCTTGATGGTACGTAGGTTACAATCCGGATGTTTCTGTAACAGTTAGCTCAACAATAATGTGTGTCCGACCTATTTTTATGAAGTGTTTCCTACCGAGGCCGAGTGCAGTCAGTGGTTGTGTGGGGCTATGGCTATGTATAGGCCTATCCCTATATGTTATCCGATTCCCCGATATATCTGTTAATGAACATATTTGTGAACCTTAACTAGCTTAGCTTCATGAATGAAATGGCATACACGACTGACATATAAATCGCTTGTTAATTTTACTTACCGGATAAGCGTAAATCAATTAACTAATGCTCAAGCTTACTCGGGTGTAGGCGACAATCGTCGGATATAAAAAGTCAACTTCCAAAGGCCAAACTAAATGTAAACATGGGCCATCTCTATAATTTCTAAGTTACTGACAGCGTTCTCACTCGCTATAGTTTAAGCCTAAAAACAGTAATAAACACACTGACCTCCACAGTTCAGCTCTGGGGATGTCACAAGTAGAACAGGAGGTTCCGATGCAAGGTACTTTCCTCGTAATCGAGAAGAGTTTTGCCTCCGAATGCCAGGCTGTCTCCTCACACTGGTATCCGGGATTTCCCCGCTTTCCCATTCCCCGTGACGTCATAGTTTCGGTCACGTGCAGTGCCAAGGCCAAACATCCCCGGGACCCAAAGATGCAGTCTCAGCTGAAAACCTTTTATCACCGAGTCTGGTAAATGTAATCAAATTGGTATCAAGCATTCATAGCCAGGATGTTGATATAATTGTTATCAATGGGATTGAGTGACAGTGAGGACGTCAATGCCTGCGAACCAGCTACAACGCCAACGGCTCTACACTGCACGTCTACAGGCCTAGGAAAATCCCTTTTTTTTCATGAAACGAATTGAAAACCAATGAGTAAAATAATAAGATGTATGACTGAAGATGTTCCTGCTCTTTTTTAAAAAACAAAAGATGGGGTCATATTAAAAGTGGGCTTGTATTTTGACTCCAACTATGGACCCAGCACCCAGTTTGTAGGCCTACAACTCAACTCAAGCAGAAGCGCCACCTACAAATCCTAACCCGTTGCAATTCCAAACTTTTACCTTTTATCACATTTCCTTTGTATTTTCCGGTTTGAACGTGGGAGAGGAGTGTTCTTGCAACTAAATACGATCCAAAGACGACAAAAATGGCTGAAGCGAGTCATTTTGACTTAAGTGATTACACAGGATCTGAAATAAGTATATTCGGACACCACGAATGCCATCGCTGTGGCGTTGTTCTCAAGAATGTCAAACTCCTGGTGGCACACTTGGCTGATGAACACGACGGTGACTTTCGTTTTCGCTGCAAAATTTGTAATCAGGGTTTCAATCGAACTGCCAAATTGAGAGACCATCTAAGGAAACACGTTGGAGACGAAACATACAAGTGTGATGTTTGCGATAAAATTCTTGCTAGTGGTCATTCACTAAAATCACACAAAAACACACACGAGGCCACGAGTAAAGCTAGTACTTGGCAGTGTAAATATTGTGAAGTTGTTAAAAACTCCCTCCAAGAATTGAGGAATCATGTGGCCAGTCATGACCCTTTCCAATGTAAAACATGTTCTCTGATGTTCAGCAGCGTTGACGATTACCGAAACCATATGCCATGTAATGGAAATCCTAATAATCTAAATGATACACCTAACGAAAATATTACTCACAGTATTGACGATAGTGATACCAATTCAATAGAAATTTCAAATAATATTATCGATATAAGTGTTGATGACCCATGGAAAAATGACCAGAGCGAGTATGTCTATGAATGTCAAATTTGTGAAAAGACATTTGATGGTGCATCTTTTCGGGAGCATTTAGAAACTCATGGCGCCAATGAAACGATTGACATAAAGGTATTATCCACTCTTCCAAGAGGGAGTGACGAAATGGGCAGCACCACTACCACGCTCCAACCTGATGTCGACCCCAAAGCCCTTATCATGGAACTAATAAAGAATGGGCACCAACAGTTAGATCCAAAGCTCGGTAACATGGTGGTTCCTGCAGCCGAAAATCTCCCAACTCAAATCCCTGTGGTTGCTGCTATCAGTGACAATGCTGATGACAATTCCTCAGGCACTCCTATCGAAACATTGGTTGTTCTCCAAGTTGATTACAACGCTAGTAATTTACCTGCTGATATTAATCCAGAAATCGATTATAATCAAGTCCCAAATGACGCGGTGGAAACGCAAGAAATCGTTCCTGCAATCGCTGAAAATACGCAAATGAATGCCAAGTATGGATTCACTATAGAAGATGAGAAAGTCGCAGTGAGTAGGAAATGTCGCGTCTGTGGCGAAAAGTTGCAAAATGTTCAGTCATTGATTGAACACCTTGCTACTGAACATGGCGAATTCAGGTTTAGATGCAAGGTTTGCTCCAAAGGCTTTTCACGACCCAATGAAATGAGGCTCCACATGGTATCACATGCTCCGAAAGTCGTAGACGACGAAAAAGTTGATGAAACTATCAGGAAGTCGGACGTTTCATTCTGTGAAACAACTGAAACCTTAGAGACTGGTGCGTTCACTTTCCTCCCAGAAGATACTGCCGAGTCATTATTGTCCATCGATCATGAATTATCTAATGTTAAGAAATTGAAGCAGCGCGTTGTAACACCAACGATAACAGATTTCAAATGCCCTGTGTGTGATAAAGTCCTGGCTAAATCTGATTCATTAAAACAACATATGCAAACCCACGAAACATCTGAAATCCAGACTGGGAAGAAACAGTTCCCATGCCTATTCTGTGAAGAAACGTTCAGCTTAGCTAGCTCATTAAGACGACATCTGAAAAATCACGAAAGGGAAGTGTTGACGAAGAGTAATGATCTGACATCAGAAAATGTGATTGTCGTGCCTCTATCAGGAATACAATCTTCTGAGAAAAACGCGAATAAAAGCAAGTCAGATATAAAGAGACCTTCAGGCATGATTGGTAAGAAAGATAAGAAACGTGTAAAACGGACGTTAAATCGACCGAAACAGAAGGAGTCTGAGGATGGGGCATCACCCAGGGCTAGGAAAAGTCCTTCGAAGGTCACACGTTCCTCTGCTGTTAACTTTAAAGACATTCCTTCCGACTCTAATGAGATGACATTGGTGAAGGTGAATCAGTCAAATGAAATGGTATTTACCATCAGAACCAGGCGGCAACGAAAAATAAGTCAAGCAGAGTCCCAAATATCAAACCCTTGTGCAAGTGAATCTAAACAAAATCCAAGTGTGTCTACTTCCACTGAGTCAGGCAGTTCGACCCTTCATTCTGTAGAAGAAGAAAACGATGTAAGTGATGACCAAACAACTGAGTTGTTTCAATTGTAGTATTAGGAACTCGAATCTTCAGTATTTGTATTGAAATAAGTATTTTTGAATACCTCCAAAGTCTGTCAAATCTCCCTAAAATTCCACCATTTGTAACAAAAATTTCATCAAAATTAAAATAGAATCCTCATAACCTGATCGGCCAAATTTCGTCAAGATTTTGAAGAATCAAAATTCACAACAAAAAAGTTTTCAAATTTACTATGTAACATTGTCAGATAATGGAAATAAAATTCAAATCAATCAATCATCAAAATGTAGATGTATAATTGGAAGTGCTCCCAGTTTTCCCAACACATATCTAGACATTAGACGGGGGAAATCTTACAATTACACAGTGGACTGAAATTTAACATGTCAATCCAACGCTATAATCTCACAGAAAATAATTTTCACGTCATATTTACATTTGTCTAATTTACCTCGAGGCAGTGAGTATTCAAATTAGAGAAAAGGCGTAAATTATGCACTGAATTGACAATCATCTAATAATCAATCATTAATGTTGGTTTTTAAAGTTGTAACCTAACACTATATAATGTTTATCCTCGTAAACTCTCCATTTATGTATCTTCTCATTAATTTATATTAAAGACTAAGTAGTAATAAGATATCCAATATTATTATTATTCAATGAAGGCCAACGGTTCCTTTATTTCACAAAAAACATGTTCATAAATGATAGTTACATTTTTGGTCTCGGGCTCATTTTTTTGTTGTGTTAAAGAGAATAATATAAAGATACAAAAATATGTGAATATCTAACATGTTGTAATACTTGTATAAGAACTACCAAAGAAACCTTATACCAATTTGAAATTAGATTACTTCGGATGGTTAATTCAGAATATTTAATCCTTTTCGAACCAGTGTTTCAAGGCGAGGAGTAACCACCGATTCTTGCACATTTTGCATGGTTTATTGCATTAACTTCTGCTTGTTATATAACTAAATATAGATATACGGTACTATACCGTATATCTATTACTCCAAACAGTCGTGACTAGTAGAACAAGAACTTGTATTTGTATCATATAATTTTAAGACCTTGATCAGGGATGAAAGACGTCAGTATTTCTACTAAAATCAGTATTTTTGGAAGCGTCAAAACATTGTCAAATGTCTCCCAAATTCCTCCATTTTTAACCCAATTTTTTAAAAAATTATCCGAACCTTAATGACCAAATTTCGTTTAAATTTTCAAAAATTATATTATCTGGGTCATCTTTCCAGACCCCCCCCCCTCTATTGGCCTATACCCTTTGCCAGAAATATTTCAATATTTATTGCAAGACCTCCCCCTCTCCCCCCCCCCCCGACCTTTACCCCTGCTTACTCTCTCACTGAGTGGATTATTACATAATTCTGTAACATATTTTCTTTCTATTACAGAGTAATATAGCTGGAAACGATGAACTGAACGTATCGGACCCTTTGGATGATACTATTTCTGGTGAACCCCTTCATCCAATGTCCACCAGTGAAGACAGGGAGACAGCAGAGAAAGACAAGTCCACTGGCTTCACCAGTACAAGAATGAACAAATATTGCTCCAAGTGTGACCTAGTGTTTTTACATGCCAAAGCGTTCCGTTCTCACATGCAAACGCACCTGAATGCATATCTCCAGGAAAAAGACTTAGCCGACACCGATGACCATCTGAATAGATGCCCTGAATGCAATGGTCGCTTTAGACGTAAGGACGAAAGAAATCAACATATCCTTCACGAACATCTCGGTATCCACACGTTAAAATGCAAAGAATGTCACCAAACTTTCAATAGTCGGAATACTGCCCATGCCCACTGTCGACGGGGATGTATATTGAACGTATTCACTTGCAAGGTTTGTAAATTGACACTAAATGGAAAGCAAGCTTACAACGAGCATATGGAAACGCACTCCAGTGACTATCCTTTCAGTTGTGAGATCTGTGGTAGAAGGTTTAAAAAAGCCTACCTCGCCAAATATCACATGGTGGTGCACAACAAATCCCAGGCGGACCGAACCTACAAGTGTAATATCTGTGACTTTGTTGTGACAAATTCTGGCGAACTCCGAAAGCACTTACAAGATCATACTCGTCGCCAACCTCCTTGCTCTGTGTGTGGTATGGTTCTATCAAGTGTGCGTGCGTTAAAACTCCATGAAAAAACTCACAATCCTAGCGATAATTTACAATGTGGCACTTGTAATAAAAAGTTTACGTCCAAAGCCAAACTGCGATATCACATGAGCGAACACGAAGGTATCGCCTATTTTCAGTGTTTTACATGCAAATCAAGTTTCTTCTCTCCAACTGAGTTGAAAACTCACTCTGATATATGCAATAAAGAGGAACAGCAAGAGCCAACATGCATGTGCTCCAAATGCCAGAAAACATTCAGTTCAGTGAACAGCCTGCGCGATCATGTCAAAAGTCACAAAACAGGGCGCGACCATCTTTGTTCCATCTGTGGCCGTGCCTATACTCTAAGCAGGTATCTCAACAAGCACATGCGCACGACGCATCACCCTGAGAAAGCGAAGAAAGTTGTCGAGGAGGCTCTACTGGGTATTGAGGTAATTGATCACAAACAGACACCATTCCGCTGTGCCTACTGCAAAAAGTTGTACACGAGGAAGTCCACCCTCAAAGAGCATCTCAAAACTCATGCTGACAGGACAGGCTACAATTGTTCTGTGTGTGGAAAGGAGTTCTATTCAGAGGCAGTATTGAGACGCCACACAAGGAGACACTCACTAATTAGGTCTCACAGATGTCCAACTTGTGACAAAGCATTCTTGAACAAGGGCCATTTGCTGATGCACATGAGAATACATTCTGACGAGCGACCTTTTAAATGCAACATTTGTGATTTCTCCTTTAAACAACCGTCGGCTATGAACAGGCACATGGCACTTCATACTAACACAAAGAAATTCCAATGCACCATTTGTCAGGGTCTGTTCTCAGCGAAGGTCCACCTCAAAAACCATTTGCTAATACATCTGAGAGCTAAGCCACATTCGTGCAATACATGCGGCAGGGCATTCAGACTCAAGGCAGCCCTGAAATGCCACAGTCTCATCCACAGACCTCCAGGAAACTTCCCGTGTAACGTCTGCCACAAAGTCTTCAGGCGTCAACATCTATTGAACAACCACCGAAAGAGGCACAAGTCTCTTGTCTGCCATCTCTGCGACAATGTTTTCACTGACCCACGCTCGTTGAGGGTACACATTAAGGGGCACGAAGGCTCTATACTATACACGTGTACTGTGTGTGGCAAGCAGTTCTACCGGGAAGATATGCTCAGGTTCCACATGAACAGTCATGTCTCTCTAAAGCCCTTCCAATGTACCAAGTGCCCTAAAGGATTCTTCAATCAGAGAGACTTAGACTACCATGCCATGACCCACGCCGACCCCAAGTATTCTTGTAAAGTCTGTGGCAATATGTTCAGGTACAAGAATGGAGTGAAAAAGCACATGTTAACCATGCACTCTGGCGAAGATAAAAACACGGAAAAAACTACAGTAGAAGTTGGTGTGGAAGAAGAAGAAGTTATCGCACAAACTGCTGCACACCTACTGGAATGTCTCAACCAGAACATAGACATCAGCCAGAACGAAACCAGCACAGAAAGCCCTCCTGTCGATGGTGATATCCAGGTGGCTTCAGCAGAGGTGGTCGCTGAGGAGAACATGATCATTGTGGAATCGGACAACATTCGCTACACCTGTAAAGGCACGCTGGAAGACATCCTAAATTCACAGTCTGTCGATCTTCAGGTTATTCATGCTGAACCGATTAACGACGCCTCAATTCCTGCAGAAGATGCGCCTATTATTCACCACCAAGAAATCCTCCCAGCTGAACAAAACCTTGCTTCTCTAGCTCCGACAGTTGTGGAGGTCTCGCAAGTACAGGAATATGATGAGATCCCTCCACCCACAACCACACAAGTGGAAGGTATCGAGGGACCTGTCGCTAGCACTGTGCTCACAGATGAGAATGGCGTTCAGGTTCTCAGAATGGAAGAACTGCAGGTGGGGGAGATGGGGGAGAACGCCCAAATTCAGATCTGCGATATGGGAGAAAGCCAGGAAGGCAATAATGTGACTTATGTAGTTATCGACGCCGCAGATGCAGATGCAGATGAGGACACAGACCAGGCTGATGTCCATCAGGTACTGTCCGACTCAGAGGTCATTGCCACTGACCCTACTACTGCCCCTGCCACTAGTGAAGCATCCCCCGACCCTGGTCTAATTGCTGTGGCTGTGGTAGAGACCGGAGAAGGTATAGACTTGGCGGATCAGGCTGAGAATGAACAACCAGCTCCACAGACGCACTTAGCGTTCACTGAAGGAATGACGAAGGAGGAGAAGGTGCGAGCTCTCCACACTTGCCACGTGTGCAATAAATACTTCCCACGTCGCTGCAAACTCAAGAGTCACTTATTATCGCACTCCACGGAACGTCCTTTCGCTTGTTCCCAGTGCGAAATGTCCTACAAATCGCGAGGTACCCTCAAGAAACACATGGAAGCCGTGCACGATAAAATAAAGAACTTTGCGTGCGAGACATGCGGGAAGGCTTTCCATGAGAGGGGGCATCTCAATATCCACCTGAGGACCCATACAAACGAGAAGCCCCATGCTTGTGACAAGTGCGGCAAGTGTTTCCGTGACCTTGGCGGTTTCAGGAGGCATCAGATGGTGCACATGGACCTGAGACCCTTCGTTTGCTCCTTTTGTGGGAAAGGGTTCAGGGAAATGGCCCACCTTACTGTCCATATAAGGTCCCACACTGGGGAACGCCCGTTCAAATGTTCCTACTGCGACCGAGCGTTTGCCTGCGCGAGTACGAGGAAACAGCACGAGCGTCTGCATACAGGGATCAGGCCGTACAAATGCTCCTTCTGCGACAAAAGCTTCATCGCTCATAATCGCCGACAGGAACACATCAACACTGTGCATCTGAAACTGGAGTCGTCCAGGAAGAAAAGAGACAAACCCTACGTGTGCCTTGTGTGTACCAAGGCGTACACTAATGAGCAGTATCTCAACGCTCATCTCCAAAAGCATGGGACGATTAATATCACCATGGTGTAAATATTTGATGAATACTTACTTAGGCAAACAAAAAATAGACGTGTTTCCGATTTATTTTTCTTTAGGAAACCACCTTCCAGGGACTGAAAAAAATGTTTGTTTCATATCAATAATTGTTTTAAACAAGAGAAATGTGCCTTTTACCGTTCCTGCTTGGGGAGATTTGTTTCCCTGCTTTTATTAGTTTTTTTTTGGTAAACAAAATAAATAAATTAGGTAAGTGTCAACATTTTTGGGATGAGGGAGTTTTTTCTAATCTAGGATTGGGGCGGTAAATCGGAAACACACCTTTTTGTTTGGCCTTAAGTGGAATTGTGGGTGGGTTGTTTTAATTTATTGTTTGGATACCACACTTATGACTTTGCATGTTTCCAATGGAAATTAAATGAGTCCAGATTAATTTGATTTGATATTAATTTAGTACATTAATAGTAGATGGATTCTTACAGTCTTCCTCTTTGACATACCAGTGATATTGGTATAAATCTGTTGCTGGAACTTGTTATAATGTCTGCGTCCACAATTTGTTTGTTAAATGATGGTTCAGTTACATGTTGGACCTTGTTGTGTCTTATCGCGCTATGAATACGTGCTGGTCCCTCTAAAGGAGTTGTTTCGTGTTGTTGGTTTTAATAAGTGACGTTGGAAGAGTTAAGGCAAGACATGTTGTAAATCATTTTATAGAATTATTCCTAAGCTGATCTATTTTTTTGCTCATTAAATATTTTTTGTCAACAAAATCAAAGCAAAGCAAATGAATGTAATGCATGTAGTTGGCTTGAGAAAATAGCAGGGTCCCCATCGAGATATGAAAGACTAGAATTGCCTTGGAAATGGCCTGAATTGTGTGAGGGGCCTTCAAGCTTAAAACTTGGATTTTTTTGGACTTGGCAAATAAATCATAAGAACCATAACACATACCAGGAAAATGGTTATTTTGATCGATCGAAGGGCATGGAAAAACATCATATATGGGTGTTGAATTTTATTGGAATCTCTCAGTTAAATGCCCTTGACATTTTCGAAGATTCTTTAAAATAATTAATTAGGTAAATTGTCAACATGTTCGTCTGACCCGCTCCTCTCTTACCATACACTGAGTGACTCGCAAAAGGAAAGTTAAGGTGATTGATATAAAATCTGAATATAAAATTTGTTTTTTAAAAGTTTATATTCAGTTCACCTTTAAAAGTTTTTATTTAGCCACCTTGGCTCTTACACTTCTAACGACACACCAAATCTGTATACCTTTATATTATATAATTTTGTTGGTCTTTTCTTTTTTTTCCTTTCCACTTCTGTATATATAATTAGTTTAATACACAATTGAAATTTTAAAATGTTTATGATATAATATATCCCTGGAAATACTCGGTAAAGTATAATGTAATGATAATAGGATTGTGTTATTTGTGTCTTGAGTACATCTAGAAATGTATATTTGAAGCAAAATCCTGTTTGCACAGTCCTGCAGTCTTGTTGGATATTTGTTGATTTATTAGTTGCAATGATAAGAAAATGTAAAAAACCCATGTCTGTCCCAGAAACTGTACAAGCAACAGTCAATTTTGTGTTACAGGGTCTCCGTGGGGCCTGGAAAAGCCTTGAATTTGGAAAAATAAATTCAATGCCTTGGAAAATGGGCATTTTGGTTGAAGGGCCTGGAAAATCATTTATGGGCCTTGAATTATGTTTGACTATTAAATGGCCTTGAAATTTTCGAAGATACTCTTGTTTCTTACTATATGGGTCAGATTTTCAGAAAATGTACAATTGGCAGCTCTACACATTTAAGAAATTAGGCTAAATTAGGCTGAAAAATGATGAATACCGGGTATATCTGAGTATATTTGGTATGGCATTGATTTAAAGTATCAGTTCCGTTATGTTAAACTGCATTTTGAAGCTCATTTTTGTCTTGAAATTGGGTTATTTGAGAGGATTGGTGAAGGCGAATTGTACATTTTCTAAAAATCTGACCCATATACTTTCCCCTGACTGGCCCCTCTCATACCTTACAGTAAATGACATAAGGATAAGTGGTTATTTATATAAAATCTGAATATAAAACTTGTTAATTAATCATAGGTCTATGAACAATAATAACTACAACCCCTTTGTCCTGTCATTAGGGCTCTGTAAAATCACTGAAATGGGCCTTGAAAAGCCTGTACTTTCTTCGGACCATAACCGCGGAGATCATATGTTAAATTAGACTGAAAATGGTAAATATCAGGTGTATATCTGAATGCACAATGATTAAGCTGAACTCGGTTTACCTGGATTTTCGTTTAAACCGAACATAAACAATTGTGTGTGGACAAGTGCAAGGCGGTGCTAGAAAAATGACTCAGCAGCACCCCCTGGTGTGTGGAATTTAACACTAGGGGCCGCCACAGTAGATCTGTCCATATAAGGGTGCAGTCCTCATGAAATGTACTATTCGGTGAATAAACCCAATTTAAGACAAAATTAAGCTTCAACCCACAGTTCAACTTAACCGAACAGATCTTTTAATTTAATGCAATACCAATTATACTCAGTGTTTTATCATTTGTCAGCTTAATTATTGTACATTTTCTGACGATTTGTCGCATTATATCAGTCCGATTTAGGACATACACTTATTTGCGTTATGTTTGCGCTACTATTAGTCTTATTCAACAATTTGAATTACATTTAAATTGTATTTGTTTTGTATCAATTCAAAGAAATCCTGTAAATAATTGAATTAAAGAGTCGTCCAAGCGTTGACAGTTGCGTTGCAATGATACTATTTCGTGTATAAATTTATTTAAATAAAGTGAACTTTATTCAAATCCTAATCGAACATTTTGAGTTAATTAGTTGGAATTGGGGGGTTGTATGTACCACTGCGCATGTCTGTTATAGTGCATGCTGGGAGGGATTCAATTCAAACCTAACATTTTGTTGTTGTAACGTGTTTATTGATCTGTTAGGTACATCTCGATGTTGCCATCGTTTTTCGTTTGTATCCTAGATGATTCTTAACTGATAATACTTTTCCTTTTATATTAAGGAATGTTAGTTTATGAATAACCATTCATACAAAATATAATAGCATTATACATCAAGGTGGGGGGGGGGGGGGGTGCATATATAACGCACAGATAATATGTACATGGTAGCACTGTTAAATATTCCATTGATATGCTGAAAGTATGTTTTCTACAACTTTTACTCGGACATAAAACTCCCATACCACCATGGGAATCAAGATGGCGTACATACAAGTCCCCTATTGCGATATTTCCCCCTTGTGTAAACGAATGTATACCAATTCCCTTATCGCTAAAGATAACCAACGTTGCTATACATGATCCCGTGAATAATATACTCGAGTATTAATTTATCGCCGGTGTCCTGTTTCATATTATCACACGTTAGATCGTAGATTTGCGGAGGGTTTATTTTCACGCAAATTGCAGAAATAAATTTGCGCGAAATTGAGAATAGAGCGAAAAACTATTAAAAGTTGTCTTGTTATCAGAAATTCAAATCACGCGAATATATAATACGGATATCGCGAATGGTTCTGAATTGAAAAATGCACGAAAATTATTAAATTTTCGCGAAGATATCCCAATCTGCAGTACTTCATGAAGTAATCGAAGGTAACCAAGTATCAGTATAAGAGCTTGTGTCATATATCGGTAAAGTCGCCAGACGTACAATTCGCCTTTACCAATCCTCTCAAATTTAAGACAAATGAGGTTCAACATAACCAAAAAGATTATTTTTAATTAACCCGATACCAAATATGCTCAAATATACCCAGTATTTATCATTGTTCAGCCTAATTTAGCTGAATTTACTAAATGTGTAGAGCTGCCAATTTTACATTTCTTATAAAAACATGAAAGCAGCACCGCGTCGTCCGGTCTTCCCCTGCAAAATGACGCCCACCCAAAATTACCAACATATCGTACATGTAACATGAATAATATGGTGGTAATTCTGGGTGTCCTGATATTGATATTATATGTGATGTGTTTCAGGAAAATGAGTCATAAGTCGCAAAATTGATATTTTCAAAGTGATATAGTCCCTAAATCTCTTTGTAGGAATATTCTCATTTTTGGTGTGACTAACGCTTGGTGTTGTATGAATACATGTACCAAATTGCAAGACAGTGTATCAAATATTTTCATGCATTTATAGGGTCATCCCATAGAGTATATTTAGCTGCTTTAATAGTAATTGTCCACACAAAAACATTGAAAACCTCTTTTTCTAGAAATAGAAATATCAAACTTAAAATATAGAAATACTTATTAGATGCCCTTGATGTTTATATTCATTGGAATCCCCTTGGTCTCACCTTTTTAAATATGATAATATCACAAAATCCAATTTTTGCGACTTATGACTCATTTTTCTGAAACACATCACATATTATTGCCTACATGCTATCATGTTATCGTTAGAGTAATAACAGTGTTTAACTACGATATTATTGTTTAGTTGATTATTACTGTTAATAATTCATAATTATAATAAATGTATCGATACATAATGTTTAGCTGAAATACTTAAAAATTAATATACGAATTATAATTTGGTTGATTGCTTCATTGTTTTGAAGTACGGGTAATACACATAATGCTACATAAGGATCAGTTTGTTAGAAAATGTACAATCGGCAGCTCTACACATTTAGTAAATTCTGCTATATAAATTAGGCTAACACATTGGTTAATGCTTAGGTCTATCTGAATATATTTGGTATCGTGTTGATTAAAAAGAACTCGGTTGGATTATTTTAAACTTTATTTTATATCATTATCAATACCATTAATCTTCTTTAGCTGTACTTTCGGTTAAGTTGAACTTCTATTTCTCCTCAGATTCAGGTTAAGTGTAACATAAGTGGTATATCTTGTATCGCGTTAATTCGAAATGTGTAATTTGAACCTCATTTTTGTCTTAAATTTTGGTAAGTCTAGAGGATTAGTGAAGGCCAATTGTACATTTTTTGACGACTTCACCCAATATATACATACATGTATGCCGCTTCCTTGGAAGATCAACCTCAAGTTAACACTGCTTGCATCTTCCCCACCTTTTAATATTATACATATTGAATGGGAAATAAAGATTTCAACTTTAAATTTCACTTTTCAATCCGGAATAACTTAGTGATGACTTTGTAGCATTATTTAATTTTCTCATTACGTCATCCCTTAACAATGCTGCGCGCCCTTTTTTAATTGTGTCCCACTATAGTTATTGGAACAGTCATCGATCGCTTATCGGTCGGCGAGGAAGCATGGCATAAGTATGTTGTGATTCGTTATAGGCCCTTATCAAGATATAATACCTGAACTTTGGCTTCTGATAAGCACAGAAAACACCAACGCACCTGAGTATCCGCTCGCATACCATATAGGCGATCACCCTTGTTTAAATTACCAACGGATTTTACCAAAGTTACGATGAAATCGTGGTATGTACTCACACAACTTATATTTCTGCCTCTCTCTATATTTTTAAAGTGTATATAATGTATGTTTGAGATAGAAAGGACGCAGTTGTATCCGAGGGTCCTGTATATGCGTCAAAGCTATTGGAAATGACGCTTCTGATACATGTGTGTAAGTATGTCACCTTCCGGACATTAATATAGGTAATTTGTTGGTAATTAGTAACGATCAGTAACTTGGAAAACTTTCTGAACTATACACTCAGAGATATGTCACTTTTGAAAACCGGGATTTCTCCATTTCTTATCGGTATAATTTAGTGTAACTTAATCAAATTAAGGTTGGCTATGTGATGAAGTTAAATCTACAAACATATAATTTATACTCGAGTTTAGTAATTATCAGATATTGGCTACATTCATGTGCATCTAGGTTACATTGTCTATGGTCATGGACTTTAATATGTTTAACACATAGTTACCGGCGCAAAGATTAATGAATCTAGTACAGTCTTATAGCAAATGGCCCGATGGAGGGTTCAAACTGATCGAGACACAGTCATAAAACCGGACGAACCCCGAAGGGGTGAGTCCGGTTTTATGACTGTGTCGAGATCAGTTTGAACCCGAACAGAGGGCCATTTGCTATTTATTACACACTATTTGGATGTTAAAAAATAAATTTAACTTGTTTAGCTCGAGGAGGCTTCATTCACCGCAATTTGTAGGCTAGGTTACGCGGTCGGGACGACGTCATCTGGCCTACGCTGCACCAATCAAATTGCGTCTTTGGCCGAACGGCACACGTGAGCGGTTCGTATCAACCGAACGGCACCCCCAAACGGCACCTTTCTAACTGCTCACGTGTGTAATAATGATTCTATCTTTCCGAGCACACACTTTTTATTATTCATTTTTATTGGCAGAAGATACAATTTCCCGGCGTCGTCTCAATGACGGTCTTCCCGCCGCCGGTCTTCCCGCCGCCTGCCCTAATGCTATTAATACAGTTATTCAGTATAACATGTGATGTGTTTCAGGAAAATGAGTCATAAGTCGCAAAAAATAGATTTTGAGATATCCCCATATTTGAAAAGATGGGATCAAGCCGATTCCAATGATAGTAAACAGTCTAATAATCTTATAGTCCAGTCAAACTAAAATTTTGCAAGGAACAAATTGCAAGAAATCATTTTTTTGCTGGATCATGTAGGGATAGTAGAGGACATTTACCAAAAAAAAGTCCCATGCCCTGGGCCTCTGCGAAGGTTCCTGAAATGGCCACTAGGGGAACCCTCTTTCACTTTTTATTTTATAACTGCCAGAATATGAGATCTAGAGCTTAGGTCATATTAAACCATCTTTAAAGGACTTAATACTCTTTCGTTTCATATATAACATGTGTCTCTGGCCTCAATAGTCACTGAGATATGATACCTCAAAAATTAAGGTTTTTTTCGAAATATTTTTTTATCAACAATCAACTGGAAATATTTCATAGATGACGAATAGTAGCAGCCTAGGACTTATTAAATGGTTTGTAGGGAATAAAGTGACCTTTCATATGAGCTATAATTTATGTTTTCATCAGGAGAATTCGATTTTCTAGAAATTTTTTCCTGAAAAAATGTTGATAAATTATTTTTCCCTTTTATGATATTTTTTTTAAAAACATCCATGTGTCCCCCTTATATTTTATATCGATAAAATGTCATTAGAAACCTTCATATATATGACAAAACCAATATGCATTCATTTAAGAGTGATAATTAGACATACAACAGACAGCCACCAAAAAAGGAAGATATTTTCTTGCTGCCACCTGGGAGTACCAGGGAAAGATTGGCTGTGGCTCAAACAGAACTTTGGATCAGGAAGGCGTGCTAGGAGTTCTGAGGTGGACGCCAGGAGGTCATAGGGAGTGGAGAGCATACGTTCCACCATCAGCACAGTATCTCGTCGAAATGCATGAGAGGCCTTTAGGAGGCCATCTTGGGAGAGATAAGACATTGGATAAGGTCAGGAGGTCAGCATATTCGCCCGCCCTCTCTACAGACATGGGGCTGTATGTGGCTACCTGCACAGGCTGTCAGAGGAGGACACCTCCAACCAGAGGCAGGAGGATGCCACAGGCAGAGAGACCATTGAGAGGGCCCTGGGAGGAGATAAGATGGCGATGGACATAACTGGCCCTTTTCCAAAGACTCCTTGAGGAAATTGATATGTGCTGGTAGTGTGTGACCTGTTCACACGATGGGTGGAAATGTTTGCCATACCTGACTTCACAGCTAAAACAGTGGCTGAGGTGGTAGTCACAGAGGTTGTATGCAGATATGGAACACTACTTATCTGGCATACAGACCAGGGGCAAAATTTTGAATCCAACCTATTCAATGAAGTAGCCAAATTGTTGGAGGTTTGGCGCACCCACTCTACTCCATACCACTCCAAACAGGGTTTTCGAGCGGCTTAATAGAACTCTTGGAACCATGATATCGGGGCTAGTAAATGAAACACACACAGATTGAGATAATTACATCAACTTTGTCACCAGTGCTTACCGTGCAACAGCACACAAAACCACAGGTTTCAGCCCAGACATCTTAGCCCTAGGTCGAGAGATGAACATGCCCTGGGATGTGGCTTATGGAAACCCCCCAGGCCAGCGAACAGAGACCACCAGCGGATATGCCCTCCACCTGCTGGAGAGGTTAGAGAAGGCACATGTAACAGCCTTTGAAGCCATGCAAACAACCAGGGCTAGACAAAAGGAATACTGTGATATGAATGTGCGGGAAGTCCAGTATAGTGAAGGCCAAAGTGTGTGGATATTCCAGCCAATAAAACGTGTTGGCAGGTCACCAAAGTTTACGAAGTTTTGGACAGGCCCATGGCAGGTGATAGAGAGACTTGGTGATGTGGTTTACAGGGTGGAGAGAGGAAGGAGAAAAAAGGTTGTCCACGGTGACATCATTAAACCAGCTCATGTTGGAGCCAGGGTGGTCCCAGATACCGTAAAACCAAGTGAAGACCAGTACGGGCGCCCTGTTACACCACCACCTCTTGACCCCTAAAAGAGAACAGACACCAGGAGCAAAGACCACGCAGATCTTGGGAAGGCCAGTCTCAAGCGCGTAGACCTGAGGTCATGGGAGAATATTCAAGAGACATGGGAAAGAAGCAGGTCTGTGCCTGCTATTATGAAAGGTGTCTCAGGACTTTTCCCAGCGCCAGCAAACTAGCTGAACACGTGAGGACACATCAGAACCTTACAATGGGGAAAAAGTGTGGAGACTGTGCAAAGATTTTTAGGACTGGCCGCCAACAGGATATGAGAAATCATAGGAGGACAGCACATGAAGATAGCATGGAAGAGGACGTAGCCATGTCTGATGTGTTGGTCATAACCTGTCGGAGAGGGACGGTTGCTACCCCAGAGGAGCAACACCTGTCTAAAATTGGTTTCAGGAATGCACCACCCACAGCAGCTGACGCCATTCCGGCTCCTCCTTTTACACCTCCTCCAGCTAAGATAAGGCGCAGGTGCTACCAGCCAAAGACAGAGGCATTGTCTCCAGGAGGAGTTGGATCAGATGCAATGGTACCTGAGATTGTGAGGGGAGAGGTAAGAGTAGTTCACAAGGACATTAAGACGTGTGTAGATGGCGAGAAAATGCAGCTGGGAATACCAGCTCCCACCAATCAGACACCTTTGCTCACCACTGAGACGGTTTATCAAGAAACCACAATTGCAGCTCCGGATAGCGATGTAACTCTAGCAGCACAAGGGCTGTGTGGACTGAGGACCCCCTCCCCCTCTCTGTCTGCAGAAGATAGCCAGCTCTCTCGCAGAGCCAATATGAAGAAAGTGGTGGAATGGTTGGATTCCAATTTATTACGAAAGCACGCCATCAGCTCGGATAGCACAAGTTCAACAGGTAGTGTCCAAGGGGAAGTACAGACAGTTCCAAAGAGGAAGTACACAATGCCAGCATTAATATAATGGTCAAGGTTCATAAAGGCAGGAAAGGAGATGACCTTGATAAACTATGCTACAAGAAGTACAAGGAGAAAAAGAAAACCAGTACATTCATACACCCTAAGGACTTGCCCCCTACCAAAGCTGCCATGTCCAGGCATTCAGAAAGAGTGTATTGTCAGGTTCAGGAATAGACAGAAAACGACAATATGAGCCCATACCTACAGATATGCCTGTGGGACCTCCAGAACTGCTCAAATCAGTCAAATGTTCCTACACAACATCTGATTGTGCTGGGGCCAAGCGTACATGCAGGAAACATGGCCTTAACTGCTCTCCAATGTGCAAGAGCTGCCAAGGATATGCTTGCCAAAACAGTAAGGCCCTTGTGCAGATCGAAGAGAATGAAGAGGATGAGCTTGAATTTAATGACATTTAATTATTTCTATTCTATATTATGCTTCACATCTAAGCAAGGGTTGTACATAATAACAGAATATAGCTACTATAACTTCATATAAGGTATGAACTTGAAAGAAACAATATATGTTGTATTTTTGCATTTTTGCATTAAAATCCAAGATGGCTGCCATTTGGGTCATTGAATGACAATGGATATTATTTCTAATATGATATGAGATATAATCATTGATAACACAGCATATAATGACAGTTCTGATAATAAAATACAGTGTAAATGAAAGTTGTGGTTAATCTTAAATATTTACTGATTTAGCGGAATTACTGCCCGATCATGCTAAAAACACACAGTGTGTTCATATGACTGTAGATTTTTTAACTGAAATGGAATAATTAAGAGTGTCTACACATATTAAAAGTTTTCTAAGTGGATTGTGTTCAGAAAAAATCCATATTAGAAATGATACATTCATGTTTTCCCCAAGATTTCACCTCAAAAATCGAAAATTTCAACTTTCGGGTGGCCGCCATTTTGGATTTTGGGCATCTCTGGTCTCAATAAAGAATGAAGCTCATCAATAGGTTATTGGGCATTCAAAACAGAAAGATTGATGCCTTCAATTGAATATTATGAAAATTATAGCTGATATATATGGAATTTCTCCATTTCCCACCAAAATCCAAGATAATCGATCAACAGTTTTTTGGGGAAAAAAATTCTAGAAAATCGAATTCTCCTGATAAAAACATAAATTATCGCTCATATGAAAGGTCACTTTATTCCCTACAAACCATTTAATAAGTCCTAGGCTGCTACTATTCGTCATCTATGAAATATTTCCAGTTGATTGTTGATAAAAAAATATTTCAAAAAAAACCTTAATTTTTGAGGTATCATATTAGACAGTGGGCCGAGATGCATTTTTTTGAGTTTTCGTGACCACCTCTTGGGGGTAAGTTTTTTTTTGCATACTAAAGCAGTATGACCCTAGAAATAACATACTATTTTTCACAAGCTCAACTCTTGCACGTTTTTCGGGAAATTGGCCTGCAATAAGACCATTGCTATAATTTAAAAACACCCTCAGAGGCACACAGATTGACGTGAAAATGAAGGGAACAATTTTTTACTTGGGGAGGAAATCCTTCAATTTACTGCAAATTGTGCACTTGGTGGTAGCTTATTGAAATTTAGCATGGTGTTAGAGCAGGCCATGGGATTGTCAAAAAACGCTCGCTACAAGTTGGCTGAACCCCCTGGTGGCCGGTAGCTGCAAAATTCAAAATGGCCGCCGCAAAACACAAAATGTGCTATATCTTAGCTTCTACTGACTAGATTTTCAAGTATAATACCTATTATTGGATGTTTTTGAGTATGAGGAATTCATTTTTTTAGTTCTTTTTATGTTTAAAGGTCATTTAAAGGTCATTTGAAGGTCAAATTTAAATATAGCCTCTGCCATGAACAGGCAATGTCTTATCTAGGCTCCTACTAGCACCATATGTTCATATGTCCAAGTCCCCATGTACAAAGATTTTTACTTTGACATCTATGTTTGAAGTCATTTTCTATCAAAAAATGCTGCACAGGCCGATATAGTCCAGTAGAAATAGGGTTTGACCTATGACAAATTGCAACAGAAGGTTTCACAACAGTGTTGGGTAATATTAGTACCCTTTATTAATATATTTCTACAAAAACATAGGTGGGTGAACATGCCCCAAATTGCAAAATGGCCACCAGTAAACCTTTGAAATACCATAGCATTGGTTAAAATCAACTTACATTCAAGTGTCAATACACTTTCTTAGTGTTTGAGGCATGAGGAACACAGTGGAATATAAATAAAGTCAATAAAAATCAATAATGAGGCAGTAATTATACTATCATACAATATCTGAGAAAAGGGAGAGAACATCACCGAAATTGCCTCCTGTGAAGTAATAACAAATACCATTCAAGTTGATTATGGGCATTCAAGACCAAGGACACTAAGTAACATATTTCTGTAGCTGTACATGTAATACAAATTCAGTGTTCCTGAAAAGACGTTGGCATGTCGGCAAAAGTGGACATAAAATTTCAATGGCCAATGTCTGCTCCTTTCACGTTGGCCAAGGTGGCCAACATCAATATAATATTTTATTTGATTATTTACTTCAACATTCATACAAATTAGCAAATACAAATGTTATCAAATCAAATGAAATAAATACAATGTGCCATTAACCCATTCCAGACTAACGCTACTAAAGCACTATGTTTCTAGCGACGAAATTGCGTCACCATGCGACGTCACATGTGACGACGTCACCACAAACGTCACGTCATTATAGGACGGGACATAATTACGTCAGCATCATATATACACAGATATTGATGCAGTGGTTGCAGGAAACATTGCATAGAATCCATTGTCTTTAACTTATGAACCTGAAACTTTGCATAACTGTTGGAAAAGGATTATTGCACCATTATATGGATTCCCATTGATATACATAGGCCGTATAGACTTAATTTAACAAAGTTAGGTGGATTTTGTAAGGGTGGTTTATGCATGAATTTGTACCAACCTCAATGATATTCTAAATATTTTGAATTAATACACCCTTTTTCGGATTGCCTTTAATTTCATCACACAGACTTCATATTAGAGATATATATATTTTTTTTTAAATAAAGTTTTATTTCCCAAACTATTTCACGCTTGTGATACATTTCATGTTGAGAAATTTTTCAAATTTCGATTAATACAACTTCATCATGAAAAGAAATAAATAATTTAATAATTTAAGTTTAAGCAATAAATGTGACTTCATAACACAGTTCATCATATAGACAGCAGGAATAAGCTTAATCAAACTAACTCATACAAGATACATCATGGAGACTGGGAAAGATTAATCATTTTAAGTTATTCAAAATACAGGATAATTAGCAGCAAAACCAATGCCCCCATGATTCCCACATAAACCCTTTTTTTATAGTTTTTGTGGCCTAAATAAAAACAAGGTACAAAAAACCGTTTCTAAATCAAAATTGTCCAGCAAATAAAAACAGATATAGTCACTTATAACACACCTTTTTGATCATAAATCAATACATATAGTGCTAAATCACAATAATTGGGAGAATCGTCATCTGGCTAACAGCAGTTAGCTATAACAAATTATTCAGTCAACCAATTTACATCATTTTTCAAAAATCTTTTTAGATCAGTCCAATCGGCATTTTGCTCAATTGCAGGGATCTTGTTCCACATTATGGGTCCTTGAACAAAAGCAGACTTCCTAAATTTTTCAGAACTTGGTGTACAAACCACCATAATTTGGCCTTCTGCAAGGCGAGTTTGTCTAGGTCTTATATCCATATATCTAGGCAGCTTAGCTAAATTGAACATGAGTCCCATAAGGGATATTCTCGCCCTAACTGAGAAAAGATTACAATTAACCTCCAATCTAATTTCATCCAAGAATTTCAAGGGGTCGTTGACAGCCATTTTTAATCCTCTATTCACAACGCTTTGTATTTTGTTGATAGTGGCTGCATTGGCAGAGTTGTAAAAGATACTCCCATACTCCGCAAGGGATAGAACATATGCTTTAAAAATTAGAATAGCATTCTTTTTATTTAGGAGCCATCTTACCCTTGAGAGTTGGTTCACTTTGAGTTGTAGATTGTTTTTCATAATTTCAAAATGCTTGTCAAATTTTAAATAGCAATCGATAGTAAAGCCAAGATATCTCACTATACCTGTATGTTCAATTGGCACACCATTGACATATATATTAGGCAAGTTATTGAGATTAATTCTTGTTATCTTATATTTTGAGCCAAGGATTTGGTATTGGCATTTTTTGGCATTGAGCCTCAATTTGTTTCTGGTCATCCAATCTACAATATTATTACATACTCGTTGTGAATGAATTAGGCATGAGTTGATATCGGTGTTTGTTACTGAAACAGCCGTATCATCCGCATAGACGGAGATATTCACTTCAGAGTCACAAACTAGATCCTTTAGAGCGAGAGGCAGATCATTAATAAATATCAAGAAGGCCAAGGGCCCGATCAAACTTCCCTGAGGAATGCCCACGTTTATAACAGCCGTATCTGACACACAATTATTCAGTCTGGTTTTCTGTCTCCTATTCATAAGGTAGGCGGAAATTAAACGTATGATAGTCGGGTTTACTTTATAATGCTCTAATTTGGCCCTCAATATATTGTGATCAACGCAATTGAATGCCTTGGCAACATCAAAATATGTTGCCACGGCAAGTTTGTTATTGTCCATACCCCTTTGAATTGGCTCAAGAAATTCGAAAACAGACCTGTTTGTGGAGTGGAGTTTACGAAATCCTCCCTGAGATTCAGTAAATAGATTATTAACATTCATGTGTTCGGTCAGGGCATTACAAATAAACTTTTCTAGAACCTTTGATGGCAATGGGACTAGAGCTATTGGTCTTAAGTTGGTTAATTCCCTTGGATTTCCTGACTTAGGCAAAGGAGTTACCGAGTACTCTTTCCATTCAGATGGAATACTGCCATCATAGACACATAGTTTCAAATTCTTCCATTGAAGTTGAAGCTTTCTGGTAAACTCCCTGTTTTTTTACCGAATAGGCCATTCAAATTCCTCCAGAACTTTTTGGTATTACCCCCACATTCATTTAGTATATTATCCAGATGATCTTTCTTAGCTCTTCTAATGAGTTGAGCAGCTCTTCTACGATATTTAGTTGAATATGTTGCCTGTTGATATTCAAAAGTTTATAACTATAAATATATTTAATAACTGGAGCTATGTGAATTTTCGTAAGGCTTGTTTTATGAATAAATTTGAGGCAAATGACGTCTGCTAATTTTCCAGCGCAAAATGCTAAGTTAAGGTGACATGACGTTAATTATGAAGTTAATTATGATGTCACAACTGCCATTTTAATTCAGTTCATCATTTTTTCTAAAAAGAAACAACTTTACTTCCATTCCCCTCCAAAAAATAAAAAGAATATGAATTAGTTTTTAAAATACAATGGTTTATTCAATGTCACATATTTTTAATGCATTATTGCATTATTCGTCCAGTCCATGGTAATGCATTAATGCATTCTCCGTCCAGTCCAGGGGAATGCATTAATGCATTCTCCGTCATACCCACGGGAATGCATTAATGCATTCTCCGTTTGGAATGGGTTAATGTTATCTCGGTTATATTCATTTTATTTTGAGAAAAGATGTTTATAATGGTTTCGGATAATTCTATCGATGTTAGGCCTATATTGCTGCTGTAATAACCAGCCTGTTATAAACCATGTCCACCTTCTTTTTAGTTGTATTTGATTGTTTTTGGGGGTACATCGGCGACATTGGCCTGCATCACAAAAATGTTTTCGGGAACACTGCAAACTCTTTAAATAATTATAAATACCACTAAGGTAAATGGCATAAAGACCATGATACCATTAGCCTAATTCATAATGTTGTCCTCTTGGCTGTCATCATTAGCACTGAATCTGTTTGCAGTCACCACCTCAAGAACACCTTAGACTACTGCAGTCACTCTGGCAGTTGCAGCAAGTAATTCTATCATAGCTGGTCAGGAGCATGGTACACATCAGTAGATACAGGTTAGACTAATTCATCTTGGAACTTACATCACCAATTCTCAGGGAGAGGGTTGGGGTGTAGGAAGGTGAACAAAAGTATATGGCTGAGGTTTCTGTATATCTAGGTTACAGTGTGTGGTGTGCGAATTTGACACCAGTGATAATTGTCGCCCCCACCAATAGCCAGCGTCCAGATTAGTTCCAAATTTAAACATTAGGTGGCGGCTAGATCAAATAGCAGTATTTGGGATAGTGACAATTAGTAGCAGTGGTTGTAGGTGATAGGAGCTGTAGATCTGTGGATTTCCAGTAATTGTATCAGAGACACAAAGTACAGGTGGCATGTTGTAACATGTTTTCAGTGTGGTTTTTTTCAAAATCAGTTCCGGCTGTTATGTCCATATATCCCTTTGGAAGGCTGTTCTTGGAACACACCTGACCATAGAACCTCGATCTATGACAGAAAGGACATCAGCTCTAAGTTGTGTACACAGTGACCAGCTGCCAATGTCCATATCATTTTGTACACCCTTTTACTCTAGAATATACTTCCCTCTGTCATGGCTTGACCGTCGGCAATCGCAATCAATTTTCTATTTACCATCGAGATCATTGCATGTGCCATCTGGGTTGTACACTTTGTATCTTAGTACTGCCTATAATTATTGGCTTGTTCTCAGCATTTTTCTCGGTGAAAAAACGTCTAATTACCTACAATAGTCCATGTACCAATTCTGTACACTTTTGCTCAGGCAGATTTAGCAAATTGTTCTCACCTGATGAACAGTGTCTGTAAATTCATCGGTTAATTTTTACCTTGGCATCTCGATTCCGCCATTGAGACCATCTTCCTCGAGCATCACAGTTCATATCCCTCACACCAGGACAACCTTAGTTCAGGCTAATACCAGCGGGCACCACCACCCAATTTCCGGGCTGCCCCCCGTGCCAAATGTGCGAGGAGGCAGTCATATCGATAGCAGGGTGGGTGGGTGGGTAGTCATTAAATGAGAAAAATAATCCATACGTTTATAAGTAAATATCCAAAGACTTCGCCTCCATGAACCTCTACTCTAGCGGCCAACTCTCTGGATCTTTGCTAAAACAGTTGTTTTCCATGAGATAATGCAGCCATTCTTTATCTCTCCATGTTCTCTTTATTCTGGCGTGTTATATATTCTCACATGGTTTACCAGAAACAAAGTAAAGAGAAGTAAGCTTCTACATAGAAAGATTAATTCAAACCAGGGCATGTATGCTCCAGAATCATGGCCTATAATTTTCTCTCAGTCATAAATTTTTCTCCTGTAATACCTTCATTTGATTTGAATCAGTAATTGAGGGTTTGCTCTAAATTAAATCAGCACATCCCTTTACTACTTCATTCAATACCACATACACCTTCTTGGAAAATATCGTGAACAAACTTATTCCATTCTTCTAATTCACATGTACTGGAGATGAAGGCGGTCAACAGTACTCTTTCCTATAGTGGTGTCCATATAACATTGCCAGGAAAGAAAGAAATTCTGGTGTGGATCGCAGGCAAAGATTCAAGTTTCCAAACATGTGCTATAGATGCTTATGTGGTGCTGGCGTGAGACGGGCTGGTTCCGACTCATTCCAGCTCCACAGTTCTAGTGACCAAAGAAGAGCTGGGGTGGCATGGTTATATGGTGGTTGTAGGGGATAGGAGCCTTGTTCACGTGGGCTAAGAGGCATCAGAGTATGTAGTGTTTTAAACTTGTTGATTCTACATGATATTTTAAAATTGTGTATGTTATCTCTTCATGTCACCTTTTACTCTTATGTATCTAATTTCTTTGGTGTGAGACTCCCTTTTATGTAATGGTTAATTAATACTCTCTGAGCTACAACTGTGCCTGATGAGATCTGGTACTAAAAGACTTTGGCTGCCAAGGACCTGTAAGAGCCTGATTGCGATCTAGACTCATAGCCTCTGTGAACAGGTAGATATAATCTAGACACTGCAATTTGACCTTTGGTTCTGCTAGATGGCCAGCATCTAGTGAGACATCCTCTACCAGCATAGCTTCTAGCACTGAAAGCTCTGTATGGCTGGGAGGGAAGGGCTTGCAGCAGTGAGACCTGATTGGTTGGCTTAACATTGTTATTGAACATTCTTATAAAGGACCGGTATTGGTCATCCAGGAGCAGCTGCACCAATCGCACCAGGGCAGGCTGGGCAGAATGGGTTGGTAGCTGGGATGAGGTATTCGCCTGTTATAGAAGATGTGACAGATAGTGCGGGCAAAGAGGCTGCAGCCTGCTTCCCTACATGCTGAACAACGAAGAGACCTTGAAGTTGAATGGGAAAATATGGTTGGGAAAACAATTGACTGGGTTGGATAGTTTCCCATTATTGAACCAGCACCAATACTACCAGCTGTGGGACTTCAGTTGGAGTAATCAATGGTTCAGAGGTAGCAACCTCAGGTATATGATGGGGCCCATGGAGAGTTGGTTTCACCAAATAGGCCAGCAACGGTAAGTTTGCCTGGGCATGCCATGATGGTACCGGCAAACCCACAGCTAAATGCAATGACCAATAGTGAGAAATGGGTGCCTATAACACCCAGCAATAGCCAAGATGAAGAATCAGTATCCACAGGCACACTAGATACCTGCCAGAACTGGGAAATGTTGCTGACGAAGGCCAAATGCATACTTGCTCAAGTGAAGAATGGGAGATGGATGTGACCAAGGGAGTCTAGGCCTGCAGCACCGACAGACTTAACAGCTGGACAAGGGCCTTCAGGTAACTGCTTTGCATGGCTGGGTTGCATTGAGAGCTGCAGCTGATTTGGTGCTGGAACTAGCTGGATCAAGAGAGGAGGAAGATCTTCTGTGAACTAGGTTGCTAGTACAGGTAGATGAGATGGCTAGGTTGCATCTGAGGGAAAAGGAACATAGAGTGGCTAAAGAGAGAAGAAACGATGAGATCCAATTTATTGAGGGAATTGGAAAAAGTGCTGAAACCTAATTGTTAAGTCCAGACAAGTCTTAAAATAGTGTTGAATCATGTCTAAAACAAAGGCCTTGGCCCTTGCAGTCCTTGGTCTTTATTTCACCATAAACAGCTTCAGCCACCAAACCTTGGGGAATTAATACCATAATTATTGGTTGTGTTTGGGGTATTTGACAGCTTTACAGAGGCAAAGTTCTGAGTGTGTTTCTTTCTTAAATATGGTCACTTTTCTTGCAATATCAAGTAAGTCTTGTTGATTTCAATGTCAGACATGTCATTACTTAGTTCCTGTTAGTGATATTGTAATAAAGATGAGAAAAAAAATACATTTGAACATAAGAGTAAACAAAATAAAATGAGTTATGCCATGATAGTTGTGCATATCCACAAAAAACATGGCCATATAAGACCATTGTATATGCATGCATAGATTTCATTAGTGGAATCCACATTTCAAAACCACCTAATTTACTATGCTATTTTGAATGGTCACATAAATCAAGTTGCACCAATCAATGATGTTCATTTCATGATGCTCAGTTCATGATGCAATGTTGTAGGTGCCTGCTTTTGCCAAGTCAGAGGACTGTGAGACATAATGATCAAACAATGCTTATATATATATATCATGGCATGAAAATAGAACTAAACTTGAGCTGTATATGTGGCAAAGCCTCCACAAAATGCTTGTGGCTTTTTGTGAATGTCTGTCACATGTGCCTTCAACATGGGTGAAAGATATTAGCCAATACCCGAGTCTACATATTTTGGAGATCTGAATGAGGGGAGGGAGCTAATAAAAGAATTGAAACCATATACTGACAATGGGTGAGTCTGGCATTGAAAACAGCGCAACGGGTGGGTGGAATTTTGCAGACCCCTCAGAAAAAGATATTTTTAGGAGGTGTCCTAATGGGATTATAATGACATGTTATTGTTATGGTTTGGAGCAGGGCCTTGACTAATAATGATTGTTAAACAAATGAAAAGTCTTTGAAGCTGCATTGGACTGAAAGTGATACATCAGTTTGACCAACTTATGCTAGTTTGACTGCTGGCTAATTTATAGTAGTTCTAAATGTTTTGATGACTTGTTGGTATCATGTCACTTAAATAGTGCATTGTTTTGTTGTTACTCAAAATAGCAATGTCCAGTCCAAACAGTCCAAACAAGTGTGGTGTCATATTCTAGCATTAAGTTGGACAATGATCTCAGTGGGCCTTAACCAAATATATATTTTACGATCCGTGGAATATGTAAGAGTGAGAAAATCACATATAAAGGTAGATGTTATGTAGGCCAAATATTTGAACAGGTCATACAAAAATACTATGAAGACCAAGCCGTATCAGACAAGATGTATAGAGGAGTGGTTATGCTCATTCCTAAAAAAGATTGTGATCTCTTACGGCTAGGTAGCTGGAGTCCCATGACCCTTTTGAACACTGGTTACAAGATTATCTCTAAAACTCTAAGCAACTGGTTGTAAAACTGCATTGAGAACGCCATTGACGAAGATCAGTTTAGTTTTGTTAGAAAAAGATATATAGGTTGTGCCATCCGTTGAATAGACAACATCACATCATATTTGGAGGGAAACAATAAGTCTGGTCTGCTGGTATCTTTAGACGTCAGCAAGGCATATGACTCTGTGTTGAGGGCCTTTTTGCTGAAATGTTTGGAGAATGTGGGAATAGGCAAGTTTTTTTCTTAAGATGGGTTAAAGCATTTTCTGTACAACTTTAAATCATGTGTTACCAACAATGGTTTTTCCTTTGCATACTTTGATCTAGGCAGTGGGGTAAAACTAGGCAACCCAATAGCATTTTTCTTGTTTAAATCAGTTGTAGAAAAGCTGCCACAATGCCTCAGACTGAGTGACCAATGCCAAGGAGTATATTTTGGTGGCACAGACCACAGGATAATACAGTATGCAGACGATATGACATTGGTAGCAATAGACAAAACCTCCTTATGTAATATGTTACATGAATGGAAATCTTTCAAGAGAGTGTCAGGTCTTGCCCCTAATTTCAATAAAACTGTTGGTTTTAACTCATTGAGGACGGGATGCTGCCTCAAGGCAGCATTTTCAAAATGGCGTTGGGGACGGGATGCTGCCTGCAGGCAGCATGACGTCTCTCCATTAAGGATGGGGTGATGCCTCAAGGCAGCAATTTTTTATATAAATTGAAGGGGGCATAACTTAATAAAAAAAAAACGGATTTTGGTGAAATTTAAAACATATGTATACAAACACACTAGAAATATCTTTATAGGTATGTTGTCATGGAGACAATAATGATGACGTCATAACTAACATACGTAAATGCTGGAAAGTGAATTTGGAGCAAGGTTGCTGCCATATTGCACCCAATTGAGACCCATTATTTTAATTATTGAAGACCAAATTCTAGAAATTATGAAAAAATATGATCAATAACTGTTTACACCTATTAAACGATGTACATATGATACATATTATTTGAAGAAAATATTCTTAAAGTGTTTTTATACCCTAAACCTCATGTTAAACACCCGTCCTGAAGTCCCAAAAGGGGGAAAGGGGCCCCCGTCAGCCAGGCAAATTATGTGTAAATTGCCCCCGTCCTTAATGAGTTAACATGGGTGAAATGATTTTGCTTAAACCTGCAACCCAGAAAATCTTGGCTCGGGTAAATTGTATAAAGGTGCTGGGTGTCACCCGGCTGGGTGTCTTACCCAGCGAATTAACATGCCCAAAATTATACCAACTTTGAATCAGCCTTTGCGAAGGCCAAGGTAGTCGTTGCCCAATGGGAAAAAAGAGATAACCATTAAGGGCAGAATAATTATTGCTAATGTTCTCATCCTTTCACTGTTTCTGTATGTTGCATGCATAATTTCCGTGGATGACAGAATGGTCATCGAGATAAAAAAAAATGATAGAAAAGTTTGTATGGAGGAGAGGCAAAAATAAGGTTGCAAGAAATATATAGAACTAACTGCGGTGCTGTCTGTGGGATCTTTCTTCACGGGATTCCTCACGCCGGAAACAAGGTAAAGAAAGATCCCACAGACAGGACCAAGGTTAGTTCGAGATTTATTTGACCTCTTACAAACGATTTTAAACATATGAGATTGCTTTTAATTATGGTAACTTACTGCGAGAGAAACACATCAAGGGTGTGGCATGGAATTCCTTTGACGCTTAAATTTATGACGGCCATTGTGATGTTGAAGACAGCCACCGCAGTTTCAATGTTTAGCAGAGGACGTAGCGTCATGACATGTTGTGTCCCTATGACAATGATGCCCTACTTTCAGAGCAACCAATGAAAACGCATAAGGATAAACTGGGTCATCTCTTTCTTCTCTAGGGAGGATTGAAACATATTTTTTCCTGCTCACTTGCATATAGCGAGCCTATACAAAGCCTATGGACACTCTGTTCCAGAGGTGAAATAAAATACCTATGTAAACCTGTAGAAGAAGGTGGCCTGAAGCTGCAAGATATCTGAGCCTAACTAAAGGCGAGCAAGATGAAATGGTTACAGAGATTAATGATTGACAAAGATGCTAAATGGTCCGCATTTATGTCCCATTCCCTACAGGGAGATATCAAGAATTATTTCAGAGAGAGACGGCAGATTAAAGGTAGTTTTCCCCCCTTCTTTCAGGAAATTCTGGCCATGCTGTTTAGAATCTATGCGTCAAAGATACCTGCCTCAAAGAAGTCTGCACTGTCTGAAAGTCTCTGGACAAACAAAATTTCAAGCTCAAAAAAGCCATAATAAATGGGAGAGCCTGGGAGAGGAGGGGTATTGAAATAATAGTCAACCTCTACGTCAATGGGAAGATAAATAACGCTGAATCTATTATGAACGAGTATGGTGTAAGTATAACCCATCTAGAGTTAGCCACCATTGAGATGGCCATGCCTGGACAATGTCTATTAAAAACTTTATTGAAGCTTTTAATTTCACACCTTCATGTTATAAGCTCAAAGCAGTCAAAAGCGCTATCCCGAGAGAATGGAAAACTAAGTTAAGGTCCGAATATCCTCAACAATGTAACAGTTCAATCAATTTCCAAATAGGTGGTAAAATGTTAAAATTATTGAGATGTCCTTCTAAGGTAATACACCAACTACTGATTGAAAAGAGAAAACCCAAATAGGAAAAATTCCTGAAATGGAAAGAGTTGCTCGAACTGACGAATGAGCAGTACAAAGACATCAAATGGGATAAAATCTTCACCATACCGTATAAATGTATGTCTGAAACAAGGCTACAGGTGTTATAATATTAAATACTGCATGGTGCAATAACAATGAACAAGTTGCTAAAAGAGATTGATATTAAAGACAAACCAAATTGTAATCATTGCCCTGAGGTTGACACTCTAAGTCATTTTTTTTGTCAGCTGTGTAAAATCAAAAAGGGTTTGGATCTCAATCTTAGAATGGATATATGAATTGGACTAAATCAATGTGAAGAAAAACGGAGAGACAATAATATGTAAAAAAAGAAAAGGGTAACCCCCTTGGTTAGAGAGATTATTTTGACATAGAGGAAACAAATGCACAAACTAAGGTAATAAACTGGATTTTTCTCCAAACAAAAGCCTACATTCATATGCAGAAATTATTCAATGGTGGCGATATGAGCCTGCTGTCGATCATGCATGAGTTAAGAATAAGAGCTACTCTGGTAAAAATAAATATAGGTGGCAGTGAAAAAAGGAGAGATGAAAGAAAATGTGAATGTGCTAGATAATATCTCTGAGTGTGTAGAAAAATTAAAAAGGTGAAACACGAGAAGGAAGCTATGGAATTAAGGGATAAAGCCCCATGAGTGGTCTAAAATCGGCAGGGTTGAACCCCTCTTTTTTTAGTTAAACTTAGTCATTCTTCCTTCATGGTATCTCTGTTTATAATGAATGAAGCCTAAACTGCCTTTATCCTAGATGTAACAATACTTAACCTTGTCTATGCATTAGGAATAAAACAATGTTGCAAAAAAAACAAAAAACAATGGATCTCTCTACAGAATGGTGAAGAAATGCTGAAGTCCCAAAGAAGACACATGTAGTCCGGATAGAGTTGATAAAAGGAGTGCCAGCTAAAGGGACTGACTCCTAGGCTTTATTACAGCAGGGTTTAGTTCCCATACCTTCCTCCAGGGTACCGTTCTAGCTAGGGCCCCACATGGTGTAACGGCCACTCCCTAAGGAGTAGTGACTCCTTTTCGGAGTACTGCCACCACCTGATGGTATAACATAGGGAAGAAATGCTCTGCTTGGTTAATGGATTACTGCTTATTTGGCGCACTTGGTAAAGTCTCCATTGCAAGTAAAAACCCATGTCAGGATAGAAATACCGGATGGGTAAACAGTGTTCAGGCTCCATGACCTTGAAATGTCGAAATGAAAGAATGGTATGTTATCCTGTATACATGTACATGGAATGTGAGGCACCAATCCTTCTAGTTTAGGTGCTAAACAGAATAGTTGTATGTAATGAATATTTAGAAAACATTCACATCAAACCATCTGCAAAATGTAATTTTTGTGACAAAGATAATACAATATATCACTTCTTTATTGACTGTGAGAAAGCCCACAAGTTCTGGTAAAGTTTTGTGAACTGGACGAAAAGAGTAAATTTAAACATTAGGCGACGGGTAGATCGAATAGGGTATTTGGGGTAGCGACAATTTGGGCAATACTAGGTAAATTCGAGTATATTTGGCACTGAAATGATTCTAGCAATCTGTTTGGTTAGGTTGAACTGTATTTTGAAATTCATTTTCGGCTGAAATTAGTTAAATGAGTTGAAATGAGTTATTTGAGAGGATCATTGAAAATGAATTGTACATTTTCTGAAAATATGACCCTTATACAGTTATTTAAGTCTTATAAGGAACTACTGTATGAATGTGAAATGTACCTCCATTTTCACATGACCCAATTTCCTGTAATACAGGATGGGTTTATGCATTTTTTACCTGGAGAAAAGGCTTGAATCTTATTTTGGTGGATTATTACATTTTTAAAACATATCTATACCGCCAATAGTGCTGAAGGATGTACAAAGCTCATGGGGACTAGGAACTATTATCTTCAGAAACCTATAACTAAATCCTTGTAGTGGGCTGTTCAGAAAATTACTTCCACCTGGCCACCAGCAGAATGGGGGAAATGGGGGTGGGGTGAGAAATAAGAAGTGAAAAAATTGACTAAATTCCTTGAGGTCACAGATAAATAGCTTGATTAACAATCTCTGATAGGCCATGGGTAGGGAGTTTAGTCGCATCAAGGGGACAGTATGCAGCTTTTATTTCATGAATATTTTTCATAATTATGGGAAATAATCGTTTTTATTCTGAAAATTGCTGAAATTCAGACAATTTCAACTAAATTTCATACTTTTTAGATATTATCCTTCTAATTTCATTACATACAGGGCCAAACTATTCCATGCGACAGGGGTGGGGGTGGGGGGACAGAAGTGGGATGGGGGTGGTGAGAGGTCTCTTCATCATATTCAGCCACTTAAACATTTTGGTACTGATCTGGGGATGAAGGTATACATCATGCATTTTAATTTTAGATCATACAATGCTTTTTTATCATTTTATCATCTAAATTTCCAGAATTTCCTCATTTCAAATCTGCCAAGTATTACTCGGTCATCCTTGTGGAAATATAATTATAGGCGTTTTAAAAAAAAAGTTAAAAAATATCAAATTTAATCAATAATAAATTATTTTGCTTGAAATATCCACTATTCCTATATAATATTGATTGAACATATTCCACTTTATAAGTGGAATTACTTTTATATAAAACATTGAGAATTTATTGGACTGTTAAAGGTCATATTTAGAGGTCAAAGGTCAAGGTCATTAGTAGATTTTGAGATCCAATTTTTTGCAAAATTTGCCATTTTAAAGGCATATTTCATCTGCCTGTAATAATTAAACCAAATGCGATAATGGTTCCAAAATGTTGAGGTTGACTACTAGGGCAGGCTATATGTCCACAAAATATCAAACATAAATGATAATTTGCATTTGCCATATGCAGGATTGTACCCTGAAACTGACTTCAAATAGAAAAATGACTTCAAACATAGATGTCAAAGTAAAAATCTTTGTACATGGGGACTTGGACATATGAACATATGGTGCTAGTAGGAGCCTAGATAAGACATTGCGTGTTCCTGGCAGAGGCCATATTTACATTTGACCTTGAAATGACCTTTAAATGACATTTAAACATAAAAAGAACTAAAAAAATGAATTCCTCATACTCAAAAACATCCAATAATAGGTATTATACTTGAAAATCTAGTCAGTAGAAGCAAAGATATAGCACATTTTGTGATTTGCGGCGGCCATTTTGAATTTTGCAGCTACCGGCCACCAGGGGGGTCAGCCAACTTGTAGCAAGCGCTTTTTGACAATCCCATGGCCCGCTCTAACACCATGCTAAATTTCAATAATGTACCACCAAGTGCACAATTTGCAGCAAATTGAAGGATTTCCTCCCCAAGTAAAAAATTGTTCCCTCCGTTTTCACGTCAATCTGTGTGCCTCTGAGGGTGTTTTTAAATTACAGCAATGGTCTTATTGCAGGCCAATTTCCCGAAAAACGTGCAAGAGTTGAGCTTGTGAAAAATAGTATGTTATTTCTAGGGTCATACTGCTTTAGTATGCAAAAAAAAACTTACCCCCAAGAGGTGGTCACGAAAACTCAAAAAAATGCATCAATATCCCATATGGCCAACTGTCTATATCTCAGTGACTATTGAGGCCAGAGACACATGTTATATATGAAACGAAAGAGTATTAAGTACTCTAAAGATGGTTTAATATGACCTAAGCTCTAGATCTCATATTCCGGCGGTTATAAAATAAAAAGTGAAAGAGGGTTCCCCTAGTGGCCATTTCAGGAACCTTCGCAGAGGCCCAGGGCACGGGACTTTTTTTTGGTAAATGTCCTCTACTATCCCTACATGATCCAGCAAAAAAATGATTTCTTGCAATTTGTTCCTACCTTTGCCCAAATTTCACTTAGATTGACTGGACTATTATAGGTATTTCTAGATTTTAAGTTTGATATTTTCGTTTTTGAAAAAAAAGTTTCCAATATTTCTGGGGGTCAATAAACAGTAAAGTAACTAAATATAGTCCATATGAGGACCTTTAAAACAAAAGGATATATTACATAGATTGTACTGAAATTTGATACATCGATTGATATAACTATAAGTGATCAACCTCCCAAAAATCAGAACATTCCAATAATGTGATCTTGTGAAAAAAATACTTTGAAAAATATCAATTTTGCGACTTATGACTCATTTTCCTGAAACACATCACATATGATGAGTTTTTAGCAATGATGATGCATTTTAAATTCATCTACAGAGGGTTGAGGGATAGGGATGGACCGGTGTGTGTTTTCTTACTGCATAGTAATTATTTGTGATATGTTTTTAGAAAATGAGTCACAAGTTGCAAAAAAAAAGGATTTGGGGATACCATCATATTTGAACAGATAAAATCATGCGGATTCCAATGATAGTAAACATTAGGACATTCAATAAGTATTTCCATATTTTGGTATTTTTATTTTTGAAAAAACCCCACCCAAACCTAGTGTTGCAAGGCAGCTGAAAATATACTGTTTTAAATGACTATTTTAAGAAGTAAAAGATCTTTGTACGTGCGATGTAGGGGGATGGGGGGAAGGAGGTGGGAAGTGTTAAAAGAGAGGAAAAGAAAATTAGAAAAGTCAGAAAAAAATAATAGAAGAGGACGTACACAAGAGGGACAAGGTATTGACAAAGTTCGCATAAAAATGATTTAGATTGTAGAACTGAAATAAAGATTTATGTTTAAAAAAAACAATAACGATTATTACTTAACTGCTATTACATGTGTAATCTGTTCTATTCCCAAAAGTTATCACAAAATGGTATTTAACTTCCCTACTAGAAGGAAATCATTCTTCATATAAACTTGTACATAACTTTCCTTTTCTTGCCCCTGATGTTGACTCATTACAGACATGATTCTAAATATAACGTCCTCAGGGATAACACATTCTCCATCGCTTCTAAACGGTTCGATAGGACTATATACTTCCTCAATGTGCATAATGATTGTCTATAGCCTAACCGTTCTATAACTTATACATATGTCCAATGGATGTCACATACTTCTTACTTTAATTACTAATTATAATATAACTTTCATTTTCAACAGAAACAAGGCCTTTACCAAGACGGATATGGAATTCAACTTCAGGCTGTCGCTGTTGTTCCCATTGTATTTATTTTTGCTACAATGTGTGACGAGCAAGGAATCCAATCATGTATTTGTGGAAGGATATAACGCTAGGGAAACCAGGTCTTCCCCCCATCAGACTCTATCACTCCTCCAGGGTGTGAAGCATACATACAGACCACCCCGATTGCGCTTCACAAAAGCCCTCCACAATGTGCGAGTTTGGGAGAATGTTAAAACCCCGACACCCATCTTACAGCTGAAAGTAAATGACAAGGATTCGCTTGTTAACTACACAATCATCAGGGGACACACAGACTTTCAAATAGACCAGCGAACCAGCAAACTTCATGTAAATTCCCCTCCTGATGCTGGGGTTTATAAGCTGTATATTTGTGCCAATACCGAGGGTGAAAAATGTGCGGCATCGACCCTGGTCAAAGTGAAAGTTCTGCAAAGAGAAAAGCGCATGGCGGAAAACTTGTCGTTTGTCTTCGTTCTGCCGCTGAACGCCACTGGGGAAGTCTTTGGTCTCAGCGCGCAGGAAAATGTCCCTGAAAAGGATGTTACCTTCGCGTTTACTGAGACTGTGCTGGGATTGGAAGTGCATCCAACGACTGGGATGGTTAAGGTAGTGCGAGCTGACTGGCACCAAGAACAAACACAAATCACCTTAAATTTCACTGTGAAATCGAATGATGGCTCAGGTATTTTTTTTATTTGATTTTTTTATTTCATCAAAGGCTAATATGATATTTAAGTCGATTGCATATGTGATATGTTACAGGAAAATGAGCCACAATTCGCAGAATTGATATTTTCCAATGTGTTTTATTCACAAGATCACTTTGTATAGGAATGTTTTCACTTTGGCTTACTTAACGCTGTCTGTAGCATGAATACAACTGCAGAGCCTTGGAGAAAGTTTATATTTTGCTATGAGCTGACTTAGTCCTGGTAAAACAATGTTACAAAGCAAAACGTATAAAAAACAACGTAGCAAATTCATTTGTGATGTGTTACAGCAAAATGAGTCTTTAGTTGCAAAAATGATAAGATCAGGCGGATTCACGATGTTAATTAACCTTTCAGCAGTCTGATCAGTACTTTATACAGTATGAAGTGCTTTATTTGTCATGTTTGAACACATATTAGCAATATTTCTGGGTGTAAAATCACTAGTAAAGTAGTCAAATACAATCTTCTAGGATGTTCTTATAATGCAAAGATGTATATTCAGTAAAGTCTTGGCAATTGGCACATGTATTTATAAGACTGAAAACAGTAAATACGCCATAGCTGAGAACACTCATACTACAAATAGTTCTTGGGTAGAAAACAATTGAAAAATATCATTTTTATGCCACTTTAGACTCACTTGTCTTTTTTCAGTTTTCTAAAAATATCATATCAAAGCCATTTATTACCATGATCTATATGTAATGTAGTTATTACCTTTACAGAGCAAGCTATCACAGCGGTAGTGCACAGAGTGGAGAGAGGCAGCCATTCTCCACTATTCACCAATGAACCGACGCCCGTCCAGTGCGTCATACCTGGGGTACCTGTGGGTGGAGCCATGTGGGTCCGACCCCATACAGACCTCATCACACTCCAGGCTATTGATGCTGTCACCCATGGTGCTCGCCTGCACTATAGGCTAGAAACAGGTATAGTTTATGGCAGGATAATTATAATACGGTGATTTATCTCTGATGTTGATATGTGGAAGAAGGAATTCCATTAGTCCCTGTCAATCAGTTCACATCGTCATAAAAAACAGCTGGGCCATGGCTTCGGCTCGCCTCCCTCGATCCAATTTGGGGGGAAGTTCCTCCTGTCTTAGATTTAATCCTCTCCCCTCCAGGCCAGGCCGTAATAGCCCATATCAAGAAGGCGACGTTTAATGACACTTAAATGACCAAAGCATCTGGCCTTCCCCCCTTCCATCTTCCCCCGTCCCCCTTCCCTATAAAGGAAAGAACGCCAAAATATAATAACATATTTTTTTAACACGTTTTATTTAGAATTTATTCACAATATTCGATACTCTCACCCCAGGGGTGGGTTTCGTTGTGTCCTGTAAGCTGATCATTGTTACACCGAGGTATTTATTTCTAGAGATTCATTTTTAAATTTTAATTATACAACAGACAATTCTGGAAATTATAGAAAAAATATCAAAAGAACTATGCAAAATTCGACAAAATATTTAAGAAAATTATATCAGATCCCACAATGGATGTCTAGCTAATTAATGAGTGAAAAATGAGTGGTGATTGAGAATAATGAAGTTATTTTCCTGTCTTGTGAAACATTATGACTATTTCGAGAGGTGAGATGGTTGAATCAGATATTTTCTACCTATTTACAACCTATTACCTATTTCCATCTGGAACAGTATTTCAGTATATACAGGTTAACTAACGAGTTGGTTGAAGGAGCGTGAGTATTGCACGAGTTGCAAAGGATTTAGCAACGAGTGTCATATATTCTACGTGACTGAAACCAACGAGTTAGTTAGCAGATTTATTATATATGATTTCAATCATGAAAATCGAGACCTCAATCGAGACCTCAATTTGAATTTCAGTGGTAATCTTATTGGTTGCCATGACTACCACACGTAACTCACTAGTGAAATACGCACTATGCGTAATTCACTCTAGATATATTGTTTTCAGAGCAATGCGTCTATAATAATTCAATATATTTATCATACACATATTATACATGCATTATACACGCATTGCTCTATATTTTATATTACACAAGTATTTTTATTTCTCTTTTCATCATGTACACTCAATTATATGCAGAGAAAAAGGGTAAAACCTGTCAACGCAATTTTAGGCATATTGTTTTACATCTATATCTAGTTAAGTAGCAAATAATATTAATGATAAATATATCGACATGATTTATTGACGAATCTCAATATTTTTCGTTCCTAATTCCAGGTGGCAATGGACGTTTCACGATCGACCAGGATACGGGTATAGTGACGACGCAGGGGAGAGCATCCTACCCCCTGGATGGAGTGTTTGACCTGGCTGTCTCTGCCAACATTGTGGGCGTGGTCTATGGAGCCACGCCCCACACGCAGGTGGTGCGGGTGAAGAGTGACAACCTGGGCCCGCAGTTCTACCAGGAGCAATATGTGGTCAACCTTGATGAGTTTGACTCAAGTTCTGCTCCAAATACTGACAATCCGTAAGTTGTATTTTGCATTTGGTTTAACATTTTGTTGATAAGAAGACATCTCTATGTTGAAACGCGTAGGAAAATAAAACTTTCAAAACTGACCGGTTTTTTCCGCTTGTAGGATCTTTCTTATTATACAAATTTTGTTAATAAAATATGTTAGAAATTTGACTTGATAAGAAGTTTTCTTTTTATTACAAAACGAAATTTCAACAAAAATATCTATCAGAGTTAGAGTTTTAGAACGTTTTATTCGGGAATTACATTACATCGAGGATGCTATTCTCAGAGAAATCCTGATTTACTACATGTATACACAAATTAGTCGATTACTAGAAAAAGCTAGTAAGTACATGTAGAAAACAACAATAACCAAGATGGACATGTAACTTACCTTTGCATTATATAAAGTATCACAATTATTTACAGTCACTACTGCCTCGGCTGAGGAATGGGGAGCACGTTAGGGCCCTACACATAACATTAACACGGTCTTAAAGAGCTAATGTAAATCAATAAAAGGTCATTTCGGATAAATGACCATTTAGATCTTTTAAGCTAATGCGACAAATCTTAATCTCCATGCATATATTTGATGGTATTCTTTCCACATTTTCAAACATAACCAAACGCAATACTCTTTCATTTTACACAATATCAAAATAAACACATGCAGCATGCGAATGTTCAAATAATAACCTCCTAATTCGTTTTTTTCCAGAGTAGTGGAAATAAAAGCCTTCTCGTTTTATGACCTGGATATTAATTTCGACTTAACATCTGACAAAGATCCTGATGGGAATGATTTCTCGGCATATTTTAAACTGGACAAGAAAGCCAGAAGTGGCAGTATTACCAGTGGGACCATCCTACCCTTGGGGCAAAGTATGAACCTTCTTAAGGATCCGCGCCAGTACAGATACAACATCACTGCAACTGAAGTTAATTCCGGCTTATCGACCACAGTACAGGTAAAATGGAAATATATATAGTTTTTATTAGTCAGCGATTGGGTTTGTTTCATCATTTTGCAACAAACAGAAAATCATATGTCGCTCCTTACAACCCTCAACTATTGTCTTCTATATATGGGTCAGATTTTCCGAAAATGTACAAATCAACTTCACCAATCCTCTCAAATAACCCAAGTTTAAGACGAAAATCAGGTTCAAAATACAGTTCAAAATAACCTAACAGATTGTTTGAATCAAGGCAATACTACATATACCCAGATATACCTAGTATTGACGATTTTTCGGTCTAATTTAGCAGACTTTACTAAATGTGTAGAGCTGCCAATTGTACATTTTCTAAAAATCTGACCCACATAATAATTCTAGGACCCCCCCCCCGGACTCGTCCCCTAGGTTTCCCCGAACTATCACCTCCTAGGAAATATCGTTAACATTTTTTCACACATACAACTATATAGAAGTACTGATTAGATGTCCTATAGTTTACTATAATTGGAATCCGCATGATCTCATCTTTTCAAATATGATATCTGAAAGTCCATTTTTTGCGACTTGTGACTCATTTTCCTGTGATATATCACAAATGGCAATATTGTTTACTCGTCAAACTGAAGTTATAGCACCCCTTCTGGAAAAGTTATTAATAGAATAAATTAAATACATGTAACTGGGTTGCCTCTGTAGATAAGGGAAGATACCCAGTAAAGCGAACATCCCACTATGCGACCAAGGTAGTCCTATAAGTGGAAGTCTACTGTATTCCACCCCAGTAGTTAGTGGAAAACCATCTATACTATGGGTGTTGAACTAATCGGCCTGGTAAACACTTTAGAGATGAACTATAAGTATAATAGTCTTTGGGTATAGAAGAAGCCTAAATATCAGTAAAATATTAGTTTCCAGTAAACTAATTGACTAACTAGAGGGCTGCCTAGTAGTGGACAACAAACGAAACCGCTGACACCTACACGACACCTGGTAGTCAACATTCATAACACCCACTGCATGAACTTAGGCTCATTTCGCTAGCGAATTGCTTCATGCTATTTATTCTTATCAGAAACCCAGACCATAAGACTCATCTGTTGTAAACCCGTTGCCAGTGGAAACATAAATTAACAATGCTTTACCTCAGTAGTTAGTGGAAGGCCAGCTATAGGAGCTGGTCGAAACAACCTGGTAAAACATGATACAATAATAGATGGTAGTATACTACCCCTTGAGTTAGTGGAAGGCCATCTATAGGAGCTGGACGAAACTGCCTGGTAAAACATCTTATAATAATAGACAGTAGTATACTACCCCTTGAGTTAGTGGAAGGCCAGTTATAGGAGCTGGACTAAACAACCTGGTAAAATATGATACAATAAAAGTTGGTAGTATACTTCCCTATTGAGTTAGTGGAAGGCCAGCTATAGGAGCTGGACTAAACAGCCGGGTAAAAAAGGGCTTTCAAAACGTCTGCATTTGTATTTGGAGGCCCCACCCTAATCCTTTTGGTAAGATTTGTTTTGTCGTAATAGCTGAGGATGCAGCTTAAATAACAAAGATAAATATTTTTAGTAATGAGATAATATAATAAATGGGTGATAAATAATACTTAATGAGGTTACACAATGTTACGTAATGTTACATAACAAATACTTTGCTTTTCCCCAGGCGTTTGCTTCTTGAATATTACATAAAAGTGACGTATATATTTCAGCTCATCATTAACCTGATCGATATCAACGACAACGAGCCATTCTTCCTATCAAGCTATTACACTCGATACGACCTGACAGAAAATACAGCCATTGGAACCACGTTATTAACTGGTAACTTTAAATCATGATTCATGTGTTAGATATAGAGGTTATCCTAAGGAGTATATCTAACTACTTTACTAAAGCGATTAACCATCAAGCATTAGTGCTTACTTTTTTCATGCATGAAAATAAAGAAGATTAGATTTCTTAATGTTAATTTCTAGGTTGGTGAGTAAGTAACAAAATTCTCAAATAAACACAAGTCCATTAGATTTTATTCGAAGTTGTTGATTTATTTGTAGATTACTCGACCTTACATGTTTCGGGCCGGGTTGGGCCCTTCATCAGAGGTCTTATTGTTAAAACACTGTATTGATATGCTTCTAAATTTTCCATTGGATCTCTTGAGAATATAGTGTATTACTAAATGGAGTCCAAATAGAATTATTATTTTAAAAAAGAATGTCCTTATGGTTACTATCATTGGAATCCGCTTGATCCCATCTTTTGAAATATGATGGTATCTCAAAATCCATTTTAGCGACCGTTGACACTATATCCACTCCCTCCCCCAATCTGTCGTTCCGCTAAGTTACAAACTATCTATTCAATGATATTCCACAAATATCATTATCTTTCAGTTCGTGCGATGGATAAGGACGAAGGGGATAACGCTATTTTAGATTTTGATGTAGAAAATGAAGATTTTGAAATAGAAATGACGACCAATTACACAGGAGAGTTAGTTGTCAAAAGGTAGGTTTTGTCGTACTCATCTCAAGATATTCCTGTGAGGTCCAGAGACAAATGTGCAATTAGGTATACTACTACCCTACCTACTACCACCGCATGTGCTGCACTTGCAGATCTTCTTATAATATTTTACCTTGAATAATGGAGACAGCTGGGCTCTGGATAGAGCATTTAGCAAAAGTTGCTCATGCAGTGTCTGTCTTGCAATTTTGCAGATTCAGTTCAAAAGTGACCTATTATACAAACCTCGTCTCATCCCAGGGGCAAAGGTGCAATTGGGTATACTACTACCCTGGGTGCCACCCTACACGTGTCTTCTGCGCTTGTCTTGTAATTATGATGAACTTAAAAGCTACGACACCTTTGTAACTTACTATTACCAATTCCCACGAATACGTTTCCCCATGTATTAGATACTGCCTAAACATTTGTGATGTGTCACGGAGAAATGAGTCTAAATAGTTTTTTTTTGCAAAATTAATATTTTACAAAAGTATTTTCCCAAGAGCTTTTTGTAGGAATACTATCACTTTTAAAGTGTGTGTGTTTTAAAGTATGTACGGTATTCGATATATCTTTGCGTTTTTAAGGTCTTCCTATGGCGTATATTTAAGTAATTTACTAGTGATAATCCATCCATACGTCCATACTCAGGTTTGATCTCATCTTTTTAAATAGGGCATCTCAAAATTTATTTTTTTGCGACTTAAGACTAATTTTTCTCTGACACATCTCATTTAACATTTTTTCATGTATAAATGTTTGATGCCACGATTGCTTTTCACCACAGAACGCCCAGTTCCAACAATCAGCCTGGCAGGCGGTATGTATTCAACATTACGGCCACAGACAGGGGCACCCCGCCTCAGCAAGGCTTTGCAACGGTCCACCTCAGAATGATTAATAGCAACACACAGTCTCCAGTGTTTGAACCGCCCAAACAAGTAGCGTACATGCGGGAACAGCTGGCTCAAGACCAGCTCGTCCATGTTGTCCAAGCATACGACCCAGACGGTCACACTATTTCCCCCTTCAAGTATAAAATAAACAGTAAGTATAGCTTTATTATTATATTACTAATATTATTCGATGGAGCCCAACGGTTCCTTTATTTCACAAAAACAACATGTTCATAAATGATAGTTACATTTTTGGCCCCAGGCTCCTTTTTTGTTTGTTTAGCTGTTGTTGGCCGATAGTTGTTTGTAATGCACCTCCACTGACCTGACTGCCTTCTAGTTCACCTCTGATTGCCCCCACCGAGAAAACCGTCTCAGTGGACACTCAACTTAATTCAGGAGATTTCTATTTGCAGACAATTACGGGCTTTTCAAGATAGATGAGAATTCTGGTGCCATCAGCCTCATCAAGCGATTCGAAAGTGGGGATAAGCGAGAAACATTTATTGTGGAAGTCGAGTTGAGTGATGGAGTCAACCCAGTGACCGCTGACAATGTCACCATTTACACCATGGGAATCAACCGCCCGCCAAGATTTACTAACTGTAAAGATCTGAATCCTACAGTGGCAGAAGGTCAACCTGTTGGAACCAGCGTTGTACCGGTATGTGTTTTAGCAGGAGCGGAGCATCTGCTATTAGAATCGGTAGATGGGGTATTTTATTATTTGGCACCAATATCTGTATAATATACACGTAGAGGGTTTTCTGTCTCACATGTTCTCAGAATCTGTTATGTTACCAACCGTTTTTTTGCTCAGTACAGTTCCGTCAACCCTCTCTGGAGGACAACGTATGTGGTTTGTGAAGGTATCTGGGGTGAAAATGTGATTTTGAAGCCCTTTTTAGTTTTGTCCTATACAACTATTAAGAAGAAGAGAGAGAGGGAGAGGGAAAGAGAGAAGAGGAGCAAGAGGAGAGAAAAGAGGGGAAGGGGAGCGCAGAGGGGGATAGCAAAGAAGGAAAAACGGGAAGGGAGAGGGGGAGTATTTGTTTGAATTGTATGAAGAATATTGAATGTACTTAGGTAAAAATGCAATTCCTATATTCTATATAGAATATGGATAGCTAGGCAATGGAGAAAGGACCATGGACTTTTGCCCCCCGGAGCTTTACCCCCCCCCCCCCAAGACTACCCCAGGGACTTTTCCCTCTTAGGATTTTATGTATTTATACGACTAAAAAGACATCCCCCAAATTCCTACAAATAGTTGTTATGGGTAAAACATTTAAGAAATATATTTTTTTACGACTTTAATATTGCGACTTATTATTTTTAGCTAACACATCACATAATTGTGTCGCCCGACATCAAAATTTTCTACTTTTCAAACCAGTGTTAAAATGTTATTTGAGGTCATTTACACATAGTTATACCAAAAATGAGCCTGGATAGTCCATCAACCTTTATTGAAAAACTACAGATAATATATTGAATGCTGGATTATCATTTTTACAGCTTACAGCCATCGACCCGGACTCAGGCGCCAGTGGAGAAATGGTGTTCGACGTGGTTGGAAGCCAAACGGGAAACACAGTTTTTGACATCGTGGACAACGGCAACGGTGCTGCCATCCTCACAACCAAGGTCATTCTAGATCGTGAAGACCCTTCCGATGTGAAACCAAATTACTTTGAAAGAATTGGAAACTCCATCAAGTACTCTGTCACCGTTCAGGTCCAAGATAAACATCCAAAAAAACCTCTTCTCAGTTACTGTTCCTTTCTGGTGACCGTCACAGATATCAATGATCAGATTCCCGAGTTTGATATGAACAGTAATGAGATTCGTGAGTTTGAGCCCGTGATACCGATGGAACCAGACCCTCGCACTGACAAGTTATTTCGCGCCTTTGCCTTGGATCGTGATGAGGGTGAAAATGCCAAAGTGGTCTATGGCCTGCGAAACATCGACTGTGAGGGTTGTTTTGAAGTGGATGCGGACACTGGGTATATTACTGCAGCCAAGGACTTAGGAAGTGTTCTGGTATGTAGTCCAATAAATATTCAATTACTAGTACATTGTTCCATTCACTATTTATCATATGCCTCTAGAATAGAAGTATATTGAAATATAAACCTTTTTTTGTTTTTGAAAACCAATTTTAGTTTTATGCGGAGAGAATGAGGGCATTATACAGTGATATCACAATTGTAGGGTGACATACAGCCATTCGTAAGGAATGAAATGAAGAGAGTATACAATATTTACATACAGCTTTATTTACATATGTCTTGTTAAGACTCAAGTGGGTTGCAATGCTCTGGGAGTATTGGTCCACAGAGGGAGAGCAAGATAAATCACCCCTAACTCTACTGCCAAGGCAGTTCCCGGAGTCTTCCCGGTAGTTGCAGGGTCTTATACAGGAACCTCATTGGACAAGGACTGGTCATGTCATTGTCCCTCTGTCTGGAGGATCCAGGAGTGGTAGGTTCCATCCAGGTGCACATCGGTCCCCTCCTGAAGCCTGCGGAGCATCTGGATCAGCATCCTCCTCCATATCCGTGGAGTTCTGGTTAGGATGGCCCTCTGGAGGACTGCAGTGGTGGTAGCAAGACATGGGCTTTGCAAGCAGGGTCACATGTGCCGCATACTGCTGCTATACACGTGCTACATGGTGTAGGAGCACCTAGAATGGCGCGCACCATACATTACACATTGATGAAATAAATCTCTTGTTAACCAACCAGGCCTGTCAAATAGAAATATAAGCCAAAAAATGTTTAATAAAATTGTTTTAAATTTGCAGGACCCTGCAAACTTGGAAGTGACGGTGGAAGTGAATGCGAGGGACTACCCCCGACGGGACGACCCAGTAGGGGACCACATATCCTACCTAAACATCACCTTCACGCGCACAGACGCAGCCATCCTCCAGTGGGGTCTGATAGAAGGGTCTGATGTGGATGATTACGTCATAAAGGTGAAGGAGAATGTCAAGGGTCCGGTAGACCCTGTACTAAAGGTGACCAACCTAACCAATCTCAACTGGTTTGCAGTGGCTGGTCGTTTCGAGGAGAATAATTTTCAAAAAGTATTTAAAGAACGATTAGCAGCCGTGGACACCTGTGATGATGGGAAAGGTTGTGCGAAACTTGATAAAAACTACATCGATCCGCCATACCCTCTACGATATGTGCGGATGATAGCAAGAGTGAGTATGGTGAAAAGTAGATTTTAAAAATAAACCTCTTACATAAATCTCTCTGTTAACTCATTTTTAAATAGTTGCCACCCTTGAATCACCTTCAAGCTTTTCTATGTAATTTTCAATGCATTTTACACTCATTTCAATGCCAATATATTTAGATTTCTCTCATCAAATAACCTCTGTGTACTTAAGGGTGGTGCCACCGGTCAAAGAACGGGTGCGATCAAGAGAATAAAGGTCGAGTTTCTACCCCAGAACCTCCGCAGACCAGTGTTCGCAGGACAAAATAGTTTAAGAACTATTCCTGCATTTGTGTCCACGGAAACCGTAAGCGGTGATGCGGTTGCACAGATATTTGCCTACGATACTGATTCTTCAAGCAAATATAATACAGTAAGTTTTTTTAGCTTTGTATTGGGCAACTCGGCACATGAATAAATTGCTTTTAAAGTCCTTGTCCACTAAGCCGATTCCCATGCCGCAGAAGGCCCTTGTCCGCTAAAGAGCATCTTTAGATATATATATATGGGCATCACATGAGAATCGGTGTAGTGGTCAAGGGCCTTTATAAGAGTGTACATATCACAAAACGTATTCTCCTTAAAACTTTATTGATATCACTTAATGTTAATGTGTAGTAAACCCTGAATAACAGTCAACTCAACCGAGAATAAAACTCATGCAGGTGTCTTAAAGCCACACTCTCAGTTAAAGCCGAAACATCATGTGAAGAGTCTAGGTTACATAATTGCATTTATCCCAGTACTGATGCGGGTTAATAATTCTACTAAGGGATTAGTTTGAGCTTATCTAGATTTTCCCCTTCCCTTCCTTCTCTACTCATCCCAACTATTTTATTCCCTTTTTATCATATTTCTTACTTTATATGCACTATACAAACGATAATCAGTTAAGTAAACATTTTGTAATTTATTTACATTCATTATTTACTTTAAGCCCAACCTGTGAACTGATTTCATCTCAAGAAGGTCACAGTTCACACAGATAAAGCAGATTATCCTTCATCCCCCGTCACCTGTATTCATTAACAAGACACTTAAACATGTCAAAACCATGATCTCCACATTTCCATAATACATTTACAATAGTTTATCATGTATAAAATTAACTTTGACTAAATGACAAAACATGTAAAACTAATTATGTAGATGTTTCATTGATACTAGGTACATTTCCTTTCTGCCAAACTTATAGAACAAATGCAATGTAAAATATGAAATATAAATAATTGGGTCCTCGGCACAAAGTTTTCCGAATATATTGCCCGAGTTGTTCTATATTAGGCCTACTTAGCCAAAATTCAGGATTATATATTTTTTTTGTGGGCTAAGCCCAACATTATGGTACATAATGTTCCTGAATTACTATGCTACTAGCCACATTTAGCTGAAAAGCTGGGGTTTAGCTGAGGTTCTGAGCTTTGATATTATTATTATTTACATTTTTCACTCTCTTTCTCTCAGGTTTCTTATATGTTTGAAGCTGATTGTACAGCGTGCAATCGCTTCAACCTGAAGGCCGACACTGGAGAGATCACGGCCACTGACACGTTCATATCAGATAGAGATCCCATAGACCTCACAGCATATGCCCGGGACAACACTGCTTCAAACATTGAATGCACTGACGACATTGTAGACGACTGTTATCGTAGGAGTGGTTAGTATATTTACTGCAGTAGTGACATAAAATATTTAGATGGAACTGAATGAGAGGTTGAAACTGCTCGAGTGCCCAGGCTCGAGTGACTCAATGGCTTAAAACTTTATTTCACATCCAACAAGCGGCCATTGTTGGATGTGAAATAAAGCTACCTATTAAATGGTTGTAGTATAAAGGGTGGTCTCCACTGGCTGCGGTAAGCTCTGCGGTGACATTGATGGTGAGAAGTGCGAGGTCCTGCCTACATGGTTCACTGGCCATGTAAGCAGGATCTCATTCAGTTCTCATCATTCCTCTCCACCTACAGAACCAGGACAAACCAGGACAAGACTTACCGCAGAGCTTACCATAGCCAGTGGAGACCCCCCTTAAAGATTCAATGTGCTCTAGAGTGCCCCATATCCTTATGTTAACGCTATCTGATTAGATGCAACAGCCGCAGCATAAGGATACATTGTACAACAGGTCCCTGGAGACAATTTGAAAGCTGAAGGCTCATACAGTCCTGGCTCTGTAGTAAATTTCGAGCCCCATTTGGGGCCTTTGCAGTAGTCCATGACTGAGTGGACCGATGCATCTAACCACAACTATGTGTGGCATCAGTGAGACTTCCAACGATGTATAGTCTAAGCAATCTAAGCACTCACACACACATCAAAATAACAAAAACCCCATGTCCAGTTTAGCTTCTAGAGCCCTGTTCTCTGAAAGCTTAGCAATTTGTGGTGAAGTGAAAATTAATTTATATACAGGGAGAATGGGGATCGGTATCACTGATGTGGCGATGAAGCCAGGACTGCATAGCATGTGATGGATTATCTCTTTTCATAATTATAACCATATGCTGTGTCACCTCTGTGCGGAGTCTATTTAGCAATTTGATAGTAGAGGTACATTTAGTACATTAAAAAGCCCCGATTGCACTATCCTTGGGGTTGACGGTAAATGTAATGTCATCAAAACTGTTAAAACACTATGTATGCATCTCTAATTTTGTGACTTCACACTTATATGGGTGAAGTCGACAGAAAATTCACAATCAGCAGCTTTACACATTATTCTAAATTAGGCTGAAAAATAATTAATACTAGCTGCTATGTTTATTTGAATATATCTGATATTGCGTTGATTAAAAACACAATATATAAGCAATGTATGTTTGGTTATGTTGAACTGTATTTTTAGCATAGTTTTTGTTTTAAATTTGGGATATTTGAGAGGATTGGTAAAGGCAAATTGTACATTTTCTGACAACTTCACCCATATATATATAACTTGTTTATCTGCCTGGTAGATACCCAGAGAATAGGGATTGAGATTGCACAGCCGCTCGCAGGGTCGCCTGAATTCCAGCAGAAATCAAGTACAATCGATGTTGATGAAGGATTCTATCCTCCACGAAAGAATATTCTCAAACTCAACTCTACAATGGATGGGGAAGGTTAGTGCATATGTTGTGTCGTATAATAATATATCAAATGTAATGTGTCACAGAAATATGAGACTCAAGTCCCCAAAATGATATTTTCCAAATGTTTTCCCACAAGATCTACTTGTGGGCATATTTTGATTTTTTGGTGTTTAGTGCCTTTTATATAATAGTCGTGTGAGTACATGGGCCAAATTTGAAGATTATTTAGTATGTCTCAGCGTTTTTAAGCTCATTCTATAGATGCATATTTAACTACCATACCAGTGGTTGTCAATCCAGAAATAGCAGTAGCATTTCTCCAAACATACAAATCTATAAAAGCACTTTTTAGATATCCTAAATGTTAACATTGCTGGAATCAGACTAATCCCATGGTTCATGGGTCTATTGATTCGGTTAGAACCTGAATTTTAAAAAGTAAAAGTAGGCAGAGGGGAGGTGGTTTAAGTTGCACCTCCAGTCACAGTCCTATTTATTCTGGTGTGTGCAGCGCACCTGGTTGTTGGACGCCAAGTTTGCAATCTTTTGATTATAGTGAACGGTGCATATTCCACTACATCTGAGAGATGATGTAGACTAACCTGGTTATTTCTCTCCTTCCAGAGAGTGTACAGCATGCTATTGTAAGTGGAAATGTTGAACATATATTCGCCATTGACGCAAGAGGTGGACAATTATATCAAAAGGGCGAATTGGATTTCAGTACAACGAAGGTTAGTATGAATTTCAACTGTTAGAACCAATCCTGCATTTTGACATGTTGTGCATGTTGGTATATGTATGTGTATGTGCGTGTGTGTGTCTATGTATGAACATGTATGTGTATACATGCATATCAATATGTATGAACATTTAGGTTACATACATGTGTAATGACCCTGGAAACTATTGAGGAGGAGCAAGACAACGAGAACAAAGTACCAGTGTTGCAAATCTGATCTAAAAATAAAATATCTTTAATATCTGATAAAGGTGTATATATCAAACAGTGATATAAAACAAGAAGGCGTCGAATATAAACAGTAGATATAAAAGAAGGTAGATAAACAGACACTGCCTCTACTGGTAAATAGTAAGAAGATAAAACGTCCACAATCTGCGTAGGTTATGTATAAGTGACCTGTGTACGCATCATGCTAGTCTGATCGTTGTAAGTAGTACATGTAAAAATGCCTTTGGCTATGGCAATATCAATACTGTTAACATGTATGAAGGACAGATGTGCAGAAGTAGTTACCCTATAATCATACGCACATGTGTCTTGCAGAACTTAACTGTACTAGTATTATGCTAGTTATACTAGGGCTGGGGCATCCCTTACTATTGTGTGCAGTTAAAATTGTAGCTAATATAGATGCTGCTGGTGCACTGTTGTATTGAGCTTCTGTTGACAATTCTTATTTTTATTCTTGCTTATATTATATTGTCGTCGTAAGATGTGTTATATTTCTCTTAATCTACGTTCATATGTAATGTAGAAGAACTTCAGGTATAATCGAGAAAATCGATTTTCTATCGAACTATTTTCGTGAATAAAATATTAAACTTTATGAATTGATTAATTTGAAGGACTGAAACAAACCATGGTACTGAGTTTTGTAGGTTTTTTATTTGGCGACCCAAAAATATCAAACAAACAAACAAAGTTATCTATACCTAGACATCGAGAATTTGACCAACATCCAGATTTTACTTATACATACACGTTTGTTATTATCAACGTTTATTCAATGTTCTTTATTGTAATCTTTTTTTGTAAATCTAAGAATCAGTAAATTCTGAGAAAAATGTACTCGTTGCACAATGTTTTTGTCTGAATAACAAATTTTAAATACAAAAAAATGTATATGCGCCTGCATTTTTGTCTGTGCATTATATAATAACATTACAATTATTTGTTTCTATTTAGCAATATGAGTTATCTATTGGAGTGTTCTACGGCGAGCAAAAAGACACTGCAAAAGTGATGATTAATGTGAAGGAAAGACCCTGTCTCCGACTTCATACCTTCACCAACACAGCTGGCGGCCTTCCTGAGTTCACCAAAACAGGGATAGTGGAACACAGTGCCACTCCATCCCTAGTGGTAAGCCAATACATTGTGCTTTTTATTCACACATTTCTCTCTTCTTCTCCAGATGCTCCCCTTTTTTCTCCTGTTTCAGTTCTCTGATACTCTTCCTTCTCTCGTCTGTTCCAAGTTTTTCTAATCTGCTTCTTCCATTCTTATACCTTATGTATCTTCTTTCTTCGTTATCTTATCTCTCCCTTCTCATGTGTCAGTTTCGATGTCAGTCTGGTCTCATGGTGGGTCCATTTCGATGTGGGACATAGTTGCCAACTGCCAACTGCCAACTGCCAACTGCCAACTGCCAACTGCTCGTTATCCGCAGGTCTGTGGGTGGTCACCCATTCCTTTACCCATGGTTAGCCATGCAACAGGGTCAAGTCACCTAGCAATGTACTAGCTCTACAAATTCAGTAAATTCTGCTAAATTAGCCTGAAGGATAATTAACATTAGGTATATCCCAGTATAATAGTATTGCCGTGATCCCCAAAATCTGCTTGGATCTGTTGAATGAACTGGATATCAAACCTAGTTTCTGTCTTAGAGGATTGGTGAAGGCTGATATTTTGTATTTCATGCAGTCAGTTTATCTATTAATTTAGCGCACCGGTCTATATTTTATGGTAGCGGCGTCAAGAACTGAATAATATCCAGAAGGCTGTTTTTAATTCAATTTGTCAACTTCTCACCCATAACCTTTGTGACAAATAAAGTATTTTTCCATTCACTGAAGGCACAATTAGGAGCCCCAGGTGCAGGTATAACCTACCAACTCACAGGTCCACTACAGCACGGATTTAAACTCCAGGGTAATGAAGTTCACACATCCGGGCCTCTTGATAGGGATTTCCCAGACGGATATGAGTATGTGAAAGTCATTTTGTATTTATCTATAAACGTTTTCAGTTGTTTTCATTTTATTGTTTTTGCAAATCAATTTGTATTACCTAAAGACATAAACTGGTGCAGATCTATATTACATCGAAGCAAAACTCTCAACGCGCAGTTGTTTTCTTACCTTTGATATTAACCAGTCGGAGTTTAAGCACATCAGTTGACTACCAACATCAATACTTATCACTGTATACATTATGTTCTTATTACTAATATAGTACTGTTAGCTATAACAGTACATAGAGAGAGAATAGAATGCGGTGCAAGTCATTGATTATGGAATATATTTAACTACTTTACTAGTGATTGACCATGAACAAATATTGCGAACATTTTGTCATGCAAAAAAAATATACTACTTATAGTAAGCCTACTTATTGGATGTCATAATGTTTACCATCATTGGAATCGGCTTGATGTCATCTTTTCAAATATGACGGTATTGTTATAACTCGTTGTGACACATCATAACCTGATTGGTCCAGACATACCTGTCAATCAGTGGGATAGGATTACCACCAGGTAATCCTATCAATGTATATAAACCCATATCGCACGTCCGTTCGGGCACTTGCCATTACCATTAACATCTGGTATAATCATCTGACGGCAATAAAACATCATTCATACTCTACTGAATTCTTCACTCCATTATGTTACACACATTATAACAGTATCTCAAAATCCATATTTTTTGCAACTTCTGACTCATTTTTGTGACTTATGACATACGTTTAAGATGATTAAATTCATAATCTATTCATGAGTCCTGTTTGTCTCCCAGTGTGTGGCAGGTGAATATAGAGGCTGTGTGTGAGGGGAGAAAGGATGACGACCCGCGAACATTTGCCATCGCTAACCTGCGACTTACTGATCGCAACGACAACTCACCAGTTATTGATACAAGAACAACCCAGGGACATGTCAGTGAAGGTCTTGGTAAGTTTTTTTAAAAAGATAATTATTACAATATTAAACAAATTTATACGAAACGAATAATAATGAATAGATAAGGGAATTAATTGGACATAAGAACTGCTGTAAATCCCATTATATTATCTTAGCTCCATGCTCCACGTTTTTATCGAAGTATAATATAGAATCTAGCGTTAGAGTCTAGGGTTCACCCATAATGGATATATACGACCAATACGGCGACTGCAAACCTTTATGGACACTGGTGTAAATACTGGTGAAGGTGTAACTTCACCAAGAACTTTTTCATTACGGCCTATCCGGTTTTTACCTTGCGGCTAATGGTAAACCAATGGTGCCGGATTAGAGAACCGTATCTGCCGCAAGGATGAAAACCTTGGTGTAGCCCTAGCATATTATACGGTATGGGCTCGAACAAGAACAACATCTTATCACAATGTATACCTTCAGATTATTCATTACTAGACACAAATACAACGATTCTTTAGGGTTTTGCACCTCCAAGGACATATAATCCATAATTTATAATCATTTTTATAAAACAGTCAACTCGTAACAACTCCTCGGACAATATTGAGCCTTCATATACATGTATTTCAGGAACTGAAGTAGAAGTGATGCAAGTGGTTGCCACTGATTATGATGATGGGGCAAACGCTGTCATTATATACTCAATAACACAAGGCGGGGATGACTTCTGGATTGAGTCTGGTACAGGCATTGTTAAGACAAAACGTACATTCAGTCGCACCCAGGAGACATCGGTGGAAATAACAGTGATGGCAAAGGATAGTGGACCTACTGATGAAGGTTCTAAACCAGGTATACTCCACACATATTGTTTTCATTTCATTTCAGGCGAAAGTACATATAACATATTATTACATACGTGTGTGATTACAGAGGTGCCATTCGGGGGTGCCATTAGAAATCTCGTATCACATACGTATGTGATTCGGACCGTACTACTTTCGATGTCCACAAACTTGATGGAAACCAAGGTAAAATGTCATTAAAATCGCCTTCTCTTGTTGACTTCGTATGAAATAAATATCTAATAGCCCTCTATTCGGTTTCAAATCGGTCTCAACGTCGGGTCAAATCGCACTCCACCCCTTTTATTTGGGGTGTCGTGCGATTTGACCCTCCGTCTCGACCGATTTGAAACCTCTATATCGGGCTATTAGATATAGTAACAAAAAACGCATCTTGACAAGGTCAATGTTCTCATGCGGTGCCTTCTATAACAGGGGTCAAAAATACTTTTCTAACTTATTTATATAACAATGACATGTATTATCTATAAGTCATGCGAAAATAATCACATTCTTTCAAACAAATATAATAGCTCAAATTGCGCCTACACAAATACGATTGATATACTATCCAAGGATATAGTACTGTATAGTTTAGTTGGGATGTCAGCAGAATCCCTTTTTATTAAAGCTGCGCTCTCAGCTATTTTGGCAAATACAATCTTATCAAATATACTCATACTATGACTTATAGGACTGTATTTATCAATATTCTGCTGCTGTTATATGTTTATACAAGAATTTGAAGTCGGGTTGACCGAGAAATATAGTCTGTTTAGTCTATTTTGGGACGATTTGCGCCGTTGCTGGTGGTTCTAATTACTTGCATTTCCAAATTACATATACTTGTATTAAGTACAAAAAACTGATTGATTTGAATAATCAACGCTAAATGTTACTATAAATTATTTCATTAATGTTTCATATAATGATAACTTCATCAGCGCAAGCTAAAACTATTGTAACTGTACACAATATTTGTTGCTACTATAAAAGAATATATTATAAGATAAGATAAGATAAGATAAGATAAGATGATTTTTATTTGTCATAATCGAGGAGTACAAATCAAATATAAATACAAATTGTCTGGCCAAAATGTCTAATCATACCATTTCCATTTATACAGTGCAGCAGTTCGTTACGATTGATATAGATGACATCGATGACAACAGCCCCATCTTTGAAGGAGATAAAACCTACACAGTTTCTATCCCCGAGAACCAGGCTGTCGGGGCATCGGTTATATCTGTGTTTGCAGACGATAAGGACTTTGGAGAAAATGCCAGAAGAATCTACAATGTACAAGTCCAGTCTGGTAACCATTTCTTTGCCGATTCGATCGTCGCTACTGGACATGGAGTAGTGAAAATTAAAGAGGTAAACACAAATATTTTAATTAAAAATAAATTTAAGTTTGCACATTTTTTACTTGACCCCCTCATTTCTCTATATTCTGCACTTATGGGCCAGCCAGTCAGAAAATGTACAATTTGCAGCTTTACACATTTAGTCAATTCTGCTAAATTAGGCTGAGGAATACTAGATCAGTATACCTGTATATTTGGGGTTGCATAGATTCAGAAGTTCTGCTTATGCTAAACTGTATTATGAACCTTATTTCTGTCTTAAACTTGGTTAATCTGAGAGGATTGGTCATGGCCAATTGTACATTTTCTACCCACTTCACCCATTATGTCATGTTTTCTTAAAAAAAAACTAATTTTCTAATTTTACCTTTAGACTATAGATTACGAAGCACTCGACCAACAGAAGTCGTTCACCATCAAAGTAAAGGTGACGGGTCCTGCTCCTAATAGTTTTGCGGATGAGGCTACGGTAACAATTGGTGTGACTGACGTCAATGATAATGTACCCTTGGTGTGTCCCAAAGGGACGCTCAGTGACGTATGTCCTGTGACGCCGCCTACGTCATGCCAGCAGAATACCCGGGCGGTGGTTGAGAATTCGCCGCTAGAGCATCTCATCATGGAGATCGAGGGCTGTGATAGAGATACGGGCACAAACGCTGAGTTTGAGTAAGTTGATTAGGCGAAAAGAAATAAGTGATGTGTCACAGGAAATTGAGTTATAAGTCGCGAAAAAAAAATATGGTTTTCAAAAGTTTTCCCACAAGAAGCCTCGCTTTAAAAGCTTTCATTTTTCGGGTTACGTGCCAGAAGCTGAAAAAAAATGTTTATTTTGCAACATTTTATGATAATCAGCTTTTTCCTGATTTAATTAGCTTTTTTGTGAAAAAATAAAACAAAATTAGCCAAAATTCTTTTAGCTGGGGCAAGATCTTTTGCAGGTAAGGAGTATGTGGGGGTGGGGAGAGGTGGGGAGGTGTTGGGGGGAGACGAAGTTCAAGATATTGGCAATTTGCCAATAATGCCCAACCCTAGGAAGACCTCATGTTCCATATCCTTATAGCTGTGTCCCAAGCATCGACCAAACATGGCCGAAACGTTGGGTTAAATAAATAATATGAAAAGAAACCTACTTCAAGTACTGTTTGTGCGGTCATTTCCCTGTATTTTATGAAAAATATCAACATGTACTATAAAATAATAAATTAAAGGGTCAGTCAACGGGTTCCTGGTCACTTTTAGGACAACAAACTTCATGGAGCCATAAATACAACACCCAAGTCTCAATTTTTTTACTTCCATTTATGTCTAACTTATAGTCACTTACAGGCACGAATTGGGAAAGCTTAGTTGAAAAGGTCTGTTTAGCACAAGAGGGCACTGAGAGTGCTGTGTGACATCATAAAGGTGCGCCAGAAATGAACATAATATCCCTACCTTTCCCCCCCAATATCCCAGCAATTATAACAGTTCACTGTCACTGCTTTCAGCCATTGTTTTGACCAGAGAACTATATGTAACACAGTGTTGTTTTGGTCTGCACAACTGCATTGATCAAACACCTTCCTCCCACCCCACCCTCGTTCTTTCTAGCAGCAATTATGAGAGTTGTTTGTTATGTTCATTGCATGTACATTTCAAGATTGGTGCACCTTTATGACGTAGGCAAACAGTGGTGCCTTGAATGGAGTGTTAAACTGTGGAACTACGTTTTCACTCCTTTAAATGGGTAAAACTCACTAAATAATAAGTTGAATTAAGTAAAACCGGGGTGTTTACATTTCAATAATAGCAAGGAAATGGAATTGCTCATAATATTTGGGGGTTTACTGACACTTTAATTAATCTAATATAATCTCTTATTCTAGTTACTTCATCGACTATGAGTACACTGATGTGGAGAAGAAGTTCAAGGTCGCCAAAACATCTGGAACCAAGAATAACGGCGTGATCCGCCTCCGCAGTCTGCTAGACAGGGAGACGCAGAGCCAGTACACACTACATATTCTGGCCATTGATAAAGGTAAGTTTTAATACTTTACTTAAAACCAGGAGGAACTATAAAAAGTTTGCCTTCTATTCGCGAGGATCAGGAGGCCCTGTTTTTCACCTCGTACCTGGTCAAGGTTTTACTTAGGCCTACATGGGTAATATGTGATGCGATAAGTGAGTCACACGTCGCAAAATATGGATTTTGAGATACTGTCATATAGAAAAGATGAAATCAAACCGATTCCTATTATGGTAAACATTAGGACACCTAATATATGTACTTCTATATGGTATATGCATGAACACAAATTTTTGTTAGGGTCAATCAATAGTTAGATATATGGCTAGTGATGACCTCAGATTTAGCACAAAGTCTTGGAATTTATTATTGCTACTACAAGGAACACTACACTGTCAAGGAATGAACACATTCCTATAACGAGTCCTTGTGATGAACACATTAAAAAACCCCATTTTTGTGACTTGTGACTCATTTTTCTGTAACTCATCACAATTTCAAATCAAATGTTTTCTAAATCTGAAATTGATTCCACAGGGACCCCTGCACTGACTGGGACTTCCACTCTGACTATCTCAGTGACAGATGTCAATGACAATGCCCCTGAGTTTGAGGACCCGATGACATGGAGGGTCGTGCCCGCAGCGACCCAAACAAATGTCCTTGTAGGTCAGTGGAAGGTCATCGACAAGGATACGGAAGAGAATGGGCCACCATTCAAGATCGAACTTGATGACACGATGGCGAACAATAAAGTCTTCCTCGAGAACTTCAGTTGGACTGTTAAAGGTAGCTAGGCGATTTCTAATTACAACATACGCAATCTGAATCGACTCAAAATCTAATCAGTTACTTGATTCACTCATGTGCTTGAGTCATGTGATTTAGTCATGTACAATAGGGGAGTTGCATAGCCGCCATTTTGAATCTTGATTCGCATGGAATTATGGGAGTAATGGTACAGTATGAAATCTAAAGAAAACATGTTATGTTCAGCATGGAATATTTATCAATGCTCTAATGTCAATATCCATGTGTTATACATGTTTCCATAACCCTTGACCTCATTTGTCCCATCATGCATTTGGTTTTCATAAATAATCTATACAAGCTATGATGTTGGTGAAAACAATTTTGCAATTTTTGATAAAGATGTTGCCAAATATGTGTATGTCAGACTTGAACTGAATCCATCCCAGCATGCACTGTGACAGACATGCGCAGTGCCACATGCAACTCCCCTATTGGTCTATAGCGAGGGATCATAGTAGATTTAATGAAAATAATTAATAGAGGGCGAACTGTACATTTTCCGGCGATTTGTCCCATATGATTACATCTTAATGATTATATTTTAACAATGACTACTGAATATAATGAGAAGAGTGACCTTAAATCCCCCCACACGGAGTTCAAGCAGGGTTGAACTAACCTGGGTGAATGTCCACTTTACCTATACTACTCACATGAAATGAGTACATGTTCACCATCCGGTTGTGAGTAGTATATGGAAATGTGTTATTGTTGATGGGAGGTGAGGGATTAGGAATAGCATGCTGACGGTAATGGGCATACATACAGTCTTAGAGACTATGCCCACAATACCCGACACGTCCACGATGCGCTCCCGATGCGTTGGTCTACAGACGTTAGGGCCCAACGATACTAGGGCCCACTTTCGCATATTTTCGGTAATATTTTCAGACGCTAGGGCCCACCCACCTTCAGACGCTAGGGCCCACCCACAATAAGTAGAATGAAATGAAATTTTATAAACATTTCTATTTCTTGAATTTCCACAATGTGGTATGTCTCATTCTCGAAATATAACCCATTACATTTCTTTTCTTAAAACCTGTACTTTAGTACTCTTTACTAAATTATTTTTTGATATAATACTTCATTACAACGTATGTTTGTATTACAATACACTCTAATCTATCACTAGTATCAGACGCTAGGTAGGCCCATCTCGAGCTTTTTGCAAGCCGTCCCACCCAGTTCTAATGTGCTGTAATAATAGTATCCTTATTAAATTAAAAAAAAATCACCATAATTTAAGGGCTCTTTGGTTGTCATTCAGAAAAGAAATATCCACATATGACTTGTTTTCAATGGGAAAAATTAGCTATTTGGAAAGAAGGAAATGCATCGAGAGGCTGATAGAAAGAGTGTGCGAGGAAATGCTTAAGGGTCAATCATATAATAGACTATTTTATAGACTTCACTTTACATAAGAGAAAAGAATATCTCAAAAGTCGCTGCTTAATTTCGGAATTATTTTGGTACAAAGAAAGAATGCTATTTCATTATTTATTTGTGTGATTCAAATCACCACTAATTTCTGTTATTAATATAATTTTTAAAAAGTGAGAGAAGCTAACGTGATATAAAGGTGTTCAGTCATAGTACAAATCACAGTAGCTATCGTCACCGCAAACATTTTAAACCCTAGTTACATGTGTTCAATCTTCTAATTGTCCAGGTGATGTGATTGAAGTACAAACCAAGAAAACTGCGTACAAGAGAACTGCCACGTTGAAAAGATTCACTGCAACATTCGCCTTGTCTGACAAGCACGGTGTGAAAGCGGACAGGGAGCTAAATATAGAAATACAAGATGTCAATGACCACCCCCATAGTGCTGGACAGAAGGCCGTTACCGTATACAGGTTAGTCTTTGAATATAAATATTTAATAAAGGGTAATAATATAACTACCGAGTCGGTTGAAGGAGCGTGGATATTCTATAAGGGACTGACACCAATGAGTTGGCTAACTGTTTCATTATATATGTTCTTTTAACTTTTAGATACGGTATGGCTATTCAGAATTAAAAACAAAGGTTTATATTTCAATTATCTTCTTTGCTATATAATAGACAGTGAATGGAACTCGGCGTGGATAATACAAACAATATCAGACTTTCGGAAATGAATTTTAATTATTCACTTACAGGCCAGTCAATTACCCACGTCAAGTTCCGTTCTTTCTAAAAAAAAAGAAAGTTAAACTCCTTTTTGGAAATATCCTTATTCATGAAAGATTGTTCTTGATGTGTATATCTATTTATAGCGACAGTCTGGTTGAAGTGACTTAACAATTGCATTTGTCCATATATACTTTATAGAGTGTTTATGGAGTAGGCCTCCTATTCTTCGTATTTTCAAAATACTGAATGTGAATGGCTTATGAGTAAGAATATTATATCAACAGCTACAGAGGAATGTCAACGGATATCTGGCTTGGGCATGTGTTTGCTGAGGACGTGGATGACTGGGATCGAACGGAAAAAACGTATTCAGTGTCTGCCGAAGGGTTTAAGTACGTATGCTCATGCACTCTTTCAGAATGTCACATTTGTGAGTCGCAAAATACATATTTTTTCAAATGTCTTCATCAAATTCCAGGACTGTGTGTTATGTGTAGCCTATCTATGCGTTTCTGAGGTCAACCCGAGCAGTAGTACTATATTTAACTACTTTAGGCCTACTAGTGAGTGACCATCAATAAATAGGCTATAGCTAAAATGTTATGTATGTGCATGCGACATGCTGTCGTTCTATGTTTATACAAGAATTTGAAGTATAATGGTCGAGAGAAAACTGCCGCCGGTCAGCAATAATAAGTGAAGTCACCATAAAAAGCGATGCGGGTGGGTCCTCCAAATACGAATGGGGACGTTTTAACAGTCCTGTAGCAAAAACCACTGGACAAAATCCTCCAAAACTTTGGTAAAATGACCTTTAGATGGATTGGAAAAGAATGGAAGAAAAAGTAGAAAATATTTAGATTTTGACCGGCGTCAACTGACAGTGGAGCTTTAAGGTATAGTTTTCATCAAGTCTCAAGAAATGAGCGTTTAAATTCTCTTCCAGGCTGGATACACCCAATTCGTGGGACCTGACAATGAACCTGGGAGTTAACCCCACCAAGCATGCACTAAAGGTCTCAGTGAGTGATGCTAAATATGGGACGGGCGTGTCTGATGTCGACGTGGACGTGCTCTTCATTTATGAGGACGCCTTGGACAACATAGGATCCATTAGGCTGGAAGGTAAAGATTCTGAAAAGATTCTGTAAAGATTCTGTAAAGATAATATTCACATTCATTCTATAAATTATATGTGATGTGTTACAGAAAAATTAATCACAAGTCGCAAAATTGATTTAAGTGTAACTGTTACATTCCCAAGATTACTTTGTAGGGATGTTAGAATATTTGGAGTATCTATAACACCTTCAGTGGTATAAATACAGGTACCACATTTCAAGAGAGTGTATTAAATATAACCTTGCGTTGCTAAGTTCATCCTATAATTCATATGGAGTACATTATGCCACTTTACTAGTAATTTTCCACCCGAAATATTGCATTTTATTAAAAAAAAACTCAAATATAAAACATAAAACTACTTTTTAAGTTTCTTAAATGTTAATCTCGTTCGAATCCACTTAATCTCATCGTTTCAAATACGATGGTATCTCAAAATCCATTTTTTGCAACTTATGACCCATTTTCCTGTGATACATCACATTTGTTATAGCTAACGAGTTGGTTGAAGGAGTATGACCTTAAACTACCTATTAAAAGGTCCAGGCTATTTGGATTTGTTGGTTCTGGAGCTGGTTCTGTAGGGGGAGAGGAGTGGCGAGCTCCTCCCTGCGTGGTTCACTGGCCTATTGTTTGGTTAGAACCTGCCCCTAAGTGGGAACAATCTTTTATTGTATGGGTAGTTGTACACAGTATTTTAAACCTTATATTTATCTTGAATTTGGGTTATTAGAAAGGGTTAGTGAAGGCGAATTGTACATTCTCTCCCGATTTCACCCATATACCTAGTTTGGGGCCATTTCTTTAGAAATGTAATATGAATAATACACATACCACATCTCTGTAGACCTTCAGGGTGAAATCGTCGAATACTAGGTATATTTCAGTATAGTCCATTGACTTGATTCAAAATATCTCTTCGGTTGTGTTGAACTGTATTTTGAAACTCAATTTAGTCTTAGATGGGTCAGATTTTCAGAAAATGTACAATTGGCATTCACCAATCCTCTCAAATAACCCCAAATTAAGACAACAATGAAGTTCAAAACTCAGTTCAACCTAACCAAACTGATTACTAGAATCAATGCAATGCCAAATATACTCAAACTTACCTAGTATTGACCAAATTTCAGCCTAATTTAGCAGAATTTACTAAATGTGTACAGCTGCCAATTGTACATTTCTGAAAATCTGACCCAGATGTGAGCTATTTGAGACGATTGGTGAAGGTGAATTGTACATTTTCTGACGACTTCACCCACTGTATTATTTCTAATTACAGGAATAACTCCCGAGGGCCTGGTAGAGATAACTAATCGAGGTGGACAGAGTAAACTTGATCTACTCAAAACAGAAATAGCGAAAGCTGTGGGAGCGACCAACAAGAACTTTGTCCACATACTGAATATACACAGGGCTGATAACGCTGACATAACATCCACAGATGTTTATTATAATGTCAAAAATAGCAAGGAGAATTATCTCAGGCCAGCGAGAATCGATGGCAATGTCTGGATTAATAAAGGCCAAGTAAGTACAAGCATGCACACAAAGAACCAATAATATCTGATGTGTTAAAGAAAATTGAGTCACTAGTCGCAAAAAATGTTTTTCTACAAGAAACTTTATATCACGAAGATTATGTGATATACTCTAATTATTGTAGCTAGGCGTAAGAATAACACATCCACACAGGATGAAGGTTATCCTAGAAGTCCTTGTTTATTTATAGAAATATGGGTAGGTGTTATTGGTTGAGAGGCCTGGAAGCCCTGCTCATCCCTGCTCATAATATGTTATGGTGCGCAGATCTATAGAGGGATGACATACCCTTGCTCAGAATGCTTTTTGGCTGATTGCGCTGTTTGGGGCATAAATACAAATGTGCCAAATCAAGATTGTGTATTGAAAAAAAGGATTTTGTACATATAGCTATGCGTATATGGGTCAGACTTTCAGGAAATGTACAATTGGCAGCTGTACACATTTAGTAAGTTCTTCTAAATTAGGCTGCAATTTGGTCAATACTAGGTAAATTCGAGTATATTCAGCATTGCATTGATTCTAGCAATCTGTTTGGCTAGGTTGAACTGTATTTTGAACTTTATTTTCGTCTGAAATTCGGGTTATTTGAGAGGACTGTTGAAGTTGAATTGTACATTTTCTGAAAATCTGACTCATATGAGGTTTGACTACTTTACTTGTGATTGACTATTGACTACAAATATTGCAAAAGTTTGTTTCGTGCATAAAATAGTATAGAAGTACTTATTAGATATCCTAATGTTTACCAGCATTGGAATCAGCTTGATCTCATCCTTTCCAATATGATAAGACTTTCAGACTTATGACTCTTTTCCTTGTGATACACCACACAGGGAAAGGACTCATAAGTCGATGCAAATGGTATCATCAGATTTGAAAAGGTGAGATTGAGTGGATTCCATTGATGGTAAACATTAGGGCAGTTATTAATCTTTATTACATTTATGCATGAAAAATATATTTCAGTGATGTTTCTTGATAGCCAATCACTAGTAAAGTAGTTAAATATACTATAGGATAACCCCAGATATATGCATAAATATATTCAATACACTGCCTTGACATTTGGTAGATATATATTAATGCTGATAGTGGCCCTACGCATCCCAAAAATGAAAAGATTCGGAGCAAGGGTTCTTGTGAATAAAACACTTTGAAAAATATCAATTTTGCTACTTATGACTGATTTTCTTGTAACACATCACACATTTACACTGTGTCCCCACTTAACCTGAACTCGGTTAACCTATATTTTCGATTAAACTGATTTATTTTTACAATTTCCTTGGAGATCTCCTACTTAGCTAATGTATTAATTAGCTCTCTTTAGATGGACTTTCAGGTAACTTGAATATTTTAATTCTAATACAAAAGTCCTGATACTTAGGCTACTGTAGCCATGTAAATGTGTTCGTCAAAACAAATTGATATAGCAAAATTATACTGAAAATGTTATATGACACAGAGGTAATGTATACACATAAGTAGTTGCTCACTATAAAAACATGTATTTTTAAAAAACAACATTAATAAGGCATAGGCTATATTTCATTTATAAGTTATCAACAAACTATGTTAGGATGAACGATGCAAAACGAATATGCTCATGGGGGCTATAAAATTGGAATTTTCTATTTATTTCAGATTGAAACGGCTTTGGGGACATCTCCTAAGATAATCATCAAAATGGCTCCAATAAATGACTGCTTTAAAACCAAATGCTGGCAAGGGAGCTGTGTTAATCGTCAACTCGGATCCCTCGAGCCGATTACAGTCAACACCAATAGAACATCGCACGTGGGCCTCAACGTCTCGCACCAAGCCACGTGCGCGTGTGACTCTGCGTCATTTCCGCCCACGCCGGAACGCTGCTCTGAAAATATTTGTCTGAATGGAGGGACATGTGAAGAAACATGGACTGATGTTATGTAAGTTAAAGTCATGATTGCGTTGGGTACATTAAGATTAAGTAAAACTTGTATGTAAAATCGACTTCTTGAAATAAGAATATAATAGGGTTTAAAGCTGCGCCCTAACGTCGGTAAAAAAAATATTGTCTACATTTTCTTCCACTCTTTTTCAACCGATCTTAAAGTCATTTGACCGAAATTTTGGAGGATTCTGTCGAGTTGTTTTTGCTACTGGGCTTCTAAATCGTCCTTATTTTTATTTGGAAGACCCGCCTGAATCCTTTCCTATGATGATTACACTTATTATCCCCCCGGTGGCAGTTTTCTCTCGGCCGATTCCACTTAAATTTTTTTCCACAAGCAATAATATGAGTAAATTTGGTAAAATTGTGTTAGGCATAGCTTTAAATGAATTGCTGTTTAATGTTGCTGTTGTGTCGCTGTAATGATCCACATATTGTGACAATAGGGGATTTGCATAGCCGCCATTTTGAATCTAGATTCGCATGGAATTATGGGACTAATGTATGTAGTGTAAAATCTATATAAAACATGTCATGTCATCAATGTTCAATGTCAATATCCATATGATATACATGTGTCTATAACAAAAGTCCCCATCTTTCCCACCATGCATTTGGTTTTCATAGATCATTTACACAATCTATGACATTGGTGAAAACATTCTTGCAACTTTCGATAAAAGTAATGCCAAATATTTGTATGTCAAATTTCAACAGAATCCATCCCAGTATGCACTGTAACAGACATGCGCAGTGACACATGCAAGTCCCCTATTGACGGCACTGCAAGAATCTAGCGCACGACACCTTTAACATTGTGCCATGACTATACTCCTAACACGTGGGTCAGATTTTCAGAAAATGTACAATTCGCCTTCATTAATTCTGAAATGACCCATATTTCAGGCAGAAATGAGCTTCAAAATGCAGTTTAACATAACAAAACTGATACTTTAAATCTATGCGATACCAAATATACTCAGATATATCCAGATTTCATCATTTTTCAGCCTAATTTAGCAGAATTTCCTAAATGTTGTTACACCAGTGAGTTGCTCGGCAATCAGTTAGGCATGGGGGGCGTGGCTACGCTCTCACAGGTGTAGATCTGCCGATTGTACATTTTCTGAAAATCTGACCCACATGTGTAACAATACAAATCATGCACTGGTAGATCTGAACTCTAAATGCATATTCTGTTTATTCCTTTTTGGAAGTTTGATAAATAAATAAATCTATTTGTATCATCACTAGTTGTACATGTCCTAAGGGCTTCGAGGGCCCCCGCTGCCAGCAGATGAAGTTGAGCTTTCAGAATCCAGGGGTCGCTTGGTACGAGCCTCTATCTCCATGCAACGATGACGTCATCAGGTAAACAAATGCTCCATTGTCGTTATTAGTTTCGAAGCTCATAAATATTTTATCGATTTCATTAGTCGTAATTATAACATTGATCGTATTGTATTTTTTGTGTGTCTTTTTTTCTGCTTTTTGACCGATGTTATAAAAGCTAAGTAAGGATTAATGACCGACATTTCTCATTGTGCTTCGCCTTGGGATTGTGCACCATCAGACCAGAAATTGAGGTTGTTAACCCCTTTAGTCCCTAATGAGTTGATTCAATTGATTTAATTAATTCAATTCTTTATTCAGGTAATATTACAGTGTAGTCTCGATCTTTCGACCGTTTTCGTCCAACCATAAATACTATAATTACATCTTTAAGTGTTATTTAAATGTGAACATGCCTATACATATATATATACGCAGATATTCTTTAACCTGTTGGTGGTGAGTAATGTACTAGTGGTACATAATAATGAAATGAGTTGATGAATGATAAGTCGATCTGATATCATTAATTAGACTGCTTAGTGGGTGAGTGAGTGATCATTAATACACCTTTGGTACAGTACATACATCATGATCACATAATCATTACTCGTTGTTATTCATCTAATCGATAATAAATATTTCAATGCCTCACTGAAATTATTAATGATAGTTCTACTTATCACTTATCACACTTTTGTTTTCTCACTAAAATAACTTTTTCTCTGAAGTTATGTTTGCATAACAGGGGTTTCTGAGAAAAGCATCCCATGTTGTAATGTTATCTCATGAATAAAAAATCTTAAATCTTAATCTTAAATCTATCTTACTCATTGGCCAGGTTCCAGTTTGCTACCAAGGCAGGAGGGCAGCAGGTGTTGCTGTATAACGGACCCATCCACACCTGTGTGAGTGCCTCCTCCTGTGAGCCTCCAGTACACCTGGCCGTACAGCTGGACGCCTCCAGCCAGCCCTGGATGAGTGTAGATATGGGGGCCGGAGCCCAGACGGTCAGTCTGACCAAGGGCAAGAGTCTCAACGATGGCATGTGGCATACTGTGGAGATCACAAAGGAGGGCCGGGTTAGCATTTGATTTATTAATATTGTTCTTATAATATTTCAAGAAATTACATTGATATTACATTAGTTACATGTATCTATGTGTACAAAAAAATGTAATATCTGCGAATGCATACTTATAGTTGGGTGCCTGTGTAAAATTTAGTTTTTGTTATAAATAAAAGCTTGGGACACGACACCAATTATGTTCAGATTGGACTAGTATTTCAAAAGTTATATATTTTTACTTAATTATTGGAAGGGGGGGGGGGGTCCGCCCCTACAATCATAGCCACCCGTGGGACGATTGATGTTCACTCGATGACCAAAATTGTTATTCAGACCCTAAGCTTTCATATGATACAAAAAACTTGAAGTGAAAATCAAATTTTGAATTAGCCAGGAATCCAACTATTACCAAAGTATCTACAAAAATATATATATAAGACGCACAACGCACGCGTATGTACATTACATAGCAAGCGAGTAGTATCAGGAAATGCCACACATCATATGGCTACATCATGCTGTTTCATATATGGGTGAAATCGCCAGAAAATGTACAATTCACTTTCACCAATCCTCTCAAATAACCCAAATTTCAGACGAAAATAAAGTTCAAAATACAGTTCAACCTAACCAAACAGATTGCTAGAATCAATGCAATGCCAAATACACTCGAATTTACCTAGTATTGGCCAAATTACAGCCTAATTTAGCAGAATTTACTAAATGTGTACAGCTGACAATTGTACATTTTCTGAAAATCTGACCCATATATTACTACTGGTTATCTATGAAACACATACTCTCATGTATACAGCACTTGGGTGTGTTGCTTTGTTCTGTGTGAAAATACACCCAAAGTCAAAAATCTCCCAAATACTTGTATCATTAAAGCCCACATCTGTTTTTACAGGAATTCCGGATGACAATTGACTATTGCATAGACTCAACTACAACGGATAATAGCCAAACAGAAGATAGGTAAGCAGGAAAGAACTGATATTAATTTGTTTCTATGGACACTATTAGCGGTCATAAGTCAAAATTGCCCCACGATTTGGGTCTCCTGATGAATTTTAGGATTTCTTTTCAAATCCTGGTTTATGTTTTTGAAATGGCATAAACCATGGTTTGAAATGAAATCTCATGATTCATCAGGAGACCCAAATCATGGGGCAATCGGGAGCCAAATCGGCCATGTATGCGTCAGGCTTATAAGTATTATATAACCTTATAGACCTCCACCACTACGTCACAAGAAAAAAGCTGTTTTTATGTTGGGTTAAAAATTGGAATTTAATTCTTGAGAACCTAAGAGTAAGTGACGATAAGGCATTATTCTCTAAAGGTATCTTGGATTTTTATTGGAACAAATTCACAGAATTAGAAGATAATTGTGGATTAGAGCTGTAGGCAATATGGTTAAAATGTCCACTTTGTTTATTAGTCCCGGTTGTTTATAGATCAATTGAATGAAAAAAGCCCTGACAGGCGATTGCATTAGATATGTGATTATGCAAAGTAGTTTGATGGGAATGACTCAATACTCAATACAGGTATCAAATTTCATGACAGCGTATTACAATTATCCATGCATTTCTAAGTTTTTCTTATAGAGCATATTTAGCTACTTTACTAGTAAATATCCACCCAGAAATTTTGCAAACATTTTTTTTTCTAAGCTAAAAGTATCAAATTTAAAATATAGAAATACTTCTTAGATGTCCTACTGTTTACTATCATTAGAATCGGCTGGATCGCATCTTTTCAAATATAATGATGTCTCAAAATCCATTTTTTGCAACTTGTGACTCATTTTCTTGAAACACTTCACACATGGTTGATAAGCCTACACAGCTCCTCAACTACATCGTAAGGTCTAGCGACTGAAGCCAGCAATTCAGCCACAAAAATATCAAAATAATTAGTTGTTCCTGAATTGCCACTTGCAAGCTATTGCTTGCCCCTTGCGATGTAGTGGATCAGGCCTATAAGCAACTCTTTCCTTCCCTCAGGTCCAACTGTGAGGTGAGCGTGGTTGCCCTGGGAGATGACCTTGTGTTTGCCCCCACGGCTCCCCTACAACTGGGCGGTGTGAGATCTAATGGAGGCCTACCAGAAGGCCTGGGCTCCCAGGGACTCATTGGATGTATGAAGGATGTCTTCAGCAATGGAAAGGTATGAACATTTTATACACGGGTCAGGTCGCCTAGAAAGGTAGAATTGGTACTTAGTAAATTCAGCCAAATTGGGTTGAAAATGATAAATACTAGATATATCTGAGTATATTTTGTATTGGTTTGAGTCAAAAACTCTGTTCGGATAAGTTGAACTGTATTTTGAACCGGATTTGTGGCTTAAATTCTTTGGCGATTTCATCCATCGATCTTTTGCTTTGTATCATGAATTAGATGACGTAAAATCAAAGCACACCCCATCAGTTTTTAGGCACTTTTTACTATAACAGACAACTATTTGTACTTTAATTTCATCACACGTTCCAAAAATATTAGAATTATTTATGTTATTATAATGGCTTTCTATCATTGTAATCTAATATTATAATTATAAGATGCCTCAGGTTGCGGGGAGAATAGCGCATGTTCTAATCTATATCCCGAATGAAATACTTTTCAAATCAAATCAAAATCATTACAAAGATCTATATTATATAATGCACATACAATTCAAGTACATGTATCTATTTATCTATTCTGCAGGGAGTTAATATTAACTGTTTTCCTGAATAAAGACCTGAAACAACACTAAACTAAAATAAATTTCACAGGTCAATTCTTCACATTAACTCTTGCTGTACATTATATTGTAGTACTACGACCTACATGTGGGGGATGTGGGGTATGGCATCAACGCCACCAATGGCTGCCCATTGTTTAACCCTTGCTGTACATTATATTGTAGTACTACGACCTACATGTGGGAGATGTGGGGTATGGCATCAACGCCACCAATGGCTGCCCATTGTTTAACCCTTGCTGTACATTATATTGTAGTACTACGACCTACATGTGGGAGATGTGGGGTATGGCATCAACGCCACCAATGGCTGCCCATTGTTTAACCCTTGCTGTACATTATATTGTAGTACTATGACCTACGTGTGGGGGATGTGGGGTATGGCATCAACGCCACCAATGGCTGCCCATTGTTTAACTCTTGCTGTACATTATATTGTAGTACTATGACCTACGTGTGGGGGATGTGGGGTATGGCATCAACGCCACCAATGGCTGCCCATTGTTTAACTCTTGCTGTACATTATATTGTAGTACTACGACCTACATGTGGGGGATGTAGGGTATGGCATCAACGCCACCAATGGCTGCCCATTGTTTAACTCTTGCTGTACATTATATTGTAGTACTACGACCTACATGTGGGGGATGTGGGGTACGGCATCAACGCCACCAATGGCTGCCCATTGTTTAACTCTTGCTGTACATTATATTGTAGTACTACGACCTACATGTGGGGGATGTGGGGTACGGCATCAACGCCACCAATGGCTGCCCATTGTTTAACACTTGCTGTACATTATATTGTAGTGCTATGACCTACATGTGGGGGATGTGGGGTATGGCATCAACACCACCAATGGCTGCCCATTGTTTAACCTTTGCTGTACATTATATTGTAGTACTACGACCTACATGTGGGAGATGTGGGGTATGGCATCAACGCCACCAATGGCTGCCCATTGTTTAACTCTTGCTGTACATTATATTGTAGTACTACGACCTACATGTGGGAGATGTGGGGTATGGCATCAACGCCACCGATGGCTGCCCAGCAGAAAGCACTTCCGTCAGTAGCTACGCAACCACGAGACATTACGAGAACGAAACGTGTGTAGGAGACCTGAATGGTGGCAGTGCCCAGTGTAGATGTACAAATCAGAGAACTGGCTTCAACTGTAGCGATGGTAATGACCTCACTAGATTATATATATGGGTCAGGTCGTCAGAAAATGTACAATTGGCAGCTCTACACATTTGAGTAAATTCTGTTACATTATAGGTTGATAAAATGATACTTACTAGGTATATCTGAGTGTATTTGGTATTCTACTGATTAAAACAATCTGCTCGGTTATATTAAACTGTACTTTGAACCTTATTGTTGCCTTAAATTTGCGTTATTTGAGAGGATTGGTGAAGGTAAATTGTACATTTTCTGGCGATATTACCCATATATGGTTGTCAGAAAATGTACAAATCACCTTCACCAATCCTCTCAAATAACTCAAATATAAGACACAATAAAAATACACCTCAACATACCAAACAGATATTTTAAATCAATAAATTATCAAATGTACTCAGATGTACCGAGAGTATTTTAGCTTAATTTATAAGAATTTACTAAATGTGTAGAGCTGCTGATTGTAAATGTTCCAACGATCAGACCCATCTCTATTCACGACTCGCATCGGAAAATGGTGCTAAGCTAAAAGCTAAAAAAAAACCTACAAAATTTCCTATGAACTCCTATATTTTCGTGTAAACTTTCCTATGAATTCAATTTTAAAAATTGTCTAAATATTATAGAGAACCATCAAATCTGCTCTGTTATGTGTGGAGTAAAAGGAATAAACCTTCCTATATTCTAGACACCATCATCCGGGATTACAAGACCAAGGATGCATATTTAGAGTGGGACATGGCGGCAGGTGCGTCCAACAACAGGGAGGACTATCTACAGATCAGCTTCAGGACGCGCCAGCCTCATGGCAGGATCTTCTTTGCGCAAAGTGAAAAAACACTTGAGCGCATCTTCTTGGAGGTGAGACTTGAACCTCAACACGCCACCGAGTGGCATGGTGTGTGTCGGGGAGACCTTTTTCTAACATTTACAAAAAATAATTAAAGGCCAATCATACTTAATCACAGTCAACATTCAAATGAAAAAACGCAATTCATTGGAAATCTTATGAAAGTCACCTGATACAACTATCTAGGTTTCTTTTCTTATTTTTTATTCCATTTACAGGCCAAGTCATTAAATTACAATTGATATTTACAAAAAAAACGCGATTGTCGTTCAACGACACCTTGTTAGACACCTCCCTTTCATTCAAACCTCATTTAAACAACCTAATCAAAAAGGTCTCTCAAAACTCGATTCATAAAGCAAAGAATTCACTCACTAAAGAAGCACGCCTACTGGGACAAAAAACATAATAAGTTATGATAAAACAGTTAACTAACTCGTTGGTTATTCACTTGTAATTCACGCTCCTTCAACCAACTTGTTAGTTACCCTGTTTATAGTATCATCATTTCTCATGATCCCATTATGAAGCGTATTTATTTCAATTAATGCAAGTATAAATATAGACTCTAAAACACCAGAGACATGAACCCTTTGTTTGGCTGGTAACTAAGCTTGGTTGCTGCAGACGCCAGAGTTCAGTCAGACCCGGCCGTGGGAAGTTTGAAATTCTTTTCTTTTCTGATGCTGATTTGTGATTTGTTTATATAAATAAATTGTTTGGGCCAAAATAAGCCCGCTCCGACGTAGGGAACAGAATAAAATGGAGGAAAGCCCAACAACATCTTCGCGTTCTTATCTAATATATTTATAATTGCTATTTCAGATAATTGACAGTCGATTATCTTTCACCTTCGACCTTGGAACTGGAGACAATGTAGTTTCTCTACCAGAGCTCAACGTGTCAGAGGGAGCCTGGCATACCGCCTATATCTATCACCGTGGCAACAGGGTAATACTGGAGGTTGACGGTGGCGAGGGGCGGTACCATGGAGAAAAGGAGTCGAAAGGCAGCCTACCAAACCTGGACCTCAGTGGAAAGCAATATTGTGGTGGAGCCAACGTGAAGTTCAGGAGATACCACACCGAGCCTATAGTGACCAATTCCATGCAATTTAGTGAGTGAAGCTGTTAACGTATAATATGATATAACATATCCCACTTCTTTTTGTTTAAGATATAACTTATATTTCAATCATATTTAGGCATATTTGAATATCTCACCATATTAATAAAGGTTAATATGTTTGATATTGTCATTATTACAACCTCGCTCACTTTGTCATATTATTCTGATGTATGTTGTCATTGTTCTTTTGTATTTTTTTAAACATAATCTTTCACCACCTTGACGTCAACTTGATGATACTTAAATAACGACCCTTAAACAAAAACCCTTTTAACAGCTTCTATCTCGTCAATTAATTTTCTCCACTCTTTAGTTTTTTCCTATCTGTACCTTTCACCACGTTGTTTATTTTTGTATTATGCATTATGCAATCGAGTACACTGTTCTCAGAAGTCGCTGGGAAGAAGAATATTTTCCGGTCACATCAAGAGAGAAAAAACTAATTCTATATCTGACTCATACGTACTACATGTATGTGGGTCAGATTTTCAGAAAATCTACAATTGCATGACCTTCACCAATCCCCTCAAATAACCCACATTTAAGACGAACATCAGGTTCAAATTTCAGTTCAATACAAGCAAACAGGTTTATTGAATGAATACAATAGATAATACACTCAGATATACTCAGTATTTATCATTTTCACTCTAATTTAGCAGAATTTGAGAGATGCGTAGAACTGTACATTGTGCATTTTCTGAAAATCTGACCCATGTATGCGTTCTTAAATTAACTCTGATCTCGTTGATATTTATAACAGGTCAGTTGACTGATATAAGGCTGTCCGCCGCCCCGTACCCGGACCAGCGTCTCGCCTTGACAGAAGCAGAGAACGCCAACAGCGCGGGTCAACTGCAGGCTGATGCGCCGGGTAAGGTGGAGATAGGCCCGGTGCCGGACGATCCCTGTAGTCTCAACTGTGGCGAATCGCAGACATGTGTAGACGCTTGGCGATACTACTTCTGCAGGTGAGTCGCATTAGGCCAACAACAACAAGACCCTGCCCACACACAGCCGATTTTCCCCCCGATTGCCTCCCGATTTGGGTCCCCCGATGAATCCTATGATTTAATTTCCAGTCCTGGTTTATGTTTTTGACATAACATCAACCAGGACTGGAAATGAAACCCAAGGATTCATCGGGAGACCCAGATCGGGGGACAATCGGGAGGCAAATCGGCTGTGTGTGGGTAGGGTTTTATTGTGTTTCTGTCCTAGACCAGCTGAAAACTAGGTAACTGGAAATAACTTTTTTTTATTACTTTTTGCTTTAGTGTGTTTTCATTTTGCAGACCTTCCTATACAAAATAATTATACAAATTATATCATGTCAATTTGAATGTTGCAATAAAGAATGTATCAATCAATCAACCAATCAATAAATTGAATTGCAGCTGCCTTGTCAATCAGAACATTTAAACAAAACAAAAAAAATCTACAAAATTTCCTATGAACTCTTATATTTTCGTGTAAATTTTCTTATAAATTCAATTTTAAAAATTAATCTCATGTCAACTTGAGAATGGAGATATATCCGAATTGTTGTACCCCACTTTGTAAATTGGGTTAGAAATCGATAAATGCTTTTATCTTGATGACTGTGGATGATCTGTATTGTGTATGTATGTTTAAACATGGCGAAAACAATCTAGAAAAACGCATGGAGTGATTGTACCATCGAATTGTAATTTCTATTATTGATTATAGATAATGAATGAATCTCTTATTGTTAAAAATTATAGTAGCGTCTGAGTAATAACCTGTTAAAAGTAAGAAAAACTATCTTTATATGTACCACCTTTATGAAGAATGAGAAATATTACTATGTGAAAATTTGTCAATAAAATTTCCTTTAAAAAAAACAAAAAAAAACTTAAATGTTACAATAACCAATATATCAATCATTTGCACCATTGTGAATTGCAGCTGCTTGGCCAACCAGACGGACACTAATGGTGTGTGCACGGCAAGGAACGACTGCTCAGTGAAGGACTGCGGGCCTGCAGGGGTGTGTGTACCGCAGCCGGACGGTAGTGGAGTCTGCTTCTACGGTACACCCATAGCATATGATGCTGCCAAAGCCTCCCTGGCTGCATCAGCACTGGGAATAATCATCGGCTGTCTCATACTGATGCTGCGTAAGTACAGTTATAGTAGACGTATGTGGCATAAGTACAGTTATATAATACTTATGATGCGTAAGTGCCGTTATAATAGACATATATGTTGCATAAAAAAAGGTATACTTATGTTGCGCAAGTACGGCTAGGCCAAAACGGTGCGCAAGTACGGTTAGGCCAAAACGGTACACTTACGCTGCGTAAATAGAGTTATAGGCAAACAAAGGTACACTTGGATGAAGTCGCCAAAAAATGTACAATTCGATGCCTTCACCAATCCTCTCAAATAACCCAAATTTAAGACAAAAATCTGGTTCAGATTACGGTTCAACATAACCAGACACATTTATGACTCAATGCACTACAAAATATATTCAGATATACCTAATATTTATCATGTTCAACTCAATTTTGCCGAATGTACTAAAGGCGTAGAGCTGCCAATTTTACATTTCTATGCGTTATATATGGGTCAGGTCGCCTAGAAATTGTATTTTTAGAAGCAAGAAACCCTTGGACGCACGTCCAATTAGCTTAATTGCTTCAGGTTAAGTAAGTAGAGAATGATTTAAGGAGATGTTCATTAAAGCAGAATGATCTAGGCGGCAATACGCCCAGCGCTGTGAAGTCGCAACGCTGCGCAGTCAACGCGCGCGGTGATAGTTTTAACGCGTGACCTAGATTCCCGGGCGGCAAAAGTATGATGGCTGCCGTGGTGAGTGCAGCTGGCTACCCAAACCAGGAGACCTTGTTCAGCTATAATGCTCGCGCAAGGCCTTCTGCCTAAGGAAATACATTGTAATAAAGATGTCTAATGTCCGAACTAAATTGTTGAATATATTAAATACATAAATTGACATAACTAATATTGTGTAATATTACGTAATAAAGTGGTGGTAAATGGACATTAGACGTACATAATGGTAGATACAGTTTTAGCTGGAGAATAGATTTCTATCGAGTTAATAATCAGGGGTAATACACCTTGAAATATATAATACAAGTCCATGGATATAAATGAGACCCTTAAGGAGTTATGTATCTACTTGCCATGCAGTTGAAGACTTTCTTTTTTTTTCTTTTCTTTCTTTTTTTTCATTTAAGGCCAATATAATATTTAATAGTTCACATGAAAAAAAACGCACTGTCCACCATGGACTAATTGAGGCGTTGCGCCCGGTGAGCTGGCCACGAGAGCTAGATCGTCTGCAAAGCTCATCGCGATTAATGATCGGTGCATCGGTAGAATTTAATGTAAGGAGGGAGAGATTGATATATACCACAGTATCAGCACATACTGTGTTGTAAGTACTTCTCAGGGCAACCACTGATCTAATACTTTTGTACTTTTCAGTTCTTTTGTTGCTTTCAACCATTGCTCAAGGCGCCAAGAAACCGCCAGAAACGGCCTACCTCCTTGACCCTGAACTTGAAAACCACACCCGGGAAAATGTTATCGAATACTGTGAGGAGGGGCCAGGTAAATATGAACAACTTTTTAATTCATGCAACACAATAGGGGAGTTGCATGTCTCACTGCGCATGTCTATTACAGTGCGTGATCACGACTTGCATGTGGGTCAGATTTCCAGAAAATGTACAATTGGTAGCTGTACCCATTTAGTAATTTCTGCTTAATTAGGCTGCAATTTGGTCAATACTAGGTAAATTCTAGTATATTCAGCATTGCATTGATTCTAGCAATCTGTTTGGTTAGGTTGAACTGTATTTTGAACTTTATTTTTGTCTGAAATTTGGGTTATTTGAGAGGACTGGTGAAGGTGAATTGTACATTTTCTGAAAACTTGACCCATATATGAGTGTATATATATATGTATCCGTCTTCATGTTGGAATACAACGATTCAGTTTTCAGATTACGATATGGGTGAAGTCGCCAGAAAATGTACAATTCACCTTCACCAATCCTCTCAAATTACCCAAATTTAAGACGGAAATAAGGTTAAAAATACAGTTCAATATAATCAAACAGATATGTGTAATCAACACAATACCAAGTATACTCAGATATACCAAATCATTTTTCAGCCTTATTTAACAAACTTTACTATACTCCCCTGGCGATTGTACATTTTTAACGACTTGACCCATATACTGAAAATAGCACAACTTGGTTGAGACTGTCTTAATTACCCGAATTTTGTTAATGAAAACTTTATTTCACAGGGGAGGAGCTGCCCGTTAAGTCGGACCTGCCGGCCATGTTACGTCTGCCGCTAGTTGGCGCTTACAGCAATGGACCCGAGCCTTATGGCAAGGAGGAAGAGATGCCAGTCCGTAAGTTCACAACCAAAACATTAATTGGATTTCGTTTGATTTTCTCACAAGCTTACATTACGTGAATACATATATATTCTATTCTCCCGCTGTGTCCACAGATTTATAACGTAGACTCATTAATATAATGTATAGTTATGAGGTGACAATTATGCTGATGACAAGCATGGAGAAGATATTATAAGAATGAGGCGAGATGTTTGGTGTATAATTTTTTAATGGCCCAGGGCAATAATAACCACCCTAGGCAGGCAGAGTTGGCATCTGTTGAATTTAGTAGTTATAAACTCAAAATTATCAATAGCAATAAAGAATTCTTGAATTGAATTGAATCAGTGGAATTGTCTTTATACCACGTCCTACACATTAGTCACGTGGTATAGTTTGTATGTTGATGTGACTTGAGTGGAGAATAATATATAAGTTGTTTTGCAGAATGAAACTATTAATCCAATCAAAACTATTCTACATAAGTTTATGTTCTCATATTTGTATTATTACCTAGGTGGAGCGCCACAGGCGTATGCCATGAGAACTCCCTCTGACAGGACGTCTCCCAGCATGACGCCCTACTCGCCTGACGTGGTCAGTCTCATCATGCAGAACAAGGAGGTGGTGGATGAAGACCCAGCCTGCAACGCCTCCGACTACTACCTACAGTTTGAGCACGAGGGCAGCGCCAGCCTAGCCACCAGCCTCAGCTCCCTCCAGTCCAGCAACACCGGCGACCAGAGCTATGACTACCTCAACCAGTTCGGCCCTCGCTTCCAAAAGCTGGCCGATATGTACGGCGACAGCGATGAAGAGTCGAACGATCCGACGAGCTACGGTTTCGCCGATACTGAGCCAGAAACCTTACCGTTTACTGGGAATGATTACTACAGCGATTATGACAACAGAGGAAGAGAGGAAACCCCAGGGGATCACAGTGGACCTGCTTTTCCAGATGGGCCTAGCAGGGGCGATGGTTATATCGGAGGGTATGGCGATGATCGCAGTCCCCCTCACGACACGACACGTTTCCCCAGCGATTACTACACCAATAAGTACTCACCAGAAAGTAGTGGCTTTAGCGACCCGGAGCCGGCCAGCATCACTAACAACATCCAAGGAGTCAGAAATGGTTATGACAATTTGGCGTTTGCTGACCCAGCACGCGATGAGACAGGGTACAGGGGTTCCCTGGACGGGGAAACCTTAGTGAAACGAGGTGTGGGTAATGGACGACCAGGGTATTATGGGAGTGGGACGTTTACTCCCAGTGCCTTCCATGTGCCCAGTAGCAAAGGACGAGAGAATGGCTTTGCCAGGCATTCATTTGCTGGGGTGCCAGAAAATGACATTTCTGATGTCTGAGTTTTGTAAAGTGTAAATATATACGGATCAGGTCGTCAGAACATATATACACATTCAGTAAATTCTACTAAATTTGGCCGGGAAATGATAAATACTAGTTGGGCATTTTGTAATATATCTGGTGTTGCGTTGAATGAAAAATCTATTCGGTAATGTTGAACTGTATTTTGAACCTCATTTTGCTATTTGAGAGGCGAATTGTACTTTTTTTTTGTTTTACCTATATACAGAAATTATTATTCTTACGAGGCACGACACCTCATATTTATACTTTCTCAAACTACTACCATACACCAAGGATTAGTACGTCCCCATGGTGACGGTACCCACAACTGCACTTTCAGTCTATGACGTCATAAAGACTAGCACAGGTAACCAAAGTGTGATGTCATCACTTTTGGCGTATTATCATTCCTGTCCAAATATGTTTAACCAAGAAAGCGATGAGCCCAAGGCCTCCATAGCAAAACAATATACATTTTTTTTTAGTAAATTTTGTTATATATTTCTATCGGTGGGTTTATGGAGTGATAACCGAGCCACTATTGTAAATACAAGTGTTTATATGATCTATACTCATTTAAAGGCATCACAACCGTTGAAGTTTACAGGATTTGAACCAACGCTGCTCATATTAAACGAGGCACAAAAACGTGATACAAAATATGGGCCTCGCATCATTTTCAATCTCGTATATTCTTAGATGAGGGTCAGATACTATCACAACCATCAAGTCATATTCGCAAAATAATGTTCATGTGTTTGTATGTAGACTAAGAAAATATTTCCATGTTTTTGTATAAAAAAAAAATAAAATAAAAATAAATAAAAAAAAGTAACATTTGGATTGTTACCATGTTAGTCGTTAATGCTGATATACCTCCACCCCTTATATTAATTCAGATGTGCAAATTGGGTCCTGCCAAAAATACCAGAAGTTTACGAAGACAAAAAGGACCGCAAGATATTATTTAGGGCCGCTACTATCTGTACAGAATATTGTAAACTGATTTAAAGATATATTTTGATGACAAACGGAAGTGAGGATTTTATGAACTTTTCCTTTTTTAGATTTTGACGAAATTAGATTTATTTGAGTTCCAGTACAAATACAGCAGACACACATGGCAGTGCTTTGTTGTAGAACAATAAGGGAGTAAGGACATCTCTCAAAATTGATCTTTCTTCACAATGAAACTTTATTCAAATAACCAAATATGGCAATATCATCCTTCCATACATGAATAATAGTCTGTAGTAGTGTGGTGGCTAGTTTCCCCATACATCACTGGTTCTCCCCAATCTATCCTATATATACCATTATAGGTAGAGGCCAATTGTATAACCAGAACAAACCAGTCTAGGAACGCCAAATATCATAGCAAATAATTCCACAGGAACAATCTGAACACTAGTAGGTCGTTTTGGTCAAACCTTTTCTTTAAATTCATATTAAAAATGAAAAAAAAACCTGCCCGAACCATCTGAGATGATTTTTTCCTGATATATTGATTCTCAAACAATTTAATCCTTGCACACTTTAAATCGGTCATAAACAACATACTTATTAATATCTTGTGAAATTTCCCCTTCTCCCATCCCCTCTATTCACCTACACAGAAATATTGACAATAGAGACGGGGTAAGCTTACAATATGTACTTGAGGTCCGACTCTTATCCCCCCTGGATACAAAAATAACATCATTACTGTCCATATCTCACAGGCATTGACGTTCTCTCTGGAGACTGTCTTCTTCTCACCAAAGATTAAACATCACTTGTTAGAAGCGCGTGTATATATCCATGTATTATACAAGATCTTTTCACGGGTAAAATGTCTTTTTAAGTGTTAAGCATATAATGTCTGCCACTAAAGGGTTTCAATGCTGCATTCTCAGGTAAGTCGACGAAAACATTTCTAGTCTCCATTTTTTATTCCTTAGGAACGAGGGTTGGGAGATTTCCATATTGAAAACGGAAAGAATATCTTCACTTTACAACATAAAATGTTCGTTATTTTTTTTTTTTTAAATTTATCATTAGATTTGTAACATGTTACATTGTTACATGTTATATTACATGTTATATTGGAGGAGGAAACTGTGACATGTAGACATTATTGGAATTTTGGTGTACACCGAAAAGCCAAACTTGGACCTCTATGGAGTCAACTTAAACCAGGGTTCACAGGAACCACACTAACTCCACTAAACTTTTATCAGATGATTATCGGTTGGGTAGGAACAGATGAGATCAAAAGTTAGACAATATTAACATAAACACGTATCAAAATTAGCTGAGAATGCAGAATCTAAGCCTCTAGGGGATAGAGCTGTGGGACATGCGACTAGCGCTTTCGCTTCTTGTCGCGCCCTGAATCGCCACCACTATGCGGCCGCTTGCGCGACTTCTCTGGCGAATGTTTGGATGATGAGTGACGGGAGGATGACGAATGCTTGGAAGGACTCTTGCCGTGCTTACTACTGCTGCTGCCGTGCTTGCTACTGCTGCCACCCCCACTGCTGCCGCTGCGGTGTTTACCGCCCCCGCCGCCGCCGCTACTACTGCCGTGTTTCTTGCCGGGCGGTCGGCGTTCCTCAACCACCACCCCGTCATCATTCTCCGCGTCAGCTACAAGTGGAAAAAACCCATTAATATTCAGTGAATGAATTTGCGACGAATTGTACATTTTCTGGCGACTATATCTACATACAGGTTTTACAGAGATCGCCCACAAAGTTGGGCGGGAAAGTTTGACAGTAATATTTATTTTACTGAATGAATTTGTGATGTTATTTTAATTGTTGGACTTCACGGTGTACAAATCCTCAATATTTAATTTAAAACATTGGGAACTATAGTTGAAAGATCAATATTAAATGTCATAGTGGAGGCCTGCTTGAATTCCCTTACCCGAGTAAGCAACATTTCCACTAGTTTTTTTTTTGTCTTTCAGGATTCCCCCCTCCCCCCTTTTCTTCATTCAAATTGAATATACATACAGCGTATCAATATATGATATATACTGAGGAGGAGACATAACACTATGGCTGTATAATCATACTATATTTGCATATAACTGTGTATATATTCGCATGGTTCCCGCGGCCCAGAGGACATCATTTTTCATGACTTTTAATGACCAATTCCCCCAGTTTTTAAGGACTTTTTAATGACCAAATGATTTTTTCTCAGTGGCGCAAGTCGGCGAAACCAGCCATTATGCGGGGGGTATGGGGGGGGGGGGGGGGGGGGGGTTCTCCCGGAAAATTTTGGATTCATACCCTTTAAATGGTGCATTCTGGTGCATTTGCGACTTTTTACCACTTGTATTTGAAGGCAATTTTACAGAATCAGGCTAAAAATATTTAGGAAAACCTCAGACTATTAATCATGACGATTAATAGGTTGTTCTAATCAGAAATATTTTTCAGTGGGGGAAGCTGGCACATAACCTTGCGAGCACCAAAGGCGCAAAGCCCTTATTTGGGTGGTGTCAGGGGGTGGGATTCTTCCCCCCCTGGAATCCATTGGAAGTATTCATATTGCAATTATTAATTGATAAAATAAATAAATAGCTTCATCAAAACAGGATTTAATGCAATGAATTGCATAGGGTAGCATGAATTATAATCAGAATATCAATAGCAGTCACCTTAATTTTCTGTAATGTTGGAACTGAGAAAATATTTTGCTTAGATAGTTTTTCATGACTTTTTAATGACTCACAGTGAAAATTAATGACTTTTAAGGCCCTTAAAAACACAAACTCAGAATTCATGACTTTTAATGACTTTTTAAGACCCGCGGGAACCATATATTGTCTCAACCATCAGGACATAACCAACACCGTTCCCTGGAACGAGAGTGTTTTGGTTAACCTGCCTGAATAAAAATCTGTTAAAAAAATTAAAAGAAAAAAAAGACTGACCTCGCCTGGCTTCCTCTTCTAACTCATCCCAGTCCTTGCCAGACTCTTCACTGGATCCCAGATCCTCGTCTTCCTCATCTGGAAATTAAAAATAAAATGAAAATAATATTCGAGAAGAAAACCAAAACATAACATGCATTTGAAACCAGGCTCAATAAGCCCAACTGTCATAACAGGGTCTCCGCGCAATTTTTTAAAAATATATCATGGCAGGACCGGCTTTATTCTTGAAATGCTTTTTCACAGGAATGTTTTCATTTTTTGATTGTTAATCGCTGCTAGTAGCACGAATAGATGTCCCAAATTTGAAGACTGTGGGTTGAGTATATCCTTGTGTTTTTGAGGTTATCCTGGAGAGTATATTGAACTAGCTTGACCACAAAAAAATATCCCAAACTTATTTTTTTCCATTAAAGAAGAAAGGAAGTAATCAATTCAATTAAAACATTCATTGTAGCATTTTTATTTTTGGCGACTCTTACGCATATCACCTGAGGATATTTGGATTATTTTTTTTCATGTGTAACAAAATACAGAGGTACTTAATGGATGTCCTAATGTTTACCATCATTGGAATCGGCTTGATCTCATTTTTTCAAATATGATGATATCTCAAAATCCATTTTTTTGCGACTTGTGACTCATTTTCCTGTAAGGGGTCATTCAAAAATTATGTAACGCTCGAGGGGGGGGGGGGGGGGTCAGACGGTCCCATACTATAACATTGCGGGGTGGGGATGTAAATTTTGAAGCAAAAAAGCGTTACGTAATTTTTGAATGACCCCTAAGACATGACATGTATCCAAGACTTACCTGAGTCGTCCTCCTCGGCCGACCAGTTACTCTCCTCACTGTCCTCCTCGCTGGAGACCTCTTCCTCCGTACCACCAGATGGCGCATAGTCCTCCTCCTCTTCATCACTGTCCTCTTCATCATTATCAGACTACGGACAGAACAATGGACATTAGTTTTTATTCAGGTATTCGTTCAGAAGCACTCTCACTATTTGAACCACAAGGATAGATCTAAATCAAGCATGTAAGTCTTGGAAAAGATGGAAATAGCATCATAGTATAACTTATTAAAGCGTATTGTCAATTTTAATAAGATGATCCCTTTACTTCCAAATATGGTTGTCACTCATATTGTATTTTTAATGTGTATTTGCTAATTGAAAGACAGTTCAGTCTTCATGATGATTATTATTGTATTTTATGCTCCTAAAGACTTAACGTAAAAATATGGTAATTATCGATGGTCAGCGAGGAAGAAATGTAATGGCGCATAGACCGATTGTTCAAGTTCCTATGTAACATTTCTAAAGAGTCATGGAAATAAAATTCAAATCAAATCACTGTGTTAATTATTATTGACACATTATAATCTCTTGGTATTTCTGATGATATTCCAGTCTTTTATACAATTATATAGTATATCATATGTTTTATGGATTGATGATGGCTACACTGTTGCTACGAATCCTTGTATTCTTGCACTTACCCCCTCGTCAGGGTCGAGGAAACTCCAGCCCTTGTTGTCAAAGAAGCCCTCTGGATCGTCCAGAATAGTCTTCATGATCTTTGTCCAGTTCAGGGATTGGACGCCTTCCGTGTAACGGATATCACACGAACTGTGGGTGAAAATTAATACAATAGAATAGAATTCAAGTTATATCGCTTACACAAGTATAATACATTAATTAAACGGGTTTCGTTATCTTGTCTTGATAACAATCAATGACGTTTTAAGGACTTTCAAGGACCTAATATGTATAGTTTTTCAAGGACATACGATTTCCCATTTTTGCAACAGGTGCCTGGCGTACAATGGAAGAATAAAATTTCAATACATATATCATGAGGCAACGCGATAAGACATCAGCAAGGCTGACACGCGTTGTTTGTAATGATATAAATTTGATTGGCCTAAAATGAAATAATACCAAAGAAATATATAATATAGATGACGCATCAAATACGTACTTGAGCCATTCCTTGACGTGGTCGAGTGAAGCCATGGGTACGGCATTAACCAAGACGACCTTCCGAGCGTAATCTTTGAAGACAAATACCATATCGAAGTTCTTCAGCTGGAATGATACTCGCTCAAAATGGACGATTTCCAGTTCGTCTAACGTCACGACAAATGGCGGCTACAAGTAAATTGGAGACAAATAATGTACTGGGAATTGGGGATATGGGCAAGAAGGATTGAAACAAATACATTTATTCATTACATGTAGCAGGGATGCCAGTCAGGGGTTGAAAAAATAATGGAACTAGGGTATCCAAGCCCATATGACGGAAAACTTTGACAACACTCTTGAAATGGTGCATTTGGATGGAATTATGAATGTTAATTGCTAAATGAATATCAAGTATTTACATGTATCTAAACATCACTGGGCCATTATATGACACCCATGACCTATAGTCCCAGTGAGTCGGGAGAATGGGTCTACTTGGATTACCTCCCAGCTGTGGTGCGGTGCGGTGCACCGTAGCTTACTCAGGGGCAAACCAGTGGTCTAATCTTCCATTAAAGAATACACATGGAACACAGCTCGGGGAGGACCCCAGCCTTTAATGGAACAAGGCCTGCCGCCTATACTCCACTCCTGATGGGGACAGGGTGACCAAAAGCGTTGGCACTTGCTGCCTGTTTCTGGCCTTACTTGGACTGGGTAGATATTCAACAATGCTAAAATACATTATGTATTATGATATAAAAATGAAAATATAGGATTTAATGGAGAAGAAAACTGGTTAATGTTATGGAGATTATGAATATTTTTGGAAGTATGGACATAATGGAAATCCATTAATTCATGGAAGACTGGCATCCCTGATGTAGTCTAAAAAATAGATGCAAGGGGGTCATGCCAAAAATATTAACCCCCCCGGCCCACACACACAAAAATAGAGAAGTGTGAATTATTATTTATTTAGAGCCTCTACTACTATTAGAATATTTCATCCCGATTTAAATAAAAACATTTTGATGACCAAAGAAACAATTTTGATTTTTGAGAAAATCATTATAAATGGATGAATTTTGGCATACTTTTTGGAAGTTTTCCAAAATACTGATTTCAATATCAGGCCATGCCTGCTCTGGTAGACCTCTATTAGAAAAGGCCACACATTTTGTGTTGATGTACCATCAAGCAGACAAATAATGAATTCTCAGATCTAATTCAGTAATCTAATCAGCGAGGTGATTAGTTATGATAAAAATGTTTAAAATATTAGAGTAGACACTTAGTCCGCGAGTCTTGTACATCCTTATGACACTGATGGCTGTATAAATATGTTGAATAAAAAAAAGAGGCAAGAATGTTGACTGACCCATTCTGTCAGATTGACAAGGCAGCTCGATGTTGGCTGTAGGAGTACGGTGCTCCTGAAGGGGGCGCCCATGAAGCCCAGTTCCCGGAAGGGTGTGTCAAACTCTACCTCACCCTTGGACAAGGCCTCCACCTTCTCACAGAAACCTTTGAACGCTGATTTCAATTTATGTCGCAATTCTCGCTCAGCCTGAAACAAACACATCCAACGTTTAAGGAGCATTCAACAATTTGAGTCAATTTTGCCTTTTAAAACCTTTCGCTATATCGAACATAATTTGAGTGAATCTCTGGATGAAGTCGACTCTACAGCATTAAACCACTTTATTTCATGAAAATATTTTTATCGTGCAATTTTTCTGGTGGTTTTTAGATATATAACGATGATTCAAAACCAAAACCAAAAGTAAATATTTCAATATTATTTTCTTCTAAGACTATATGCTAGAGGCATACTCGGCTCAGTGCTAGTAATTGAATATTTGTTGGCCTTAATTGTTGCGCAATTTCGTCCAATAAATATTAAAATATTGTGCTATTATTCTCTCTATAACTCACTTGTTCAGCGCGTAGATCGTCGCGGTCGTGCATGTGTTGGTGTTTGCCCAGATCAGTGGTGATCTCTCCAACCTCGGTGTACAGCTGGACATCATTGTGTTTCTTCTTGCCAAACAATATGGCATGCTGGAAACAATTACAATAGAAATCAGTCCCTTTTACATTCTTAAGGTAACTTGAAGGTTGATTCAGTGAGGTCAAATGACTTAATATAACTCATTTGTAAAATAAATTTGATTGGAGAGCAACTTTATACAGCTTGTAGTTCCGGGATCCCCCCCCCCTTCTTTTTAAAAAAAAGTATAATATTCATTCAATTTAAGGCCAATAATGTTCTGTTTCTCAGGCATATCATCATTAGTGATTTCTTGAGTTTGGGTTCTTAAGTTTAATTGTGATTATTATTGGTAATGTTGGTAAACTATGAAGGATGAGACATTATCACATACCTTAAGATGGAAGTGGAGGAGGATGATCATTTCTCCGTCGCACGGTTGGAATAGTGCATGTTTGATGTTGTTGTACAATATGTCTACCTTGTCTCCACGCACTGACGTAAAGCGGAAACCTGCACAACAAATCAAGTTGTTTATTCTCCACACATTGTCAACAGATTGGATATTGCCATGGCACAGCCAAACAACAATACAAACAAGTCAAATAATATCGACCAGACGCTAGAATTACACGAAGGAAAGGGCAAAAATGGGAAAATTGTATTTTTAGAAACATGTACATGGGTCCGATTTTCAGAAAATGTACAATTGGCTGCTCTACTTATTTAGGAAATTCTGCTAAATTAGGCTGAAAAATGATGAATACCGGGTAAATCTGAGTATATTTATTTTAGTATCACATTGATTTAAAGTAAAAAAAAAAAAAGATTTAAAGTATCAGTTCTGTTATGTTAAACTGCATCCTGAAGCTAATTTTTGTTTTAAGAGTTATTTGAGAGGATTGGTGAAGGCGAATTGTACATTTTCTGAAGATCTGACCCACATGCACCTGTTTTCAGCAGTCTAAAAAAAAGAAGTCTTTAAATTGAAAAACCATTAGATCTAACGGACAGTTGAGGAGCCCTGTTAAGTCTAGATCTCAAAACAATAAAGTAGTAAATGTCTGAATTATAACATATAATACCATTTGTATGAGCCTCCAATGTCCCAGATATACGCTTGGAGACGATGTTGGGTCGAATAAAGAGATCCTTCAACTTGGGGTTTCCTCTGTTGGGATTGGCGACCAGAGTGTCTTGTTTCACAATACCCTGGAATAGTTAAAGGCTATGATTCAATGTCTATAATAGACAAGGTTAGAGTTCAGGGTTAGGAATAGGGCATTTGCATGTCTCACTGCGCTTGTCTATTACAGTGCACGCTAGGATGGATTCAGTTCAAATCTGACATACAAATATTTAGTAAAATTTTTTATCGAAAATTGCAAGGATCTTTTCACCATTATCTTAGCTTGTGTAAATGATCCATACAAAACCAAATGCTAAGCTTGACGGGAAAGATGGAGTCTTGTTTTATGGAAACATGTGAAACACATGGATATTTACATGAGATCACTGTTAAATAGTCAATGCGGAACATAACATGTTTTCTATAGCTTCTATAGCATTGACATACAACTCACATAATTCCATGCGAATCAAGATTCAAGATGGCGGACATGCAAATCCCCTATTGGTAGCTTTACGCCCCGTTTAACTTTGGTATACTTAGTTATATTAGGGCGAAAAATGACATAAAAATATGATGCTCTACCCTGCGCTTTTCAATAATTAGCAATGGCTCTTTTACATGCATATATAGCCATAGGCAGCTATACACATGACCAGCCTTTGGTAACAGTCAACCTGCACTGGGTGGGAGGTGAAATGATGCTTTTGGTAAGGCGCTCAGATTCGAATCTGGGAGTCTACGGACCTCTCCGAATCGGATCATATGTTACTTACTGACTTTGGTCCTTATTTGGTTTCATTTCGCAAAATATATACTGTTCTTTACTAGTCTATTCAATGCTCGCATACGATTGGAAAACCTAAGCCAAAACCTGAACTGAACAACAACAGTACCTCCTTTTCCCGTTCTTCTGTCTCTCGTGTCTTGAATTTCTTCTGTACATCCTTGATGAGTCGGAATGCTGTGTTCAGATTGGATGACGGGGCAGACAGCTCACCCGGTTCCTTTGTGTTTGAGCTCCTGTATGTTCTGTAAAACAAAAGAAAACAGTTTGCGCTTTACATCAAGTCTTTTTGCCAGGGCTTACACAGGTTGTCTTTTAAGGGCGTTTCAACCAACCCACATTCAAAATATCAGAATCTTAATTTTGGGAAATGTTGACGAAATTTCGCGAATTTTATACTGAGTATATATTTTTTTTCTAATTTTGGTTGCATTACGTCCAATTTTAACACCATATATTAGGTTCTAGGAGGGTGAGACAGGAAGGCGCTAACGCGATGTGATACTGATACCTTTCGATTTTTTGAAAATATCAGAATCGTAATTTTGGGAAATGTTAGCGGCATTTGTTACGGAGTATATTTTTTTCTAATTTTCTTTGCGTTACGTCCAATTTTAACACCATATATTAGGTTCTATGAGGGTGAGACAGGAAGGCGCTAATGGGATGCGATACTGATGCCTTTCTATTATTAGCAATGGTTCTTTTATTTTATTTTTGCACATAACTAGTATAGCACAGCTATACACATGGCCGGCCTTGGGTCAGGGTGCACTGGGCGGGAGGTGAAGTGATGCTGTGGTAAGGCACTCGAAACAATGAGTCATGTCTGTACAGAATATCCTAAACTGATTTAAAGACACATTTTGATGATCCCAAACATATCTGATTGAGAATTTGAGATAAGACATTTTTGGAAGTTTTTTTTAAAATATTGAGTTAGTGAGATTGGTTGCTTCACGCCCTTATCAACACATTTAATATGGTTATATCAAGGGCGGGAGAGCGGAAAGGGAGTGAGTGAGTGAGACTGGTTGCTTTACGCCCTTATTAACACATTTAATATGGTTATATCAAGGGCGGGAGAGCAGAGAGGGAGGCAGTTTATGACCATACCCAGGAAAAAGAGATAGAGAAGAATGGAGAGAGAGACAGAAAGGCACTATATGGTCATACCCAAGACCATATAAGAATTGATCTGAATTGATCCCTGAAGCTAGAAAAAAAAACAGTAGAAAAGTTTCACTTACATTTCCTTTAGGAAGGTGGCATCAGGGTTGGGGAACATGCTTCCTTCGTTCCTACCAAGGGCAGAGCCCGGATGGAAGAAGTTGATCCTAAGGTATGTGTAGTCACCCTCAACGGATTGTGAGATATTCTGAAACACAATATCAATTTATTAAGTCCTTATGTTGATTATTCATTGCTCAATGCACTTGGCTATTTATGTGTACAGATATGGTTGGTGGAATAGTGTAGGAGACCCAATGATGGCCGGTGGCCTACACGGTAGTAATAGTAAATAAACAGAGCAATTAGGATGCTAATATTGATATTTAGTTGAAGTCTTCAGAAAATGTACACTTTTGATTTTTTTTTAATAAATTTTATTGTGCGAATTTTCACATTTGTGATAGGTCTCATTCGACATAAATTCTGCTTTTAGTGATTTCCCAGACCCATTCAGCAAGTTTTATATTCAGATTTTATGTCAATAACCGTTTTTTGTGAGTCATTTACGGTAAGGTGAGCAAGGGGCCAGTCAGGGAAAGTGTACAGTGAGAAACAGAGTACGTATCTTCGAACATTTCCAGGTCATTTAATAGATCCCAACAGAATTCAGGCCCCATAAAATCATTTTCCAGGCCCTTCCACCAAAATGTCCATTTTCCAGGCCCCTCAGAATCTGAAACATATCGGATGCTGCTTACCTTGATTGTAGCGATATGGAACGGCGTCGGAGCTCCAAAGATTGGTAGGATAATGGTTTCATACTTTTTGTCTGAAAAAGCGAATTACAAATAAAATTACTCAAAGTTTGACTTGGTATATTATGAAAAGTGGTAGTAACACCGAATTCTTTATTTATCAAGATAGAGTGACAAATTAATAGGCGATATGCCGTTTGTTTTGAGTAGAAATACTGAATATTCATCCGTGATATTAAAAATGGTTGAACTATTGAAAGTAAAAATGTTGTTACATAGAAAATTAGTCTAATAAGAGAGACTTACCGACAAATATTTTTAGTTCTTTGATCTGTGGTTCTCTAGGCAATTGACTGGCTCCTTTGTATGATACGACGGCTTTCTTCGCTCTAAAATTAGAACAAGAAAACATGAACAGACCTGAATTTGTCATATAATATAATTCACCTCTCTGAGGTTAAACTGAAAAGGTTTCAAGAGATTTCATGACTACTATATTTAGTGCGAAAAGACACCATAACATCAGTTGATGAAATGATGAAAAGATATTTAAGTTTCTTTTTGAAAGACCCGTTAGGGTAACAGGACCAAGCCGAATTAAGAAATAAGAAATAAACCATCAGCTTTCATTAATTGAGTGGAAATTCTACCAACTGCCTTTGGTTATCGCTTTTAACTTATGATATAATTATTTCGATAACAAGTAAGATCGTTGCTTATGTTTTTTTACTTCCTTTTATTAGACCCCCTAGCGACGTTTCGGTGCACTCTGTACAGTACACCTTCAGGGTATGGTCTAGGAGTCGTCATTAATGTACGAGAAAGACCCGAGTCACTGAAGTTGGTGAGAAACTTTAACTAAAGAGTAAAGAAAGCTCCCTCGTTGATCAAATGATTCTAGCGAAGGGATTCAAGACAAGACTTACTTCTTTTCAGTTGTGTCAGTTTTCTGACCACGTAAACGTTCCCGTGCTTCTTTATTTAACCGTTCAGCTAATTCTTTCTGATGAGTTGATCTTTTTTCTTCGGCGCTCATTTCAGTCTGAAAGTAGCCATGTAGGAAACACATTTGAGACAATAAAGTTGTGGCGCAAAGAATATTATGTTATTTCTTTTATTTTATTGGCATAAAGTAGACGGTTTGATACAGATATCATAAGGTTATAAGAACAACTTAGTAGTAACAACTCTTAGTATAATAGAGGATCCAAAATAATGTGCGATATATAGTACACTGTCATAACAGAGATAACTTTCTACTTCATATAACTTTCACAATTACTTTTATCAAATAAATTAAATAATCGATGAAAAGAAAAAAGAAAAGAAAATTAGCAGCGATTCTCTTCCACACATGATTGACAATATGAATAGTCTTGCACTCATTCACTCAACCCTTACAAGTCACTCGTCACTCTTTATCATAGCCAAGCAAGCACCCAAAGCGTAGTTGTGGGCACGACGACCTGCGTCGACCCGTTACATTGATTTACACAATATACCCATTTACCAACACCAACGATTTATACGATTGAAGACGTCAGAAAATGTACAATTCGCCTACACCAATCCTCTCAAATAACCTAAGTATAAGATGGGAATAAAGTTCAGCATTACCAAACGGATTTTTTAAAATCAACATAATACAAAATATGGTCAGATAAACCGAATAATTATCATTTGTTTAGACTAATTTAGTAGAATTTCCTACATGTGTAGAGCTGCCGATTGTACATTTTCTGACGACGACACATAAGTAATGTGCGAGAGGGATCAGTTGATAAAAATATTTTTCTTGACACTACAGTAATTAGAAATGTAAATATCAGAGACGGAAAAAAAAAAAAAAAGATATAAGAGACGATATCATGCTTTCTACGTGATGGGAAACGAACAACTTACCCCGGTGGCAGTCTTATGAAATGGAAGACCGCAGTCAGAATTAAATACAATGAAGTGGAAGAAAATTAAGTCCACACTGAACATAGTGTTAGACCAGAGCAATGAAAAAGCCACAAGTCTTCAGTTTAAATACAGGAATGCAAGTCGGGCCATACCAAAAATATTGAATATTTTCGACAGAAAGAGTGAATTATTATTTAGGGAACTACTACAGATTTTAAGACAAACATTTTGAGAACTAAAAGGATTTTACACATTTTAACTTTGAAAAGTTTAATTATTGAATTTAAAAAAGGGTAGGGTGAATTCCTATAATTTAGGTTCTCTGTTACATGTTAAGAATATTTTAAACTGACGAACATTTTGATGGCCAAAGGAAATAAGATTTGAGAATTTTCCCTTTTTTTCTTCTTTTTTGTTATAAATGGTGGAATTTTGGGATGATTTGATTTGAAAATAATTGGAAGTTTGAAAAAATACTGAAAAGACTTGCATCACTGAAAATACAAACGGGACTGGTGGCGATAACCATAAAATGGAACAAAGCATTTGAACTCAACTTCATCTAAAAAGGTACCTCAAGCATTCACTAGTAACCAACTTGAAGGGAAAATTCTACTGATTAAAGGCGCAATTAATTAGAGTAAATTTCACTACAAAATATGTATTATAAGAGAATGGTAGATAATTATTTCAATGTTTGAGGTACATGATGAACAAAGCAAGTGGAGCGTATGGAATTCATCAATATGCAATGATACAAGGCTAAAATGGTAAGTTATCCATTAACTAATAACACGAATGAGAGACATAGCTGCACATTATCAATCAGTTGAATACATTTCTTGGAGAACTGAGAGGTATGCAAGTTGGGTGTTGCCCCAAATACTGAAATTTTTCGAAAGGAAAAATAGTGATATTCAGGGCCTCTACTGCCGGTGTAGAATATTTTAATTTGATTTAAAGACAAACATTTTCACGACTATAAAAAAATCAATTTTGAGAATTTAAACTTTTGAAAATTGGTTAATCATATATTGAACATGTTTGCCGTCTGGTTTAAAATGGTGGAATTCCTGGGAATATTTGATAACCTGGACGTTTTTAACAATACATATTTCTAATTCAGTACAAATACTGAAAGCGTTTATCCGCGCAGAGAAAATATGTCTAATTTTATTACAATATCAGACTGAATAATCTCTCAGCGCATCATTCAGAATGGATAACATTAAGTGGTACCTTCGACAGTGTGTTAAACACAGGTTTAAACTGTAAACAACTAAAGGCAGGATTTCACTGGTGCGACACAACGTGCGACACATGGTCGCAAGCAACAGATATCCTAAGGACAAAGGTTTTTCAAATATTTCTTCTCGCATGCGTTAGTGAGAACACTTTCAGAAGTGTTCAGCGATTTCGCATCATTTTTTGCCACATGCGACAAATATCGCACCAGTGAGGTCCTGCCTTAAGTTGCGCAACAACTCTGCAAACAATAGCGCAGTGTTAGTGTTGTTTACTTACCCTGGTCCTACTCTCCAAGATGGCAGATCGTCGGCCTCTTCCTAGCAGTTGTTCTGCTTCTTCTTTTACATCCTCCTCCTCTTCTTCCTCTTCCTCATCCTCTTCTTCGTCCTAAAGGGGACAGTAAACATCAGTATTACTCTACTTTTACCTTCCCTCTTCCTATTTTACCTCTGATTTATTGCAAAGCTTTTTGGCCACTTTTGTGGAGTTTACGCTGTACAAAATAAATTATTAAGCTTCTTATTCAATGAAATTGATGTTTTCATTTGATTTGAAAAGATTGATTAAATCGGGTACACTATTTTTGTTCTCACATTTTTATTGTAGGTGTCATTTGGATAAGAAATTGCTAGTTTCCTTTCAGACACATAAAAAATATCAAAACTATAAATCTATAAATGGGGAATGTACTCCGTTTCAATACAAAACTAAAAATTAAAATGTGACCTGTTCATACCTTCAAGAATATTCCGATGTGTTTCACCTTTTTCTTCAATGGCGTAAGGATAGTGGCGGCGGAACCCTGAGGAATAAATAAATTGCCACATAATGAAGGAAATACAATAAAAGGCAACCAAATCAATGAGAAGATCTCTTAGTCCCAAGGGACATTTCGATAATATCAATAGTAGTTCCAGTGGGGTAATAGTGAGTATACACTGGATTCCTATCTAATTAATTTTATTTCGATTTTTTTTAAGCATAACAATAATTCCATAGAACTGGTATTGCCGTAGAATGGGCCCGTTTTACAGTTCTTCTAGGTCACTCCTTGTCATTTCACTTTCTACATTTCATAACAATTTTTACACTTTTATTTTGCTTATTACTCACATAGACGTGTCCACCAATTCCCTATGAGACTATGGACATTGAAGATGTTGTACGAGAATAATACCATTAATTAGTAGAATCTAAAAGGGAGGTTCCGCAAGCAAACCTATCTCAATCATGTAACCGTATCTGTATCTCTTTTGGGAATTACATTGCATTTTTAAGTTTTAAAATTAGAATCCCTAGTCAGTGATTACTTTATTTAGAGATAAAATTCTTTTTTGCATTGCATTTCTATGTATAAAAAATAAATTGTGAGATGATACATTTTGCTTGATATGTTACGTTACGTTTTCCCGCTATGTTTTGCTGAACCTCTCTCTTCCTTTTAGTGTATGTTTGTATTTCAGAGATACAGATACGTTTACGTATAGGTTACACTTGCTGAACCTCCCTACTTTCCTCACTATCCATGTTACTACAGAAAGTGAAATCTTACTTCATTGACTATGACGGTGTCACCAACAAATAGGGCGTATGGTTTGGCGTTCTTGTCGTCCTTTCGCTTCAGGCCGGCAAAACCAACACTTACATTGAAAATCATGCCTGTAAAATAGAGGATGACCATGAACATAAAAATACTAATAAATTGCGAGTGAGAGTTAATTCTTATTTTTTTTTTCAGGGCCTCTGCTACCTTACAGAATATTTTAAAAATGTTTTAAAGACTTAACATTTTGACGACCAAAAATTTCTTGAAAATTGTGTCACAAGACTAGTACAATAACATTAATTTGCAATTAATCATTATTCGGGGGGAGATTGACCAACTTTGTCAATTGAAGTTTTCAAAAATATTCATTTCAGTACAAATACCGAAAGTTTCTCCATAAGTGAAATTTTAGAGAAGTGAGCAGAGAAGAATTTAAAAATTCATCACCTGCATTGTTTTCACTCTATTTTCTATCATAGACGAATTAAAAATTTTCCTTTATTTCCCCAAAATTTAATTTGGGGTTAACATCACAGGCGAGTACTGGAAAACTAGAATATACCTTTTTTAGAAATATGCCTGGTAGTGATAAATTTGGTTACAAATAAAGAACTGGATGTTTACCTTTTTTAGCGGGTATAGACGTCTTGTTGGAAATAACCAGTGACCCTTCCCTAAATTCGATACCCATGCCGAACCTGAAATAGATATAAATGTAAATGTGTGAAGAAGGTCGAATATTAATCGCTGGTCCATCTATACAAGTCCACAGAATCATAATTCTTTTTTTTCTCACCCAATATAAATTTGCAACGAAGCGCAAAAAATGACTTTGCAATCTGTTCTATTTTGACCCTACCTTATACACACTGGAAAATTATTTTAAAAATACAGATGGCAGGGAAGTGAAAATACTCATGTCACATATAGATTATGTTTATGTCCCCTTCCCCCATATATACCCGTGTCTATGTACAGATACAGAGTGGTCAGCAGCATCGTATAACCATGGCAACCCCGACTGACCACTACCGAGTCTACCCCTCTTTGCCTACCATCAGAGCTAGTGGGATACCCCTGCTCTCTATAGAAATAAACCTTAGTTACATGCCAACTATTTTGTGTGGATCTCTTTTAAATCATAATATAACACTTAATGAATTCCCGAAGGAATGATTACATTTAGATAGGTTAAAGGTTCTGTATGACGAAGAGGTATTATTACTGGTCGGAAACCCCAGGCATTAGGCACAACATGAGAAGAACAAAGGCAAAACTTACCCAAAACTTTTCGTGAGTTTATCAACGAGCTCGGGCTTCTCTTTTTTACAGAAATGGTGAGCGGCATCAGCTACTTCTGCCAATTTCACACCTGGACGACAAAAGAGAAAGCAAATAAAATTATCTTCGACGACAAAAAAGTGCGAGGAATGACGTATTCTTTATTGTTTCCTACTGCTGCATCTTTTATACTAGTTAATTTTTTTTATAATTTTTAGATACTTACCTTAGGGAAGTTGAATTAAAATTTAGATTTTTATGAGCAACAGATAGGGTTGCGGGAGTAGATAGTCAGTCAGGGGAATGTATACAGTACGGAACTAAGAATATTCGAAAAATTAAAGGCCATTATTTAATAAATATCATTCAAACAGGATTCAAGGCCCATATGATGATTTTCCAGGTCTTCCACCACAATGCCCATTTCCCAGCATTTTTTCCCCAACAAAACTGAACTCCCCAGGCCCCGCGGAGCCTGCGAGAAATTTCAAGAGAACTCATTCCCGTTTAGGTAGAAGCACGCACTTACCATGCTGTAATTTGTTTAGGAGTTCGTCTTCGACAGACAGCAGGAAATTGTATTTGTCCTGCATTTCTTCTGTAGGGTCGACCATCAGGGTCCTAACTATGTTGGAGCAATACGATTTGTACCGAGCCCCGAGAGCACAAATTATCACGCCGAAGTCCAGGATGTTTTTGTCACTGTACATGAAGAAAAACAATGGGGACACTATTAAATAGTCATTATTTAAAGTATTATTAGTAGATTTGTTGTTTGAATTAAACAGTTATTAATTAACCATGTACAATTGGGAGGTCTTTGCCAGATGTATTTTAATGAGGTTCTGACTTCTAAGGCCCGCCTTTCATGCAATAGCTGCACCATTTATATTTTGGAGGCCTATACCTCATTAACATTTCAAGTTTTATTTGACAAATAATCATTTAATCGTTATTGACGTATACCGCAGGATAATAGGGCATGGAATGAGATAAGAAAATATAACACAAGGTATATTTGAATATATTTTTCTTCCCCCAAAATGGTGAAAGTTTTTAAATATATATATTTGGTGTTTGGTTGAGAAAATATATTGGTCATGTGGAACCGTATTTAGAGCTCTATTTTTGCCCAAATGTGGGTTCTTGGAGAGGATTTGTGTAGGCGAATTGTACATTTTCTGCTGATTCAGAATGTTGCGTGAATTTACCTGACGACGCTGAATTTGAGCGCGTAGTGGCCGCCACTCTGTATGATAGCTGGGTAGCACATGTCCAGCTGTGACGAGTCCACCCCAGACACGTACTTCTTATTCTGCAGGGCCTCCTCCACCAGGTCTGCCAGTTTGGAATGTTTTACTTTCTGTAAAAGACATAAAAGTTAAGACATTAGGGAGGTTCCGCAAGCAAACCTATCTCAATTACCGTATCCGTATCTTTTGTGTGACTAAGGTCGTATTTTTATGTATAGAAAATAAATTGTGAGATGAAACATTGTGCTTGATGTGTTATGTTACGTTTTTCCCGCTATGTTTTGCTGAACCTTTTTCTTTCTTTTCACTTATGTTTGTAATGTAAACCGACATTGTGTAATCAGTACAAATAGACTTAACCTCAATTCTGTTAACCTGAACTTCAGGTGAACTTTTTTGCAATTTCCCTGCATATTTCCTACTTAATATTAGTTCTCTTATTCAGATGAACTTTTAACCTGAATTCTTAATGAGTTCACCTGAAATTCAGGTTAAGACACCGTATATTGCTGTAATTATAAGAGCACGTTTGAAGACCTGGCAAACCTCAATGATAGTTGAACTCTTTTTTTGTCGAGTCATGTTTGAAACGTTGCCAAATAAAAACATTATTAATCATCATTATAATAATCTACACACATTGTAAAGGGCTCGAGACCAGGTATGTAGTTTTTCAAGTACATTGTGTACCAAAGAAACAACGGATTCTGTAGTGATTTTGATCATTACTCAGTACTGTAATTATTCCCAATATTTCCGCTCATAAAATGGCTTTTGTGAACAACCCTTTCTGAAATTAGAATCCTGGCCCAGAATCTTCGATTTTGTGGAAAACTCAAAATAAAATTCAGATTTCCAATGATTGCATGACCCTCAACATACAGCCACGGTTGATACGGGGTGATTACCCTCCAAACTGCTACCAATCACAAAGGGAAACAACCCTGTATCAACTCAGTACGGGGTAGTTTCGAACCCCGAGAAGCAAAAATAAATGTCTCACTTTATCTTGATCGATAACGTCCATGATGTGCTGCTTCAAGAACTTGTTGAAGAGGTCCATGCTAGATTGTGAGGCCCGTTTCACTATGGCGACCTCGGCCTCTTCCTTGGGCGCCATGATGTAAGCCATTGGGGTGGAGATGTCCACCTTCTCATAGCCTGCGCCTGCAATAGCAGCTCGCCACGCGTCCATGAACTCACCGGGGAACTTGTCTTTAGTGAATTCACCCAGCGTCTTCCCCTGTAGAGAGCAGTACAAATAATTTTAATGATCTGTGATCTCACACACGGATAATGTTAATATTTCTCTTTCTTTTTTATTTTGATACACGTTTTAGACACACATACATGTTTAACAATATGGATCATGATCAAATATAATCCCTCGATATACACAATTTGTGTCTATCGATTATCTTTATATTTATAGTCAGTAGAATACTCTGGTTAACCAACGAGAGTGGAAGAAGTGTGAATATAATCTCGTTAGGTTAACTAAGAAAACCCCTGAACAATGTACCCCATAGTTTGGAGCAACTGTCTCACGAACTACAACCCTGGGCTGCCCATCAATGAATTCATTACTAAAAGGCTCAACAACTTACCTTTTTGCTGCCCTTTATGCCTTCGATCAGTTTGGCAAAGTTGGCTTTGTCTTTATCAGCCTGTAATCAGAAATAGGTCGAGGTAAATGTTTGCTTTATTCAACATCATTCTCCGAAACTACTTAAGTAAACTTGTACCATTCATTAGTAACATAGCAATTCAAGGTGAATTGTGTAATATTGATCTAGATGTAAAATATAAATTTAATATAGATTTCTGATATATTCCATTTTTCATTGGCGAATGAGACATGCCGCAACTGAGGAACTTCGCTCAATGAAATTTGTTTAAAAAAATGTACCTTATCTCTGTTGAGAAGCTTGAAGGGTGGTATACCAGAGTCGTTTTCCTTCCCGAGGTCGACCTGCTTAATGAACTCAATTTTTTTCTTGCTGGCCAAGAAGTAGATGGCTTTCTCGCAAAGCACCATGATGGTGTCTGTGAGCTCATAGCCAAAGAGCCAGGTTTGTGTGGAGATGGATTTAGAATAGACCACATCCTCATCGACTCCCACCGCTGTCACGATGGCATCGGCTTTACCCAAAGGGTCATCTGCTCCAGATTTCTGCAGGACATAACATATTTCATAGCATGAAGGAGGTATACGAAACTGTAGTATAAAACATAACGTGAGTTTAATAACTCATATGTTTACTTGGAGTAACTCATATGTTTACTTCGAGATTTTAAATTAAAATTATGGCGTTAAATCTCTTTGAACTGTTGTGATAATTAAATTGGAATAACAAATTTCTGTTCTTCTCTCTGATTAGACTCTCTATGTAAAGTAGTAGTAGTTTTTATATTACATGTATCTTATAATATATATATTAGGACTTAATTTAGCAATGTTTAATCGACATGACTCACATCATGTAATGCAATCAATCCATCAGTTGGGGACAAATGTACAAGGAACAATGTTATAAAAAAGATATACAGTGAGTGTACTTATGTAATTATACTCATGTAGCTGATTAGATGATACTCAGATAGTATGTTAATACAGTTATCTATACACAAATAATCCTTTCTATCCCCTTAGAAGTTACACTTACAGGGGATGTAATTTCTCAAGAAGATCTTTAATTAATTAGTGTATTTTAACTTGGACCAGAAGGAAGATTATACTGGACCGCTACCAAAGGTAAGTTGAGTAACGGCTTAAATAACATTATCCAGGAGCCTGGAGTTTTTTTTCCAATTTGCCAACTTCTCACACTGTCACATGTCTTATGTAACCATTTAACAAATAGAGTATTTTTCAATTCAAATTCTAGAGATCTATTTAAACTTCAATAAATGGGAATGCTGCGGCTTCTCGGATAACAGCGCGAAGTGCTTGGAAGCAATGAGGATGTGGAAGGGAAGAAATGGAAATAGGGAGAAAGAATGTCAGCGACACAAATTTCATTTGCTTATTAAAATATTTGAATATGTAGGAATATGTGGTGTCTTGAACTAACGTGAACTCTCTCACCACTGTCAGTGACGGATATCCACAGATTTACATCGTTTAGCCTTTACTTAGGCTTCAGGAAATCAATGTAAGTATCGAGAATCAATGCATTTCCTTATTATAAATGATGTTGGGAGGGGTGCTGCCAACCGTCTGAATTTCAGATTCTTTAGCTTGTTATTCGGTTGAAAAAGAGGGTTGTGAAATTGATTGTTACACTTTTTATTTGGACCTTTAACTGGTCGACGTTTCGGACATGTGTCCTTCTTCAGGGCCAGTCCAGTGGTGACTCTTATTATAAATGGTTTTGAAAAGCTGTCACAGATTAAAGGCAGCAGATTTGACCAAATAAGGCATTGTCGTTGTTGTTAAATCTAACTAAATATCGGATATTGAAACTGGAATTCGGTAGTTAGCCTTATAGTCCCTCTTCCTCCATAAAATCATGTTAAATATATGACTAAATACTTAGTCTCTATCGTGAGACATGGCATGATACTTTGTCTTTGAGTTTGATAAGCATAACATAAAAATGTCATTCTGTCAAGAAATTGTACCTTCAATTTAAATCACAAATTATCGACCAAACTCCAAAGGGGGGAGGCGGCCAGCTGGTAACTCAGGATTAAGATCAAGACCAAGATGAATATACATAATTAGACACGGACCCCGCTAGTCATTTCTTTCCTAACATGATGACAGCTCGATCCAGGAAAAATAAAGTTGTTGACGGTCTAGTACCAAATTTACACAACATGCGCTACAATGTAAACACTTTAAACCAGCAAAAACACCGGGTGGTTTCATCCAGGGACAGATTGTTGCGAGAGTGTATGAATTTCAAGAGAATAGATAACTAATATCGACTCATGAGAGTACCAACTTGTACTTTATCAAGCAAGTAGAAAAGGTTGTAATGATTCTGCGTTGTAATCACACCTTTATCCTCAATCGACTCGGAAGCCCATGGCGAGCCAAGAGCACAACGTGACTATTTGTGACACTGATGCCGATGCGTTTGCTGACATTCAGAGATCACAGACTCCATGGAACTAGACAAGCACTAAAAGAATGAATATAAAGTATAACCAAACGAAAATCGACAGTCGTACCTTCCATGAAGAATATAGACGCTTCATGCGCCGCTGGAAGGCTTCTTTGTCCACGGTAAGATTCGCCATTCCGTACTCTCCGGTGCAATGGCGGCTGTCGGCAAATGGCGGGAGAGAACGTGACGTCAGATTTCAGGGATACCCTGTTTCTAAATATAGATCTTGATTTCCTCCGTGGATGTTGATTGGTCGTACTTGGGATCAAGATGGCGGTGTGTGTGGCTGTTATCGCTAAGGAGGTAGGTCATTTTCGTCATTGTTGTCCCCATGTAGTTGTTTCAGGGCTTCAAGTTCTCTCATAGAGGTTCAGTTTGTTATTAAGAGTAAATTAATCAGTTGTGTTGTCAGCAGTTATCTAGGAGCTATCCTATTATCAGGGGATTCCTCCACGAAGGCAGACCCAAAAATGAGCGATAAAACAAGGTATAGGGTTCTCAGTAGTTTACAGTGTGTATCTGGTGCGGCTGCCCCTCCCCCAAGAGACAAATCATCAGTTCTGCCATCGATTTATGGTCCTACTATTGACCCAACTATATATAGATCGTTTCATGGCTTTATGCCTTTATAATTATATCAGGATTCTGTACAGACATTCTGACTGACCTCAAACTCAAACTGATCGGGTAGGTCTAACCATAAATGATATAGGCCTAGTGTATTAATGTTTGTTTGTTTGAAATATTGTTTATTCAGTCTGACAATTTAAGAATTAATGCTTTTTAAACAAAATTTAATGCTTACATAATTTATGCACATTTTCGAATTAAAAAAGTACCCTGCGTCCATGATATGAAATTATTTTTTGTTTGATTAATTATTCGTTAAGCACTTAAAGCAGCCATCTTTCACAGCCAAGAGCACAGTGTCTTTTCACAAGTGCCCCCCCCCCCCCCGTTTTAAGTTGAAACGGAATTTTAAAAACAGCATCCACAAGTGACAGATATTAGGCATTACGGTACACGTTATATATTTAGGATTGTGTCAATTTGTGAGGGACTGGTTCCAGGGAATTCTGGCGCTCCTATTTATTATTCGGGGAGACACGTTGTTCTGTCAGGTATGTTGACATGATAGGAAGGGGAATCCCTGAATTCTGGAAGAACACTTTACTTTAGACTGAGGGGACGGTATTACTTTGCACGTGGCAATGTTGACAAACCCAGCTTGGTCGGTAAGCTTTGTTCTGGTGCTCTGGGAGTCGGCACCTCTTTTGTGACGTAAGCCAGTGTGACGTAAGCCAGTTGACAGCTCTCCGCTCGGCCGGTTGAAAGTAAAAGTAATGGCAAATGGAATCTGAATGAAGGAAATGGAACGGAATTTTTTGGGGTGTTTCTGCATGTTATAGAAGTGGTTGAAAGTAAAAGTAATGGCAAATGGAATCTGAATGAAGGAAACGGAACGGAACTTTTTTGGGTGTTTCTGCATATAAATTACTCGAAAAGTTGCTTTGTTGTCATGGTTGTTATTTGATCTCAAGACACATGTATGCGAACAAGTAATTTGGGTCACACATATATAAGAAGCTTCTTGGGAATGTAATATGACATGAATGAGAACATGAGTAATTGAAAGGTAAATTGAGCCAAATCTGACCCTTAGAGAATTAATAAGAGAATTGAACCTGAGCCAACATATGACTCTCTGAGAATTATTAATGTCAAGTCTATGCATAGTCAGTGGCATTGTCTTGCTCTCAACCGTAGTTATTAAGAGAGAAGATCTTTGAGCTTGCGCCCCTTTGAAGATAGAAATAGAAAAAAAAAATTTTTTTGCTCTCCCTCGACGCTCTGAGAAGAGAATGGAATGGCGACTGGCGATGACGCGGCCGAACGCTCCCGTCTCCAGGGCAACTGACGACTTCCGGCTTACCGCGCTGAGCTCGATTACGTCCTTCCGGTCCTTGCCGCCACTCTCTCGTAATTTATATAAGTATTCCCATGGAATACCCTCCATAAATTACTCGAAAAGTTGCTTTGTTGTCATGGTTGTTATTTGATCTCAAGACACATGTATGCGAACAAGTAATTTGGGTCACACATATAAGAAGCTTCTTGGGAATGTAATATGACATGAATGAGAACATGAGTAATTGAAAGGTAAATTGAGCCAAATCTGACCCTTAGAGAATTAATAAGAGAATTGAACCTGAGCCAACATATGACTCTCTGAGAATTATTAATGTCAAGTCTATGCATAGTCAGTGGCATTGTCTTGCTCTCAACCGTAGTTATTAAGAGAGAAGATCTTTGAGCTTGCGCCCAAACCCCAAGGTTTATATATTGAGATTAAGTAGTTAAGGGAGGAGAAGGTCCATGGAGCCGAAAACAGAGGCCATCCGGTTTTCAAGAAGACGACGGTGCTGTAAGGGGGCAGACAAAAAGTTGAGAACAGCCATGGACTGCCAGTCCCCCGCCAGGCGAATATCTTGCAGGTTGACACCTTGGGTGTGCATGAAAGTCGCAGACCCCCGGCGGAGGCTGTGCAGGCCGATGTCCTTGGTAATGCCTGACTGACGGGACCAGCGCTGCAGCAGAGGTAAGGCCAACGTATACTTGGTAGGAGAGCCTCCCTTGAGACAGATGAGAGGAGAGGAGCTGGAAGCAGGATGTCTGGCGCACAATGCTGACAGGGCACCATGCAAGCACAGAGAAGAACCACACTTCTTGATGGGGATTTGGAAGGCGCGAGAGCCCAGCTGGTCCGTTTTAGAGGAACCCACACTGATCACAAGCCACTCGCCCTCAAAGCTCACATCACCTCTCGTCAGGAGGTGCTCGTTGGTCGAGGAGAAGAAAACATGGCATTTGCGGAGCAGGGTCCGGAAGCATAGTAGAACACCTGTCCAGACAGAAAACTCTAATTCACTGCTGAGGTCTACTTGTTGGAAAATTTTAACTAGATCCTGAGGTAGTAGAGGATCTTTGGGCGATGGCCCCACTTTAAGGCTGCGCTGAATACCACGAAGCACTAGGGACAGTTGGAAGAATTCACGTAGGTCTGGCCCGTTGTTCAGCCTAGATAAGTGGTTAATGGCAGACACATTGTTATTAATGGTTGAATAAGCAAGGCCCTTGACGGAGAACATATGAGCCATGTACCTGCAGACTGTGGGGGGATGTACAGGAACGGGCACCAGGCCATGGGATTCACAGAATTTGTAGTATTGGCTCCATTGGCTCTGACGTACCGATCTGGTTGAAGCAGCGAGGGCCTGCAGCTGGAGATTACTGACCTCAGCGTCCAGGCGTCCTACAATGAGGAGAGGAGAGAAGGCACAAGGCTAACATTATGGCGGTAGCAAAGGTGGAACACAAACTTGAGAATCTCGACGAGATGAACACAGGAGGCCCTGCCCTTCGATAGCATGTGGAGGAGCAACTTGGTACTGCAAATCACTAGGATACCCGAGTCATTATAATCCCTGGACGCCAAGCCTCCTCGTAAGGTAGACGCCAGAGCACATAACTCCCGGGCTGCCGTGCTGTTAAAACAGCATGCGGGCATGTTGATTTCACATTGACTTCGCAGTAGGTGAAAGCCTATGAAGGATGCCTCCACCATATTGAAGAAACCCGCATACTGATATTTATCCAGAGATGTGGCAAAGGTAGTGGTAGAAGTCCAGGCTACATAGTCGTGAGTAGAATTTATTGGTAATGGCATGGGGGAAACACCGTTGTAGGCATCCATATGCACTGACCACCACCGAATGTCGTTGTGGAAGTCAACAGGGAGACGGATCTTTTCGATGTCTTGTACATCCTTTAATAGGTCGAAGATGTAATTAATATACACACGACCCCCAGCCACTACTTTCCCGCAGTGAGACATAACACCTGCTAGACGTTGTATTTGGCGTTTAGTGGCCCTGCTCTTTGACGAGAAGTACTGTAGCTCAACACGAAGTTTCACAAGCTTGTCTGCGGGGAGGTGAAGAGTCATAGAAGAGGAGTCTATAATGATCCCCAAGAACCTGCAGACCTGACTGACCTGCGAGACCTTGTTCCAAGCCACATAAAACCCTAGAGCACGCAGGGTCGTGATCAGGGCTGACTGGGCATGAAGTGCTGAAGGTAAGTCGAGGTCCCAGTAGATGAAGTCATCTAAGTAGCTGAGACAATGGTAGCCCTGACGAGATAGCATTCGAGATACACAGTTTGTGACACGGTGGAACACGAAAGGTGCCGCACTTGCCCCAAAACATATAGCATTGTCCACTAAGTGTCGTCGAGACCCGTTTATAATCCAAGACAGGCCGAAATATTGTCTCTGGGATGGGTGGATTAACAGAGACCTGTAGGCACTGGAAAGATCGACCACGCCCATATATGAGTCACGTGGCAGATCCGACAATACCTCGTCTATGTTAATTAAACTGAATGAAGAAGTGACCTCGTTAGTGAAGTTGTTTACAGATATGTCTGAGGGACGGCTGCAATCGGTAATGGGTCTGACCCCCCTGTCCGGTTTAGCCACAGCCCCTAGGGCATGCACACACAGTGGCTTTGACGGTACTATTGATAATTTTCCTGATTCGATTTCACTGTTAATTAGAGCATCCAACTTGCGTTGCGAAAGTTTAGAGAAGCATGAATTATAATTTGGAACAGCGTAAGAAGACAGAACTGCCTGCCTATTCACTAACCTGAAGCCATGGCATATTCCATCTAGCACAAAATGGGAGTCCGGGTCCCACACTTTGTTTATTTGTAGCCGCTTAGCCCATTCAGCGGGTTTCATTTGAGAAAGCACACCATCCAGATGGTAGTTAGAGTCGAGAGTCACTGCTGTGGCAACTAGAACATCGAAGGAAGATTCAGAAATAACAGAGATGTTCAGTTCGTTAGAAGAAAGACTCGGCTCCGGAAGTGGTGAGCGGCCCTCGTTGTTTTCATGACACTTACTTTCCGCCTCCAGCAGAGGAGACGTCGGCCCACCGAAAGGTGCTGCTGCGCGCTGAACACCCGTCGGCCGTGTGGCTGGCATCTAAGCACAGAGCACAGATGTGCTTCCTCTTACATGGAGAGCTACAGCGCTTCTGATGCGCCGGGTTGTTGTATACCCAACAGATGTCCTGGGGCCAATTCTTGAAATCAAAGAGGGGATCATATTTCTCCTCATCAAATGATCTCCTGAAGTTAGAGCTCCGACGGCCTCTACCAGCGTAGCGGTTGCCACCTGAGGCGGACATATCCCTGAGGGTTTTGAAGGCTTTCATATTTTCAGGCGAGAAGAAGGTGCTTGCTAGATTAAAGTCCACTTTCACCCAGTCATAGAGGTGGCCGTTTAGCACTGAGTCAGTCACCGCACGCTCATAGCGTATGAGGGCCTGGCGCACATATTCCTTCCCTACTGCTTTTGAAGCGATGAATGCTAGGTGTAGGCCATAGCCTGCTGGGTTCACTCCACATGCCATCAAGTAATTTAGAACAGAAAGCCCCCCAAACAATAACTCACGTATTGAAATGTCTTCGGCTTTCTTTTCAGGGATCAAATGAGATTCCGGACGAAGTTTGGCTAAAGTCCTGGATGCGATCCAAGTCGACTTGCGCAGGCACCGCACCCCCGGACTGCCTGAAGTTCATGGGAGATCGACCACCCGATCCGAACCCAATATCAGGCATCGATGAGTCTAACTTGAACAATTCTGTCTCAAGTTCGGCTGTGGCGGCAGATATCTTCAGCTTTTCCATTTTGTCGCGCTGGGCGTTAACCATAGATTCGAGCCAAGCTTGGTATTCGGCTGTACCTCGCGCAGAAGTAGTCGGCAGGATCGAAAGGTCTGCTGCTATCTCTTCCACGGACTTCGGTTTAAGTTTCTGGCCCGTTTTCTGAGGACACTCGCCCCTCAGATGCTTCTTCAAGCAGATGGTACAATTGACTTCCATTTCTGGCGTACGAGGAAAGAATTTTGTAGCTTTAAAAAATTTTTTTGCTCTCCCTCGACGCTCTGAGAAGAGAATGGAATGGCGACTGGCGATGACGCGGCCGAACGCTCCCGTCTCCAGGGCAACTGACGACTTCCGGCTTACCGCGCTGAGCTCGATTACGTCCTTCCGGTCCTTGCCGCCACTCTCTCGTAATTTATATAAGTATTCCCATGGAATACCCTCCGTTATAGAAATGGTTGAAAGTAAAAGTAATGGCAAATGGAATCTGAATGAAGGAAACGGAACGGAACTTTTTTGGGTGTTTCTGCATGTTATAGAAATGGTTGAAAGTAAAAGTAATGTTTTGTTTTTTTTATTTCGTTAAAGGCCAATATAATATTTAATACATTACAAAATACGCTCTGTCCGTCATGGATGGTTCTCAGGCGTTGCAAGTGATAAATCATGTTTTAAATATTTAGATGTTTATTAGCAAATATAAATGATTCGATTTAGGGAATTTTATGATTATTAAAGTTGTTTAAGAACAAGCTGGATTAAACCATGAGGCTTTCATTTTTTTTTTACGAACGACTGACTTTTACGACCAACTTTTTTTCCGACCAACTTTCAACTCTTTTTTTCCGACCAACTTTCAACTTTTTTTTCCGACCAACTTTCAACTTTTTTTCCGACCAACTTTCAACTTTTTTTTCAAAAAAACTTTCAACTTTTTTCCGACCAACTTTCAACTTTTTTTTCAAAAAAACTTTCAACTTTCAACTTTTTTTCCGACCAACTTTCAACTTTTTTTTCAAAAAAACTTTCAACTTTCAACTTTTTTTCCAACCAACTTTCAACTTTTTTTCAACCAACTTTCAACTTTTTTTTTGACCAACTTTCAACTTTTTTACGACCAACTTTCAACTTTTTTTCAACCAACTTTCAACTTTTTTTACGACTACCCTCCCCCTTCTTCATCCTTCCCCCTACTCCTCTTCTCCCCTTCCCTCTTCTCACCTCTTGCTTTAAGTTATCATTTTCCTCCGTTTTAACTCCATAACGCCACAACGATTGAATACTATTACTTATGCCCCAAAAACGATTGAAAGCCCACTTCAATTAATTCAGAAAGTTCAACTGTTTATAATTAGATCTGATCTAATCTATCTGATAGATATCATATTAAAAAATGCGACTAGTATCATGTACCACACAGTCAAACTAATATATCTGACACCAATTGATATGGAGGAATATGAACTGGACAGAGGAAAAGGCTGATAAAAATGACATGAGGGCAGCTGTATGGTCGACCCGAATTGGGTCGGTAGACCCTTCTCAGGAATGTTAGTACAAAAACCGATTTCATGCTGTCTTGTCAACTTAATTTGAACGCTATAATTTTGTCAGGCAAATGACTACATGCAATGTCAATGTGGCAATTCCTTCTGTATCAGATTCCTATATATAATATTAATAAGAACAGTTAACTAATTCTGTCGCTTAGAACTCGTCCGATATTCCAGCTTCTTCAATCAACTCGTTTATTATGACTTATGTCATATCCGGCCTTGTAACAAGGCATAACCTTACTTAATATGATTTATGAATATTAATAACTAATGATCATAATGATAATTAAGGTAACAGTTTAATTACCATAAATAACTGTCTGAATACCACGCGTCATTTGGAACTAACAGGATGGTCCCCAGAAATATAAATTGGTACGAATTGTGAAAAAAAATAGATTTCCCCTTATTTCTAATATATGCATCAATCCAGGGCTATACATACAACATAGAGCTTATCAATGTAGGGCATATGTAGTCAAAATAAGTCAAATTGACCGTTAACCCAGTTTGTGGTTGATTGTTGGATTCCAGTGGAGAGACATGTAGTTATTTCTTTTTTGTTTTTATTCCGATGTTTGAATCTCCTTCAGTCTACTTTGGACATTCTTCAGAGGTTTCAGACTAATAATTATGTCAAAATGTTGCTTTTTGTTACCCAGTGTTTCATTTAATGATTATTGCTGGTGAATTACATTTACAGACAGAGAAGGAAGTCAATGATGTGGTTACTGGCATTTTTTTATAATATTATTGTACGCTTCAACATTTGAGTGTTGAAGAATAATTGTAAACGCACTGACTATTTTTATAAATTGATACAGACAGCAACAAGATTCGCACACCTCCCCACTCGCGATTCCAAAGCTCATCTCGGTCCTCGTCTGGTGCATTTTTCATTTCATTTATAATTTCATTAACATTTATCTCCATATAACTCTGCCCCTAAGCATGCAGAGAGGAGATGATATAAAATTCTTTAATTAAAGTGACCCTTCTCGCTATTTTAATCTCGAGTGGAATGTATGCATGGATGGTAGTATACTACCATATATTTCTATCCGTTAAAGTTCAATTCTATTAGATAAGTTTAAAGACACTTGAAAGCAAAGAAGTCTGAAAAATAAATGCGAGTTAAAGCAGAAATCGTGTCTCAACCCTTATCTCACTGTTATCTGAAATTGCTTGGTAGGCCCGTTGATTACACTCATTCAAGATTTATTTGATAAAATCACAAAATTGGCACTCTGTACTTTTAATATTGTCATACCTCTTCTATATGATTAAGCTTAAAAGTTTCAAGAGATTCCATGACTTAGATTTAATGAGAAGAGCCACTTTAAGGTGATCTAAAAGAAGCAAACATTAGTCCAATATCTCAGTTTGTCCATAGTATATGTAGCGAAACACCTCCCCCATTGTAGTATTTATCTTCTTAATATCCTCTGGATTGTGTTCTTTCCTATGGAATCTATAATACATGTGCATTCCATAGTTCCTGGACCAGTCATATAAGCATCCATTCTTAAATAGAGAATCCATCATATGATCTGCGAATGCTGGCCGAATGATGGTGTCCCACTCTACGTGAATGAGTTGTGGATAGAGCTGAGCCAGTTTCATGGGGGCAAACAGTGAGTTCTCAGCCCAGTTATGTTCCCTGTACACCTGATAGGCCTCATACCATCGTACAAGGAAGGTGGAATTCTTCACAGAAGCAATGAAGCCATTTGCCAGATTGGATGATGTCGGTGCTGCCATTACAGTGTCATAGTAAAGTAGTCGGTCCCACGATCGTAGAGCTACCAAATCGGTATCGATGTATATCCCCCCATACTCAAGCATGATCTCAAGTCTTGCTACATCTGCTCTGTGCTCGATGTAAGTCAGTGGTTGTCCGAACACGTGGGATTTCGCCTCTCTGTGCCTTAGCTCCAACTCGGGCATCTCTTTCAAGGCTAGTTCCATCCATTTCCCGCAAGGTGGATAACTGTTCCAGATTATTATCCTCTCCGGTTTGACGAATTTATGTACACTGAGCAGGGTGAGGTAAATGTGGAACTTCAAGTAACATTTGTCACTGGGATAAAACCACACCAAGTGGATGTGTTTGGGAATCACCATGCGTTCATGCCTAAGAGCCTTGTTTGGAATCGTCCTTTTGAATTGCTTTGGAAGCCTGCGGACAATGTGGTCATGGAATGGGCTGATGTAGTCAGTTTCATTGTCAATCAGAGCTTGCTGAATACTTGTTTCCTCCCTCACTTCTACCCTTCTCCCCTCTTGATGCTGGCTCATGTAGTTATACCTTTCTACCACTATCTGACAACAGACATACAACGCCAGAAGCAGGAAGGCTGCTAATAAAGATCCCTGCCTTTCCATTCTGATGCATCATCATGTTAACGTCTATGCATTGGGAAATATTGTTGGGAAGCTCTCTCTAATAGATAAAGTCTTATATAACCCACGGTTGATTTTCAATTCCAAATAGAATGATTTAATTGTAGATTTGGTTTGGGTTTTCTTATTACATGATTTGATGGTGATATGTGTCCCATTGGCCCTTCTTCAGGGACTCCGGAATGGGTATTCTGTATGTTGTTTTCCTACAAAGAAGCAGACAGACAGACATTTGTTACAACTGAACTATTTCCAATATTCACACATGGGATTGAGTTATTTCCTGTAAAGAAGCATACGTATATAATACTCTTGCCATAGCCATATAAATATTCACACATGTATCTCATCCATCCGATCCACTTTTAAACCTAGCTTAGATCTTTTTATTAAAGGTAAATACCAGTGTTCACTTAAAAAATGAATGAATCATGGAATTTTCTTTAAACTTTGGATTTAGAAAGAACATGGTTGGGGGAACCCAAAAAGCCCCAAAAAACCATACGTCATTGGATTAGTTTTTATTTTAGGGACCACTGAAATTTATTACTGTTTACTATAGAAGTCTATGGAAAAACGGGTATTTCTGCATTTTCCCCAACAGCATATGATTGAATCATACGATTTTCTTTTAAATCTGCATATACATTGCTGACATGTTGTTCTACCCTCCCAATTAAAAAAAATAAGGGGTCATTGAACTAAAAAAAAAGTTATTCAGCTAAACTTGCATCACAATGAGCTTCCCCCATTGAAATCAATAGTGAAGGGAAGTAAACTTCACTCATCCCTAAAACACAAAATAATATGATAATATCCAGTTTTTTTGGCATTTTGTATTCCCCCAACCATGTTCTTTCTCAATACAAAATTTGAACAAAATATATTGAATTCTATTGTTTCATGCATTAGTTCCTTGAATTCCCGCCTGCTGCAGTGCTGACAACGCTGGTATTTATCTTTAATGTGTGGGCAGTACAAATCTCCACAAAAACCTGCAGCAGCCCCCATCACTAAGGAAGCAGCTTTGGCTGATGAGCTTTGCTAAGCGAAACCAAACATTGTTCAGGTAACAATGGAGGGAGTTATTTGTCAAAGCCTATTACTTTATCTATTATACTCAACTATTGGGATGCAAAAAAGTATGGAGGGCAATATTATAACTCGTATAACTCGTTGAGCCCCCACATGACCCACACATTAATTACACCTGGAGGTAACAAGAGCACTCCTTATGATGTCATTGTCAACATCACTCAGGGAACAGTGAGGTATTGCTTACCCACGTTTGAGGAACGACCTATGTCCTCAGCAGCATGGCACCAGTCGCCTGAGGGTGAACATGACATTTTTTTTAGATATCTTGAATCTTGGGTACCAGATCCCCTTCACGGGGTTTCTCATCTGGTCCAAGATGCTTTGAATAGATGTTACACATATTTCCGGTGTGAGATTAACAATAATTATATAATGTAGTCTTTCAGAGTTTTATACAATTATCGTGTTATTAATATAGAAAGATAAAGATACAAATAATTAATAAATAAATAATCACTTGCCACTCAGACCTCTTATGGTGGATTGTTGGTGATTTTGCTTTCACATTGACTTATATACTAGATGTTTCACATGTAGTCTTTGAGCAATAATAGTGGGCAAGGGTTAATGTGACAGAATATAAAGGTCTCTACCACCCAACATCTAGTCTATACTATACATAAACTGCTGCTAGCAGTCAGTACTGTGATGCATAGCCCTATCTTAAAATGTGAAGATATTCCCTAAAAATGTAAAGATACTCTAGTAGAAGAGCTTCTAATAGAAACAGTTATAACCTTGTCCTGCTCCGCAGAATTGTGTTAAATTAATAAATATTAGATAAACTCGTATTACATGATTAGAAAGAACATATCTTTAGGAATTCACATAAATGTAAATTTAAATTCTACAATATATGAGATGATCAAATCGAATCAATCCAAGTCATGCATTTGCTAAAAGCATTGAAATGAAGCATACCTACTCGCCATGCACTTCTTATATTAGACAGGTGAAACTTTTACAAGTCTGTAACCAACAACACTACATTAATGTCATATCTCTTCATCTCATATCCTTTTCTGTTAATTAATAGTTGAGAAATGTAACTCAGGAAGAATTCTTAATGTAATCCCCACCGTTTATATCCTTGCATGATCTTCAGGACAACGAAAATCACTCCACAGAAGTGACCGTGTATCTGTATTATACATGACTGCAAATATTTGTATAAAAACGGTTTAACCCTGCAATGTTCCACTCCCTGCACACTTACACTAGGCGTGTTCCCTGAAGAATGCCCTCCACCCAGCTCCTAGTTAACTCTACCAGATTGCTGATCTTGGAAAATTAATGGAGTAGAAATAATGTCCCTAGATGTATAATTGGTAGTAAATGTCCGCCCGGCCTGTCCTGGTTTTCATCTCGGTCTGCTTCTCTTCCCATACATGCATATTGACATTAATGTTCCCATTCTTGAATAATTTAATCTCTCATAACCTACAAAAAACTTGTATTAATAATCATAAATTATCAACCGATTACCCCCAGGCAAGTCTTTAGTTTATAACGTTTGATTTAATTTTGTAAAAGGATTTCTTGATATTTGTAGGAGACCAAAATAAATTTTACGGATAAACCATGTGCACATAAGTGGATAGTGTATTTATGAGATATAATTCCTCGAGACAAGGCCTTTAGGCCGTCGAGGGAATTATAAGCATAAATCCACTATGCACGTTGAGGCACATGGTTCATCTGTTTTAACACACGTAATTAAGCACAGACACGCCAATTAACTCATCACAGGAGGCTCCATAATTGAATCAACAGCTGGGTATGGTCAGAGGGGAAGGCAGTTCATTAAGGCTGTTTCTGAGATTATAATATATCCAAACACCAATGCTACTCGGAACTCTAGTCAATTTGGAATTGGACCATTCTGCCCAGCTTATATGATAAGCAAATCACTGGAGGCTCCATTGATGTTCTAATGGAATCAACTGGTGCCAAGCCATAGTGCCTGGGAGTTTTTTCTCCCTGATCCAGTCGTTCCTCCATGAACTAATGATAATTCTCATATGATTTCACCAGCAAGAAATTTTTTTATTTCTATTATACTATTTCCAAGGCAAGTGCATTGGTGCGTTGGTTTAGTTGTATGGCGAGTCATTATTACCCTGGAGCTACTGTGATCTGTACACGGACACATTATTGTCTTGGACATTGTTCGTCCTCCTGGGCATCCTAATTGGCTCTTAATGAAACACAGACTCTAATGAGGTTAAGTTGCGACGAGCTAGGAAATTACTTGGATGGGTGTTCAAACAGATCGACTTTCCATTAGACAGTGCGCCGATTAAAATAAATGAAGAAAACTATTCACACAAATAAAGCAATGACAATATATGAAATCGTGTTAGACCAAAAGTATATTCTGGAGGATCTTCTGGAGCATATCCAAGTCAAACTATATAAATAAAAGTAAGGCCAGGGTTTTGAGTAGGGAGATTTGTATGGAAGTAGGGGGGGCTCTTTATCTTTTGAGACCCTTTGCATAGCATCATATGTGCTGTGTTTTAGTCATAAGTCGCAAAATTGATATTTTCAAAGTGGTTTTTTTTCACAAGATCACATTATTGGAGTGTTCTACTTTTTGGAGGGTTTATCACTTAATTATAGCTATATCAATCGATGTATCAAATTTCAGGACAATCTATGTAATATATCCTTTCGTTTTAAAGGTCCTCATATGGACTACATTTAGTTACTTTACTGTTTATTGACCCCCAGAAATATTGGAAACTATTTTTTTGAAAAACGAAAATATCAAACTTAAAATCTAGAAATACTTATTAGATTATTAGACTCTTTACTATCATTGGAATCCGCTTGATCTCATCTTTTCAAATATAATGGTATCTCAAAATCTATTTTTTGCGACTTATGACTCATTCTCCTGAAACACATCACATATAGCATCATAGCCCATAGCATCATATACACTGAAATCATAGTTACTACGGCAAGATATCGTAGAAGTTGGCACCTCTGACTCAGCTTGATTCTGTAAAAGTTCCTTAAAATACAGGTACTAAAAAATATATGCATTCATCTCAAATGCACCATCTAAAGAGTATGTATTCAAAATATTTCTGGGGGAGAACACCCCACAGACCCTCATCCGGCCATCACCAAATTCCCCTGTTCTTACCAATATTCCTGGTTACAACACTGACAGCTATATTACAATAGAAGGAATCCTCGATTTAGCTTACAAGAGTTTTTAGCCTTTTCGGAAATGAGTTTAAAGGCAAGAATAAATGATGATTTATATAATGATATCTCACTAGAAGACGCATGACTGTGTAGGCCTACTTTATGAACGAACACAATGTATTAAAGTCCAGACAGGTCCTGATGCTAGACTCTTTCATATATTGTGTTAAATGGTTACCGAGTAGCCGGGCAGCTGAGGAAAAACCCTGTAAGGGCTTATTTTCTAACTTTGGAACTATATATGGTAGGAATATGAATAAAAAATGATTATTATCCTACAAACTGGTAGAATATATTTCTTCCACTTCAGAGCTTCTGTGACTATCATTCCTTTTTCAAAAAAATATCAAGACAGTTCAGAGCCACATGCACATGTGGTCACAATTATCCCCAATTATGTCCACTACTGTTGGAGGGCATTGGGGGCGGCGGAGAAGTTAATGAGAGGCACCGAGGGTGAGATAAGAGAGGATGGTGGGCGAGGACGGGAAGGAGGAGGCTCTCCGCAGGTGGTCTACCCCATTTTTTTCTTTTATCAATAGTAAAATGTACTAAATAAATCATATTTAGAAATGTTTTCCTAGCCGTGACGACCATTTTGATCTTCATTGTATCAATTTCTGTCATCTAGAAGCAAAGATATGAATGTTTTGACTGACTCTCAGTGGAATGAATCCACCAGCATGAAACATACCATTATTGTGTGGAATTGTTTTTTTTTTTTAAATCATTACCCTTTTGCAATATAATCAAATTCTAGAAAAGGGCTTGACAATTTCTTGCCACCGTTCATTCTTCAAAGGAAATCCAAGCAGTCAACATCATACACACTTCCTTACGCTCAAGTCATCTGTTTGGTATGGACACCCATCCAAACATTTCCCAGCTCGTCGCTCCTTAACCTCATGGGAGTATTGGTTTTAATTAAGAGTCAATTAACAGAACAGCCACGACCCTCCAGCAGGATAATAATAATGCATCGGCATGCAGACAACCTCAATAAATCATCATCAATAATTCATCAGCATTCAAATAAGATGACACCCAGGTTAATAATTCATTGGCATTCAAGCCAGAGACACACTAATGCACCCCAATGCAAGTCCAATTACTATAATCCACACTTCAATTATAATAATCCACACTTCAATTATAATAATCCACACTTCAATTAGTATAATCCACACTTCAATTAGTGTAGTCATACTGTAATTTGATAAATCATAATTAGTAGCATTTTTCAGTGAATTTGTTCAGAATAAATCATGGCAAAATTGCATTTAAACCCCCTAAAAGTGTGTTAATAGAGTGTGTTTTAGTCGATTTAAAGCAGAACCTTGCTAATTAAACCTTATTAATTATTCATGGCATCCCGCGGGTTTGTTTTATCATTGACCTAAAATAGTTTTGAATGAATGGTAAATACTTGAGTAGGAAAGCTTGTACTTACCAACACTGAAGACAAATACCATGCCTCGTTTGAATTAATGCTAGGTTTATCTCCTTTCCTTCGTCATCTGATGGTACTGGTGCCCCATTAGTGCACCGTTAGTATTCCTCTATTGGTGCGCTAATGTCCAAGTGAGTGAAGTCGCCAAAAAATGTAGAATTCAACTTCACAAATAACTCAAATTTAAGACAAAAATAAGCTTCAAAATATAGTTGAACATAACAGAACAGATATTTAAAATCAACGCAACACCAAATATATTCAAATATTCCTTAAATTCATCATTTTCAGCCTAATTTAACAGGATTTTCTAAATGTGTAGAGCTACCAATTGTAATGTTCTGACGACTTGGCCCAAGTATTGCGCTCTTAATATTTTCTGCTATCAACGCACTATTACTAACAATTAACAAGAAAACGTCCCACGCCCAAGACATGCTAGTTAAGCTGTGATTCCACTAGACCGCTCTTTATGTACGCTCATGGTTCGCTTTGTTATTTTGCATAAGAAGTGGAAAAACTGACGCCAGAGTGGTCAAATGGAATTGGTTAATACACTTTGTATCTGCTGTTATAATTCACTTAACACTTTCACTTCTTTGGGATCCCTGCGGACATTGCGCTAAAATCTGACGTATTTGATTTGAGCGCAACCTCAGGACATATATTGAACCTCTTTTAGTTTACTTTTAGGTAGTGAATCCATAGCGCACTCAGCATGGACCTTTGGAATTGCTATATTACTTTCGGAATTAAAAAAGCGAAACCTGGAATTGTCTACTTCACGAAATTACTTTGTTTTTTTGTAAAAAAAGAAGAAAAAACAAGTGGACCTGTAGAACCAGCTTTTGGTCATGCGCAATGAGACATAAACAAGTCGGGTGCCATGTTCCAATATCGAGAAGAGAATGGAGATCAGGTTTTGTTGATAATAAACCAACTAGTTCTCTGTGTTGTTGTGCACATCCTCTCACAAGACTTTACTGTAAGCATCACAAAATGTCATAGATTTAAGTACATGCAGTTTAATAAAAATCGGTTGAGTACTTTTTCTGGACAAACTAGTCAACTTTGAACTTCCCTGAATTTAGCGAGTCCCAATGACGACCTAGTATATAATGTTAATGTTATCGCAGTTCGTCTGTGACTGTGTTGGGTAAATATAAAAAAACAAACCAGTAGCGAACCATGAGCATACAAGCATTCCAGTGGAATCACAGCTTTACCCACTAGTTAGATTAACCCTCCTCCACAAGACAGTATTTGTAGGGCCCTAGTGCCGGTCTAGTGCTCCCCATTCACGGATTATTTAATATTCCACCGTCGATGGGGGAGTGACTAAAAATAAGTGATTCCTATATGACAGATTTTAATTTTCTGAAATTTCGTTTTTTAAAAAACATTCAAATCAAATCAAAGACTTTCCACAATCGAGGGGTGCGTGGTTCTTATTAGTAGCGATTCTAATATGACATATACAGTGTATGAGACAAATACTTGATTATCCCCTATGATTTAGGGACCAGGCGTTTCCCATTAACTCCTCGTCGCCTCTTCTGGACGGCACTTTGCCTTCAGTGAGGCTCTTTATGGATGGGTGGGGAAGGCAACATTAATGTTTTAGCAGTTTCTATTCGAATTTGACTGTTTGAATGCAGATAATTTGTTCCAAATAGTAGGCCTACAAAATCCTTAGAAATAACAGTAATAATAGTTCTCAACACCCCACAACCTCCTATAACATTGTCTATGAAGCTCACCATATGCACCCTAGCTGGAGTAGAGAGCCCCACAAGGAGGAGGATGCAGGAGGGCTTTGTGGTTAAGCTTATCGCTGTATGCGGTCAGCAAGAACGATGGGCAAAATCTGCTTTTGTAATACAGACTACATATTAATTTTCTGAAATTTCGTTAAAAAAACCCAAGACTTATGCAAGTGTACGCACTGGTAAGTGAGGCTAAAGGCCAATGGAGTATCACACTGTCTACATTGCACCAACGTTACGAGGATCTGTTTTAAACTCGATCGTTGTTGCACTGAACCTGAAATGGGGCCAAGACGCTGTTTTTTTTACAGCGGTGGCTAATTAAGTAATTAATTCATAAGTTGGTTATGAAGCCTTGGGGCGTTAAGTGATATGGGAGTCGATGAAGAATGTAGAATTGACGATTAGACGTTACCCTTATTTATTAGTGAGGACAGACACTTCGATCGGTTCTACCAGAGCTATATATACATAGCTCTGCTCCATATCATAATATTTCCAATGCAATATTTTCTCAGGTGGGCTTAAAAACCTCATCCTACCAGGCCGACCCTTTCACTTCTCTCCACCTGCCTTGGGCGGATGGAAAAACCCCAATACTTATAAATACTTCCATCATAGATGACTTCATACTTCATCTACTATTTCATCCTTCTAACCTTCTCTTTCTCCTATCACCAGTAGTTTAATAAGCGAATATGAACGCGTATCTTCAGCCAGAAAAGAGGGGAAATTCTAGTGCTGGTGATTAATTGAATAAACAAACAAATATAAACAAACAAAATTCAAGTGGTCTGAAAAAAAAATATTGGAGAAGATTCCCCCCGCCCCCACCCGGTTATGATTCGACAACCTATCGACAATAAATATCAATCAATCAATATCATTTGGACTTATTGTATTTTATCTTTCAGAATTATCCACTCTTCACTCAAACCAACTCTCCTGAGGATGAGCTCAAGTTTTACTACACGGTGAACACATCACTGGACGTGGTGGAGGAGAAGATCTCCTCTGTAGGCAAGAACGCCAATGACTTGCGCGAGCTCTACCTAGGTCTACTCTACCCCACTGAAGATTATAAAGTGTATCCTTTCCTTAGCATTGATATAGGTTGAGGCGTAGCAACGAGTGCAGTATTCTAGGTGACTGCAACCAACGAGTTAGTTTACTGATTTATCATAATTATATGCTTTTAATGATATAAATAGAAAACATTTTTTAAATTTATAATTGTAATATTATAAAGTATTTCTACTTAAAAACTTTGACTATTATGTATACAAGTGTACTATACCGAATTAGTTATGTCTTTCCTCCCTTGAGGGCGGCTCTGTCGCCTTGGTTCTCCACTGTTGACTGCTAGACCTTAACGTGTGCACAGTTATGGATATGTCACTAATACCAAAATAAAATTCGTCATCGTAGTGGAGTCTTCAAATACAACATTAAGAGACAACGAAATTAGAAGTGTAAGTATTCACCGCTGCTTGGTATTTATTTTATTTTAGTTTGGAAGGCACACCACTAGAACCACTAGACTATAGTCTGTCTGGAAAGTAGTTTATACAGGATTCCTTTGTTCCTTTAAGAATAGAGAAATGTGCAGGGGGACTTTTCCATGTGCAGCAGCCGTTGTTTTGCTTAGATGGAAGGAAGAGCTGGTTATATTGGCCCTGTTTCCCATGGTTGATTGCGAAGAGCGGCTCGCTGGGCCGCTGACAGGTCCTTTTCATAAATAGAAGTCAAACATTCCCCACTTTTCCCTCTTAAAGGGACTAAGGTATCCTGTGTCAATTACTTTTCGGACAGACTATAGCATCAAGTCCCTCACCCTATGTCACTGGATACATCAGGCTGTGGACTGACCGAAGTATAGGCAATTGTAACTCATATTATAGATTTTTTTTGTTTTTAAAGATTTCTCTTTTTAACAATAAATCTATTCTATCACGTACAGCCAGACCAAGAGGAAGAACAGCTGTATGAGCTGACAAATATGTCCTAGATATCTGAGTTTGTTTAGAATCTGAATAAAATATTGTTTGGTTTCCGTGGAGTTCCAACAGCCTCCTTTATTTGACATGTCCGACACATTTCCATGATATTGTGGTAAAAATATAGATTGCAATACCTAAATACTTATTTTATTTAATTTTAACATCACTTTGGGGAGTTTAAAAAAATCCTTAACGAGTTGTTACTAACACTAACTTAACACCTCCTAATTCTTTTTTATACCAAAGAATTCTTGTGTCAACTCTTTCATAACTTAAATAAAATATTTAATGTTACATAGACACTGCTGGAGCTATACAAAGTTGTACATAGCTCTGACACCACACATTGAAATTTGTTACTGCCTAGTGATAAATCAATCTCATGAATCTTATAACAATTCTTGAGGTGTACTGATCTTTTACGAATAATTTCTTGCCCAAACTCTCTCATATTTAAGTTAAATATACAATATTAAATAGAAACCACACATCGAAATTAGTTACAGTTACTAGTAACATTCTCTCAGCGCTAGAACCATGTGCAATGCCTGTTTTGTAACGAAAACATTCTTGTCTAAACTCTGTCGTAAAGACAAACCACACATATAACACCTCTTAAACTGGTCTTTTACAAAAGATTTCTTTTCCAAACCCTTTCATTTTCAATATTAACCACAAGTTAAATGTGTTACTGGTAATTTGTTAATATTGTTGGCCAAGGAAAAAAGGCCCATGTACTGATTATTGATGATTGTGATTATATTCGAATAATGTTTAAATTTTAAAAAAATCAATCGAAATTTGTGAATTACTCTAATTAATTCTTATGTCATTGATATTGCTTTTTCACTTGAGTCTGTGAGATTATTAATGTATCTCTCATTAAAACCAGCTCAATAAAATTTCTTTAAAAAAAAAAATTGTGTTTCCTGACTGCAGATGTTCCGCAAGCTGCACAACGCGTATGTTGACATGGTCTGTAATCCCTTCTACACGCCGGGCGAGAAGATTACATCCACGTAAGTCAAGTCCTTTGTTCTAGAACTCGTGCAATGCTAAATGCTGGTGTGGGAGGATCCTGGCAAACAGTTGATTATTGCTTTACCAATCCTGGAGGTCAGGTAGTTCTGGGAGACTAGTCTTATAGTTATTGCAGATTATGTTCCATTACCTTTATCAATATTATCATTGATATTATCAATTTATTATATGCGCATTCCACTTGGATAAAGGGACTGGAATAAAAAAAATTATCGCATGTGTAGTATAACAATTCAAATTTGTTTTCATTAGCTTTAAGATATTATGACTATTCCAAACCCAAAACATCGGTTTCTATTTCCTACTTTTATTCGTATTTTTTCAATATTCTTCTCTGCTTGGGGCATATGATGAATACCGGTAACAGTGGATGGAACTCGGTGCTAGTAATTGAATATTATTGCACTCAAAATAGATACCTCGTTCCATTCCCTCTATTTATTTTTCAAAGTGAAAAATAGGGTAATTATTCTTGTGCCCAAAATAATAATTAAGTGTGTTTTGTGTTTCTTATGCCCTTAAAAAACAAACTTTGCTCGTATCAAAACGTCCTTAACAGAAGTGTACAAACCCTGATTTTACTCATTTGATCATTTTCATTGAGTCCAATCTTGTGCGAATTCTGGAATTTATCCAACGTGTCATTAAATTTGGTTTTGACCTTAAAATCCTTAAAAATTGTAGTGACCTGATAATGTCCCAACCGGCTTCATAATTCAGTTCAAAATGCAGGAGAAGGCATAATTTAACGAGTATAGTTTCAACACTTTCTTGGTGGGAGAACCCCTCCCATACCACCTTCTATGTGTTGCGAATATATATAGTCATATTTTCAGCATCACAATCCTGCCACTGCATTGATATATCTATCAATGCTATATCGAGAGTCCTTACAAAATCCTTATTTTGATATTTAAAACGTCTCCATTGATTGTGGGATATATTATGATAATAATAATAATCATTCAAGATGACCATCTTTTGTTCTTGCAGATCATTTGAGAAGGTAGTGAATGGAATGATGGTGCAGGAGTCGTGAGGTCGTGTTGCACTACCCAGCTTTCTCTGGGTCTATTTAATCCAATCTGTATAGCATCTGTTTACTATGTAATACTCTGCATCCTATGTATGGAATATATGAAGGAAAAGTGTTAAATGTTTTACCAATTTAGAGTGGGTGGACAACTGAAGTAGATTATGACCACAATATGGTTTTGATACGACCTTCTGAATTAATGGGAAAATGGTGGAAGGAAATGGTTAATTGTTAGAAATGGTTAATTATTGGTGGTAAATATGGGGTCGTATCAAACACATCAATTGTAATATAAAAATAAATGCAAATCTTACGATGGCAAATATTTTGAAAATGTTTGAGAGAAAAAATAGTTATTATTACGCAGGACCTCATCTGCCTGTAAAGAATATCTTAACCTGATTCAAATTAATTTTGATGACAATATTCGATTTTGTTGATTTTAATTTTTGGCAAGTTTTGACGTGTCAGATGTTTGTTTTATCTCGACAAAATTTGTTTGTAAATTGTGAAATCTGGGCGAGATTTGACTTTAAAAACTTATTTCAGTATAAAAACTGAATATTTGCATCGCTGTATAAAAATGTCTAAAGAAATATGGTGTATATTAAGGATCGTTTGTCTGTAAATTTTCCCAAACTGAAACATTAGAAATCGATGTATGTACATTCAGCACTATCTATAGGCTTATATGGGTCGGGTCGTCGGAAAATGTACAATTCGCCTTCATCAATCCTCTCAAATTACCCAAATTTAAGACAAAAATTAGATTTAAAATACAGTTCAATATACAAAATACATTTATTAGATCAATGTTATACCAGATATACCCAGATATAGCTAGTAATTATCAGTTTTCAACTGACCAGAATTTAATAAAATTGTAAAACAAAACAAAAATTGTAGAGCTGCCAATCGTACTTTTTTGAGGCCCTGACCCATAAATACAGAGGTGAGAGAACCCCTCTAAACTGAGGGAAGGCCTCTCCAGTCTAGGCTCAGAGGTGAGAGAGTCCCTCCAAACTGAGGGAAAGCCTCTCTCCAAACCGCAAAACCACATTAGGACGCATATTCCAGGGCCAGGTAAGCCATTAGCGTCCAAACACTGACATACCATTTTATCTGATCTGAGAGGTTCTGAGCCTAGACTGGGTACACATAGCCACTTCTCATAACGGCACATTATATATAGATCTATCTATTATAGTTTGTCTTATGTAATGTGATTAAAATTACATTTGTATGCTTGTTTATAGGACTAAGGTGGTTTACTGTGGTACTGTGGGTTAAGTCGTCGAAAATGTACAATTCGCCTTCAACAGTCCTCTGAAAAAACTAAATTTCAGACAAAAATAAGGCTCCTAATTCAGTTCAACATAACCAAACAGATATTTTGAATAAATGCAATACCAAATATATCTACTAATTGTCACTTTCAGCCTATTCCAGCAGAATTTACTAAATGTGTAAAACAGCCGATTGTACATTTTCGGACGGCCTCACCCTTATACCGTTAGGAATGTAAACCATTTTGGCTCACATGTTGAAGGGTGAGTTTGAGATGAACCCATTTCTTGTGTATATAATATATTATTCTCCTGTATGTTGGGTTCACTGGATATCACCAGTCTATTTCAATTTCCATGAATAAAGTATAAACGAAATAATACAGCTCTTTGCGTTGTTGTTCACAAAATATCTTCAAGCAGTATCTATTCTAAAGAAAACGTTTGTGTACGATTTATCTTAAAGGTCGCACCCGCATACTAGCGATCTGGGTACTATCGTCAAAACGGAACTGGAATCGCCGTGGCGCCGTCGGACACCCCAAAACGCTGGTGAAATCGCTAGATGTGTGGGGCACTATAAAAGCAAATAATGAAATCACAAAGCAACAAAAATAACTTGGAAATCTTTACTTCAGGTTTTTTTATTCATGATTTTCTATATCATCTCATTTCACCTTCACAAGTTACGACATTCTCAGCGAAATCCGATCACCAAAGTAAGCGATTTAGACAAATTAAAGACCTATTCCAGGAAGTGCTAGCTAATTTTCGACAACGTTCATTTTCATATTGTAAAAGGATAAAAAATATATTCAATATTAATACCAGATACAACCGTTAACATCACTCGCGATCAGTTATTATAAATTCGCAAATCAAAGTCAATAAGAGGTAAATTATTCAATCATTGGTCAGACTAGCGATTCTCTAGATTATATTGATCACAGCACGTATTCTTTAGATATTGAAATAATCGCGTGAATTCCTCTACATGTGTGAGAGAAGTCGTCAGAAAATGTACAATTTGTTTCACCAATCCTTAAATAACACACATTTGAGACAAAAATGGGGTTCAAAATACAGTTCAACATAACCAAACACATGCTTTTAATCAACGCAACATCAAATATATTCTAAACATTTATTTTAGCAGAATTTACTAAATGTGTATAGTTGCATGTAATGTGTACATTTTCTGGCGACCTGACCCATATTGAAATTTGAAACCTTTTTTCAAGACTTCTTTTTTTTCTCACTTTTTAAGACCTAAATAAACAATTTAAAGAACTGTTTTTTCATGGGAACTATTTTTATCTGAGCCAAATCTTATTTCGAAAACTTTCTATTTTTCTCTTCGGGCAAATTGAAGACTGTTTAAGACCTTATATGAATATGCCGGGAAATTAAGGTTTTTCAATGCTTTAAGTTGTATAAGGGTTGTGTGCCCCACAACTTGAATGCAATGATAATCATTCAATTGACTTGTTTATAATTACTGTTACATATATTCTGCATATAATATGTATAAGTGACTATCAGTTTTCTTCTCTATGTATGTAACCTTGATAAGACTGTCGTACATACGTTAATTTACATAAAAGTTTTTTCTCCCTAGCTGGGACCGATTGAAAAACCCTCCTTGGGGGAATCGTACTTCCCCCAGTGAAAATAAAATCCTCCAAAACCCCAATACTTTTACCCTGCAGTAAATACCAGGTTCACAATTCAATAAAAAAGTGAGACATGCGTTAACACTCTGCCCTTTAAGAGACAATAATTTTTCCCCTCGATCATGGATGAAAATAGGTAATGCGGATGTCACTCAAACCACAACCTATTCAGTCTAGGCTCATAGACACGACAGAATCCCTCCAAACTGAGGGAAAGCCTCTCGCTCATCCCTGAACCGACTGTTGGGGTTTGCGTTTCTCTGTCCGAACTCCTGACGAATCTAATTTCGGGACTAGACTTGCGCAAGTCTCTGATATTTTTTAGTTTAAAAAAATTAATCTTGAAAAAATCAAAACAATCATGTTATGGTCACTACCATGTTAGGGTCACTTCTCTGTGGACTGAGGAATATAAGTGAATGGGAGAGAACTATAGACCTGGGCTCTACAAACAACCCTGTCTTGGGGACGAGGGCTTTAGTCTATTTTGGGACATGCAAATCCCTAAGAAAGAAATGATTTGTCTACATTTCATCATTGTATTATTACTTGAACTGATCTTGTTTTCAAAAGAGTTCAGAACGATCTGAACTGAAGCATTGTTCAATATAGTATTATATCAACATAATACTGTAAACGTATTAATGTTGGCGCAGTATTTATTTTCGCTAAAAATAAAAGAATATTGCATAAACAAGGTGTGAGACTTCCTTGCTGCGCGAATTTAAATCCGCGAGAAAAGGTGTCAAAGTACTTATCTGCGCGAAAATAAATACGTTTACTGTATCTCTTTCTATTAGAGTTAAATCTTAAGTCACAGCGATTCAACAGGATTTCATCGAACCATATAATAAACAATGTTACATGATACAAATATAAAGATATGACGAAAGCTTCTGAATCCTTCAGGAAAAGATTACACAATGAGAAGTCAGCAGTGAAATGTGTCAATCACCAATACCATGCAATTATCAAATGATTAGTATTTTAACCCTACCACATGGGTTTTGTCACAAATTAATTTTCATAATTCCAGGCATTACAATTAACAAAGCCCCGTGGAAACACAGAACTATTTATCTTATGATACAGAGATGAAAGTCTTAAGTATTTCTACTAAAATCGGTATTTTTGAAAACTCACAAAAGTTATCGAATCTTCCAAATCAATAATTTTTACCATAAAATATTTTAAAGAAATTGTCAAATTTTCAAAAAAACATTTCACAAAATTGGATTTACCAATTTCGTCGCAACTTTCAAAAAATAAAATTCTTCAAATTATACAATTACCAGTCAGGTTCAGAAGGCAGTTGTGGTCACCTAAGTTTCAGGGAGTCATTAACACTTTAGCCTTAGTCTTAGCCTTGCGGTTAAACTTATCGCTGGATGTGGAATCGAGGAATGTAGGTGTCTGGACCTAACTGTGTTTAGTGCCTGTAGGTTATACCCCCGACAAAAACGTAACCAAAAGGCGTTTGCTAGACTAGAGATGTTCCTTTTGGTAACGAGAACACCGAGCTTCAGGAGCATAACCACAGATAAACTGTGCTTGTTCAATATATTTTCCAGATTCAGAAAAATTCAGAGAAAATCGCAGAAAATCACAAGAGAATTAGTCTAAACAGATCAAAACCCTGTCACTGCAGTAACGACATGGCACAATGAAATATGGTATAAGCGTGAAGTCGTCAGTAAGTGTACAATTCGCTTCCACCAAATCCTCGAGCTCAAATAAACCAGATTTCAGACAATAAGGTTCAATATACAGTTCCACATAACCGAATAGATTTTTTATATCAACGCAAGACCAAATATACTCAGATAAACATAACGCTTATTATTTCTCACCAGAATTTAATCGATAATTTCGAACAGGTGAAAGTAAGTCTCAGTGATCTGGTCAACTTGTTTGGTAAATTTATTGGTTCAAATTACCATGTCCTTTTAAATTCAATAGATTTGTAAAGCTGCCGATTGCACATTTTCTGACGACCTGACCCATGAGAAGAAATTAATGATGACATCAAAACAAAACATCATTTTTTCAATAAGGATTGTAAAATACATAATACATCAATTTGAGTCTTCATTGCTTCAAAGACGAATAGGGCGAAAGTGAATCTTCAAAATACATCGGGACTGTTTGTCATCTTGGCCGATTATCCCGACGGGGGTCTGTCGGGGGAGAAACGGGGGGCAGTCAGTGAAGATGCAGGACAGATGAAGGTAGCTGAGTGTCGGCCGTCAGCTGACTACCCCCCCCCCCCCCGTCAAAATTGGATCAATTCAAGCGTCAGGCCGTTTTTCCAGCCGTCAGCCGACTGCCCTCGTGACAAAATCGGTTCAGTGATCACTGGGTTTAATAGTGGACATGTGGTAGGATATTTATATGGGTGAAAACACCAGAAAGTGTACAAATTTAAGAGAAAAATAAGGTTTTAAATCAGTTCAGCATAACCGAACGTAACCGGCTCAAACCAGAGTAGGCTGCTAACCACTCATTAGAATTAGAAAACTCTTCATACAATCTTTGATTGCAAATGAAGAAGATCGACTCTTATACCAAATATACTGAAATAAACCTTGTATTTATCATTTTTAGTCCAATTAAGCAGAATTTAGCAAATGTGTAGAGCTGCCGATTGTACATTTTCTGATGACTTCACCCATATACGACTCTATATATTTAAGACTTCACTTCTCTTTGGTATCATTTGCTATGATGACTATACATTATGTATTTTGGAGCAAAAGCTCAAATATTAATTGCTTTTTGTGCATAGCAAATACAAAAACGCTCGATTTTAATTATGTATATGGTTGAGGGAAGGGTACCTTGTTGCTCTTGAGAAGTATGACATCATTGAATCGATCCGATTCGCTGCTATTTTTAGACCAAACTATACGAGCAAATATTGACAAAAATCGATGGAAATGAAGCACCAAAGTAAAGAGTTGTATGGATTTTAGGACACCAAAACAAAGCAGCTGAACATGAATGTTTCACTCCAAATTCCCCCAGGAAAATGTCAGTTCATGTTGAGAAAGCACATTTTACAACCTTATTTAGGACAAAAATATGATGTGTTACAGAAAAATGAGTCACAAGTCGCAAAAAATGGATTTGGGGATATCATCATATCTGAAACAATTAGATCAAGCCGATTCCAATGATGGTAAACAGTAGGACATCTAATAAGTACTTCTATATTATTATACACGCATTGCTCTGAAAACAACGAGTGAGTTACGCATAGTGAGTTATGCGGGGTTGTCATGGCAACGAATCTGTTTTTTTACTAAGATGACCGCAGAAATTCAAATTTATGACTAGATTTTTTTTCTATTTTCATGATTGAATATAAATTTGTTCTGAATTTTTGTATGCATGAAAAAAAATTAGCCATATTTCTTGATGGGTTTTCACTATATTAAAAGTTAAAAATAGTCTTTAGGATAACCTCATGATATGGATAGATTTCCAATTTTTCCAATTCAAAATTTCCAAAATTTCAAGACTATTGATGTAATAGTCTTGAAATTTTGGAAATTTGTTCCTGCTACTAACAGCGCTAAACACCCTAAAATGGAAGGATTATGAAAAAGGGTTTTTATGGAAAAGCACTGGACCAATGTGATCTTTTTTGCGACTTGTGACTCATTTTCCTGTGACAAATCCCAAATGTCTTAATGTATTAACCTATATAATAACCAACAAGGATCCAACAAGTGGTGGTTCTAAAGTTCCACAAAACATACAACAAACTCCATATCAAGCAGTAGAAAATATAATATCTGTACAGTTTTATAGATTGCCTTACGCCAATGATTCCCAGCACAGAACAAAGACTAGATTCTATTTATATATAGATCTATTTGACTACTATTTGACTTCCACAATAAACGCCTCACTAATACATGGGTCTCCGCGCTTTGGGCAGAAGAAATCCCAGGCCCATTTCAGTGATATAATTTCCAGGCCTATTTCAGTGATTTAATTCCCAGGCCCATTTCAGTGATATAATTTCCAGGCCCATTTCAGTGATATAATTTCCAGGCCTATTTCAGTGATTTAATTTCCAGGCCAATTTCAGTGATTTTCCAGGGCTATTTCAATTTCCAGGCCTATTTCAGTGATTTATTTTCCAGGCCTATTTCATTGATTGTTCAGAACCTTTATGACGGGACCAGGGGGTTGTAGTTATTGCTGTACCTAGACCAATGATGTATTTAGCAATTTGTATATTCACATTTTATATCAATCACCAATTTTTAACTTTACTCTATGAGTCAGTCACTCTGTGGAAGGTGTGAGAGGGGCGAGTCAGGGGAATGTGTACAGTAAGAAACAGAATCATCGAATATTTGAAGGCCATTCAATAGTTTCTGACATAATTCAGGCCCATATGATGATTTTTCCGGCCCATTTCCCAGCTTTTTCCAGGCCTTAAATTTATTTTTTGTCAAATTCCAAAGCTTTTCCCAGCCCTCGCGGAGACCCTGTTATAATTTCATCTAGAAACAACCAGAGACAAAGCCTAAAAACAGGGATGCAAGTAGGGTCAAGCCAAAAATACTGACAATTTTACCACCTCCCTCAAAAAAGAAACCCCCAAAACCCAGTGAATTCTTATTTAGAGCCTCTACAGAAACTTTTCCCTGATTTTAAGACAATAACTATCAGATTTAGAGGGGAAAAATAATTAACGAAAATTTTGAAGAAATTTTGTTATAAATGGTGGAATTTTGGGGGAGATTTGACAATGTTGGGAAGTTTACAAAAATGATAATTTCAGTACAAATACTGAATACTTGCATCCCTGTTAAAATAGTAAAATCAGAATACAATAATATCCAAAATCAAATCTCAAATTATATCACACTATACCATTTTCCACACAACCTGTTTCATTCTATAACACACATTTCACCTAGATATGCACTAGAAGTCTTTAGGAAAGGAATCCCACGTGAAAATATATTCCATCCCGTTTCGATGTAATATAGGATAGTTGAGCAGAACAAATGCAAATGCATACTAATCGATTCTGAGATTTGTTAAGAGTAATAGGGTTTCTTTACCGAGTCGCAAGGAACAAGCAATGGCTTGCGATTATACATCCATCCTAGGCCTTGCGATTTAGTTGAGCAGCCTATAAGTTCCTGCACGAAGTCGCAAGGACTAGCGATTACCTGCGACCGAAAATTTGATCGCAAGAATATCACAATATTATTATTCCTGTGATCGAATCTAAGAATCGAAATAAAAGATTTTGAGAAAGATTTTGAGACATTCCTGCTTTCATTGAAGGCAGAAGCCTCGTTAATTTCTCCTATTGTTTTTTGTAAAAAAAAAAAAAAAAAAAAAAAAGTCCCAGAAGGACCTAGTAATTAAAAGGGGATTTGTATGTCTACCATTTTGGATCCTGATTCGTATAGACTGTTGGGACTTGTGTGTCAGTCAAAAGGTATAGACAACATCCTGTATTCCGAATGTAATCTTTATCGATGTTAAACTATATGTTAGAATACACATATCCATTGGTTATTATATCTGGAATCATGACAGAAGTTTTCATGTTTCCCATCATGCATATGGAATCCATATATCATGTTTGTAAGCTACAGAAACATTTTTGATAAAACGAAACACTATCTGTATGTCAGATTTGAACTGAATCCATCCCAGCATGCAACTGTAACAGACATGCGCAGTGACACATGCAACTCCCCTATTGTATGAAAAATCTCCCTTAGTGATATCATTAAATTATGACGACACACTTTTAAGTTCATGCAATACAATCAAATCAGCGGTCGTCGCAAGCAATTGCTTCTTCCTTGCGACGTATACATAGTGGAGAGGAGCCCTATAAACTACGATTCTAACAACCTCTAGGACCCGCTCGAGCAGCATTTATTCTTCTTCTCTTCTTGTTCTGGAGGAAAGGGCGACGCTTGAATCCGCGACGGGTCGAACCGTAGCGTCGCATCGGTGTGGAGCACGCGTGCGATCTCTTGGAACATCTCCTTGACCCCCTCACCGGTCTGACACGAAGTCCTGTAAATACCACTGATCACAGTGTCACATTGCAACTGAAACTCGTCGAGGTCATGCTGAGTGACCTCTTCCACGGCCGACAAGTCAGACTTGTTGCCGCAGAGGAAGATTTTGGCTGTCTCCGAGTGCATAATGATGTCGAGCATGTGTTGGGAGAGCATGTTGAACGAGTCTCTGTCATTGATGCAGTAACAGAGGAGAGCTGCCGTCGAGCTCTGGAAGTAGCTGGCCGACAGCGTGGCGAATCTCTCTATGCCTGCCGTGTCCCACAAATCGATCTGTGAATAGAAATATTCGTTATATCAAATATTTTGATTACACGTACAAGTTCCGAAAATGGGCTATATGTCATACATGATACATGAGCTTTGCTAGGTTACCCAGAAAATAAAGATAAAACAATTATATTCTCAATAAAACAAGAGAAGTCTACAAGTGCTCTTATTAAAGGTCGTTGGAGGAGGCGGATTTAGACTACTAGGCTATATAAAATACTTTGATTACATGTATAAATTTGTACATGTAGATCAAGGTCTGTTGAAAACCTGTATTTTCAACTGGCCCAACTGAAAAACCCCTCCCGGGGGTCCTAATTTAATAAGTATATCCTGTGAAATATCAACACAGTATATTAAAATAAATTTTAAAAAATAAAAAGAGTTTGGAAAATCTCCTACAAGATGCCATGAGCTTTGCTAGATTATCCAGAAAATAAAGATAAAACAATCATATTCACAAAAGAAAATAAGACAAGTCTACAAGTGTTCTTATTTAAAGTTGTTGGTGTCTTTCGACACTAACAGGTGGATTTAGACAATTGGTCTACCCAGAAATAACACGAAACCTTCATTTCAATTTTTACTGTAATGAAGATTTTAAGATCTGCGAATATAAATATTTGTTATGAGTCAGGTCTTCAGAAAATGTACAATCGGCAGTTCTACACATTTAGTAAATTCTGTTAAATTTGGCAGAAAAAATGACAAATTGTCACGTTACGTTGTCACATTACTCATCACCAATAGGTTATAAGGTCTGTGTATATTTGCTAATTCGTATGTATGCTAATGTAGTGGATATGAGGATCAGCGCAAGTCTAGTATAGCTTGCTGTTGTTTTAACTCTTATATAACCGGGTCGGCCTTCAAGGTCAAGGTTGGAGCTCCGCTCGCTCAGCCTTTCAAGCCTTTCGGATCTGTTCCGTTTTTACCTTGAATGAAATGTAAGCTTTACCCTAGTTACAGATTACCTTTCATCTTTCTGCATTGACCAGAATACGTACTGTATTGCATAACTGTGATGTATTGTGTATCTCCTGTATCACTTATTCCTGTACGAAGAACATCTTGCCATTTACTTGTACACACCTTGTTATTGTACGGATTGTATTTGTGACTATTCCGGAAATCCTTTCCGTCAGATGTCTTGGTTAGCCCGGCTGACCATGTACCTTGTGATTGCACTGTGGGGGAAATAAAGCTACGGAAACAGAGATCGTTGTCCATGTTTTACTTTCCCTTAGTCGAGAGGAGAATCGAACCTGGGTTGTCTAAGTAATAGCACGAAGGTTATCGCGGGCTGGATAACTAGTGTCACCATTTACTGATAAACTACCTGTAGGAGAGCCTACAGCCCCGGATTGGTAATCGAGATATCCGGGGGTTCACTACAATTGGTGCCGTGACCAGTTCTCGACCTCAGTGCTTTCAGTCCGTTGGTTGTCCCAAATTTCTTCCCGGAAGAAATTGAGACTGCGGTGGCAGTCCGTGACGTCTACGAAAGATGTCGTATTCTGATTCTGCGGCGCAGACGGAAGGAGGTCGTTATGGAACGAAATCGAGGAGACAAGATTTCGTGGGTAGAGACCCGGGGCCGGCAACCCCGAGAAGTCTCCCCGCGGATTTCGAGTCACCTTCCTCTGACCGTGGTGCCAAAGGCGGAGCGAGACCAAAATATTCCGGAGGGAATTTCACGCAGTGGAGAGACCCGCCGAACTACACGGAAGTTTCTGACCTTCGTGAGAAATTCCGGCAGTCGATCGCGGAAGAACTCCAAACCCAAGTCCGCGAGCTGATGGATGAGAATTTTGAGCTCCGTAGGAGAATAAATACGGAATCCGTGGACAATGGTCCGGACGGGCGTTTACTTGAAGATCATGTAAAGCCCTCCCTGGAGACGGGGACCCCGCAGAGACGTGAGATGACAGCTCTGGAGTCGGAGTTGCTTGAGATGATCCAGGGGATTGGGAAGCAAAATCCTACCAGAGGTCCCGTGACATCCACGTTTATGGACCAAAAACCGGCTAGTGAGCCTACTACAAATGATCCGTCGATTGTGTCCGATCAGGGCGGAAGAGACCGAGATCACCGCGGTGTGACGTTCTCTCGGCATACGATGATGACATCATCTCCGAGGCGAACACGTAAAAGACATGATGACTCTCAGTGGAGAGAACCTGATCGCAAACGACAGGGAAATCATGGCAGAGAGCATGGCCGAGGGAATAGTCCTTCTCGTCATATAAGTCCTGCCGGAGGGCATGCGCGTTCGGCGTATGTTACCGCATCCCCGTTGTTTCCGCAGAGGCGTTCTCAGGGGGACTCGGATAGTTCTGACGAGGATCGACGACAGAGGTCGCCTTCCCATAGATCCCGTAGAACCAACCGGTCCCTAGTCCCTGGTCTTGAGTATGACGGACCAGAGGAATCTGATGAGGAGTTCACGTTTGTTCACCGTGAGGAAGTTGAGAATCACCCGCCGAAGGTCCCGCCGGTGAAGATGTGGGATGGCAAAACCGCGTGGCGGACCTACCTCATGGAGGTAAAGGTGATCGCAGAGTCGCACAATTGGACATCTGCTCAGTTGCTTCGACAATTGAGGTGCGGCACACGCAAACAGCTGGCAGAAATGGGTGACCTGCCAGTGGACGTAAATCTCCGGCAGTTCGTTGAGCACATGGATGCGAACTACGGAGAAAGGTCCAAGTTCCGGTTGCAGGCTGAGTTCTACAACTGTCGACAGACCCCAGGACAAGCCGTTCGCTTGTTCGCCAATGAGGTGGCACGGAAGGGCCGAAAGTCGTTCGGTCGCATGGACAACACATTGAGAGCTGTGTCCCTGCGCATTTTTTTGCAAGGGGTCACAAACGCTGAGATGTCCGCGTGGGTGCGTCTAAAGCAACCACGGGACTTGCAAAGCGCTGTAGATTGGGCGGAGGTATGGGAATCTTGTCAATTGGATTCTCGCTCAGTTACGACCATCAATGCAGCGGAGGCTGCCCTGGTTGTTCCGGAGATCCCTGCACCCAATAGCAGACCTTCGCGAAGAGCATCGCGGAGAGCGATTGTCCAGGCCACAAGCGCAGCGAGTGCTTCAGATTCGTCAGAGGATGGTCTGCAAGCCGCTGTGATCCAGGTCTTGCAAACTTGGAAGGGCGGACAGGGACGCAACGGGAGCGGAAGGACTTCCGGTAGTACTTCTCAGTGGAGAGGGAAATCGGAGAGGCCCCGCGGAAGGTGCTATGCTTGCGGACAGGAAGGGCATTACATCGCCAACTGTCCCAAGAAAGCAAAGAAGGGAGATTCCGAACTCAAGGCGATTACCGACGGGAAAACCTCTGAGTCGGAAAACTCCAACCGGACCGCATAGAGCGCGAAGTGCGATCCGGGGAGTCGATGGCGCTCCGCAGTACTACAATTCGTGTGGTATCTGCACAACACGCGGAAGATGGGAGTGAGGCTCTGACGCCCGTGTGTAGGGAAGCGGGTAGAGTAATACAAGATAGCTGCCCGTTACCGAAAACGGATACTAGTTGGTCGTCTGATGAGACTACTCATCCTGGGATCGGAGTTGATCCAGTGGATAGTTTTGCAGATAGCGATCCTGACGTGCTATGGGGTCGTGCAGAACTCCGAGCTGTTGTCGGTCAAGTGTTAGTCGTGGAGGAAGGTCCCGACAACCTTGCCGTCGTTCAGCAGGTTTCCGGTGATGAGCAGAGAACGCTGAAGATCCGTGATGCATGCATTGCGGAGAGATGGTACGCGACTGTATCTGTGAACGGAGATATCGGTGAATTTCTGTGGGACCAAGGTGCGACGACTAGCCTTGTGACAAAGAGATTCTACGATTCCCTGCATCAACAGCCGCCGATGGCTCCGTCCCGGCTGGCGTGCATGATGGGAGGTGGTTCGCAGATAACTGTTCACGGATGTGCCTTGATTCCCGTGACGTTAGGGAAACGGACGTATATGATTACGTGTCTGGTAGTAACGGGTCTTGCCGGCCCCGAATCCGGGATCCTAGCTCAGGATTTTGCTTTGTTGCACTCATGTAATATATACTGTTCAGGGAAGCTTGCGTTGAGCAATGGCGCTGATGCTGTGAAAATGCACCATTGGCGCGGATCTCGACCGTTGCGGATGAGTCCCTCTGTGAAAACGATTGAAGCTAAGGAGACTGAGGATGGGTATGAAGTAACACTCCGGGAAGCGGTGGTTATCCTTCCTCGATCAGTCACACTTGCTAAGATTGACGTTCGCAGGTGCTCTGACACATCAACAGGTTTGATGTTCGAGCCCGATCAGAGACTGCTGAAGGAATATTCACTGGGATGCCTTAACACTTATGTGACGGCGGATGAAAAAGCAGTGATAGCCTTCAGTAATCCGTCCGGAGAGTCCCTACGTCTAGAGACTGATGTGGTGGTCGGAAAAGTGAGTGAGGTGACGCTGCAATCGTCCCCTGCCACTTGTCCGGAGGGGGTAGATCCGGGGATTAGAAGAGCTATCATTAACTCGATACAGATGGTGGAGTTGCCGTCCGTAGTCGATGATGACCTGATTGCCCCTGACATTCCGGTGCCACCGAGTACGGAATGCCCGCTAGCGAAACTAGTGAGAGAGACGCACTTGACTGATCAGAGTGAAAAGTTGCAAGTTGCGGAGCTCCTGACTGAGTTCCGTGAGTGTTTCGCGTTACCTGGCGATGAGCCGGGCCACACTCACGTTGTCAGACATGTGATTGACACTGGTAATTCCAGACCTATAAAACTCTGCTATAGGCGGATTCCAGTGGCCAAGCGTGACCTAGCGGAGGCTGAGATCTGGCGGATGTACGAGCAGGGACGCATAGAGCATTCTAACAGTCCGTGGGGAGCACCCATCGTGATGGTTGGTAAAAAGGATGGCTCACAGCGTTTCTGTGTCGATTACCGCCAGTTAAATTCCGTGACTGTGAAGGATAGCTTCCCACTCCCTCGTATTGACGAATGCGTCGAGGCGTTAGGCGGAAACCAGTGGTTCTGCACCCTCGACCTGGAGTGTGGGTATTGGCAGATCGCGATGGACGAAGAGAGCAAGCAGAAAACTGCTTTCCTGTCTAGCGCAGGGCTGTTCCAATTCAAAGTAATGAGCTTTGGATTGTGCAACGCCCCTGCCACTTTTCAACGTATGATGGATCGTATGCTAGGCGATCTCCGTTGGAAAGCGTGTCTGGTATATCTGGACGATGTAGTAGTATTTGGGGAAGCCTTTGCGGAGTGCCTCCTAAATCTATGCCAAGTGCTCGAGAAGATCCGGGAGTTCGGATTGAAATTGAAACCCAAGAAATGCGAACTATTCCGCAGAGAAGTGGAATACTTGGGTCGGATTGTGTCACACAAAGGCATCTGTGCAGACCCAAAGAAAGTACAGAAAGTCCGCGAGTGGCCAATTCCGAAAAATGCTAAGGAGATTCGGCAGTTTTTGGGATTCGCATCCTACTACCGTGAGTTCCAGCCGAACTTTTCGATAGTTGCCGCTCCTTTGCAAGAAGTTGTGAACTCCGCCGGGAGGGAGAAGAGATATTCTAAGCCCATAGAATGGTCTCCGGAATGTGATGTGGCCTTCCAGGGCATAAAAGAGTTGCTAACCTCTGCTCCGGTGCTGGGATATCCCCAAAAGGAAGGGAAATTCATCCTAGACACGGATGCTAGCGGGTTCGGCATGGCGGGTGTGCTTTCGCAGATACAAGATGAGAAGGAGGTAGTCCTTGGGTATGCCAGCAACAGCTTGGATAAAGCCCAACGGAATTACTGCGCCACGAAGAGAGAGCTCTTAGCAGTACTAACCTACCTGAAGAAGTTCCGGCATTACTTGTTAGGAAACCGAAACTTCATTGTGCGAACTGACCACGCCTCCCTACGTTGGCTATTGAACTTTAAAGATCCGACGGACATGCTTGCACGCTGGTTGACTCAGATGCAGGAGTTCGGTCTGGATCAGAGCATGATTCTCCATCGAGCCGGAAAGAAACATGTGAATGCTGACGCCCTTTCTAGAGTTCCGACTCGGAAGTGTGTCCGCGTTGACTGTGCAGACTGCGGAGCGCATGATGCAGTTGTCGCAACGGCAACAGTCAGTCTAGCGCCGCAGGAAGATGTGATCCAGAAAGCCCAGCAGAGCGACCCCACGATCCGGAGAGTTATCGATGTATTGGAAGGTACTAAACCGGTCCCGGACAAGCAGTCCCTGTCCGCGGAGTCCGATGAATACTGTACCTACATCCATAACAGGGGGAGTTTGGAGATGAGAAACGGTGTCTTGTGCTATGAATGGGTTCGGCCAAGCACTGGAAGAACGTACTTGCGGAAGATAATTCCTACTGCGCTCCGCTCAGAAGTGTTTCATGCTATGCATGGACCTAAGACTGCAGGGCACTTTGGGTTCCTCAAAACGAGCTGGGCCGCGAAGATGAAATACTTCTGGCCAGGTATGAGGGGAGACCTGAAGCGCTGGCTGAGAGCCTGCCCGGAATGCAGTATGCGGAAGACGAGAGGTGGTGGCGGAATCACCCCCTTGAAAAAGGAATTACACGGAGAACGGTGGAGCCGAGTGTGTTTGGACATCATAGGACCATTCCGTCCATCCCCGCGTGGCAATAACTACGTGATGGTGGTGACGGATCACTTTTCGAAGTGGGCGGAGGCCTACCCTATGCCAGACCACACGGCCGAGAGGTGTGCGGAAGTGCTGTTCCGTGAGTGGATCCTGCGTTTTGGTTGTCCCGTGTCGTTACAAACGGACGGAGCGCCGGAATTCAGATCTGCCTTGTTGAGAAGCATGTTTGAAATGCTGGGCATCGAGAAGCTGTTGACCCTTCCGTATAGACCCCAGTCTAACGGACAAGCGGAACGCTTTAATCGAGTACTAGTCGAGCAGCTATCCTGTCTAACGGACTACAGTGCCACGGATTGGGATATGCTTGCCCCATGTGTTGCCCATGCATACCGTGGAAGTGTCCACGCGAGTACTTTATGTACACCTAACGCCGTGGTCTTTGGCGCTGAGCTGGTGACCCCAATGGATCTGATCTATGGAGTGGAACCAGGAGGCCTGGACTTTCCGTGCAGAGTAGCGTTCGTAGAGAACCTGAAGCATTGGTTGAGGTTGGGCCATCAGTTCGTTCGTGAGAATCTGGGCGTATCCGCTATACACCAGAAGAGAGACTACGATCGAAAGTCCAACCCAAAGCGCTTTGAAGTGGGTGCTGTTGTATATCGCTACAACCATCCGCAGGCCAGTAAGAAGATCGGTCCCAAGTGGGATGGGCCCTTCAAAGTGAAGAGATTCATAGGTGGCACAACCTATGAACTAGAAACAGCTCAAGGTATTGTGAGGTGTCACGTCGACTACCTTAAGCGAGCTTTCGATGAGAACGGACCCATCCAGGTGGTGAACTTGGATAGGGCACCAGAGTTCCGTGCATTGCAGGAAGCTGGTCGCGATATCTTGAGGCTGGAGAGAGGCAAAGTCTTGCCCGGGACGGAGTGTCCGACGCGGAGAGAGAAAGAAAAAGTTTCCATAGGCGTTAAGCCACGGGGAAGGCCGAGGAAGGAACGGAATAAGGAGTGCAATGCTACGGCAACCAAGGGAATGGTCCTTTCGGTAGCTCCGGATCCCCCGGATTCGCCCCAACCTGTAGCTGCGCCACGGAAAGTCGGTAGACCCCGGAAAGCTGTGGCGGAGGCCCCAGTCGTACCAGTTCCGTGTCCTCCGACTCGAAAGAGAGGGAGACCTCCGAAAACTGCAGCGAAAGCTAAAGCTCCTCGGACGCCACCTGCCGTCTACTCTACTGTCAAACGTAGAGGGAGGCCGAAGAAGGCTGAGGCTGCCGCTAAAGTCGGAAGAGGGTTGAGAAAGAGACGCGATGAGTCCCCGGCGGAAGTTGTAACAAGGACACGAGTGCGTCGTCCTCCAGATCGGTTACAACCGGGATCCTAGCCTTGTTGTGTGCAACCCGGGGGGGATTTTGATCTGATCCCTCCACCCTAAAAAAACACAACGAGAAGTCGACTAAGGTTGCAAGACGGAGAAATGCACCTAAGTCCCATTCGGTGCATGAGGCTACCTCGTCTCATGTAGCCGGGAAAGAACCAACAACATCAATTTCGGAGATGAGTAACCCAGAAATATAGATGAGAGCTGTGAGTGGCTTGCAGTTAGACCTATGTTGAGGGAATGGTCCCACTCCGTAGTGTACTGGCTCTGAATCTTGGTTTGGATACCTTGAAATTGCTGCTAGTAACAGTGTCATTGTTGGGTGAATTCACTGGAATTCCCCTCCACCCTGTCTCAGTGGAGAAGTAGTCAGTTTACGTACAGTCAAAAACCTCAGTCACGGGGAGCGTAACTGATCTAAGCATGCAAAACCGGGTAACATTATCCGTCAGGCAGTGGCGGGAGCATGGCGCTGTAGTAGCGTGGCGGTTAAGTGAACTAGCGTTGCATCAGGGTGCCGCTAGAGGTGGCTGCATCCGGGTTCACCAGTTCGCTCCGCCTCGTGGCTCACTTTGCTCCTGGACTCTGACCTGTAAGTACGCTTTCTACTGTGATCGTTCTATGAGTTGATTTGTCGCATGAAACTTGTATGAATTGATTCTGTATGATTGCTAGGAAGGAAGAGAGGTATTTTAACATGATACCGATGGTTGTCACAGAGGTGTGCGTCTAGTATAAGACGTAAGTTTCGGCGTTTCTAGTGTGGGGAGATAGAGCACCGAAGCTACGACCCAACCGCCATCTTGGATGTGGACATGAATCGGGCCACGCTACGATGATTTTTCGATTATCTAGCTTGTTTGGTACATTCTATGTTCTCAGGCTTGTGTATTTTATAACTAGAATACTCGGAGAGATCATACTAGTTGTATCCGTTGTCTTTTTGGGCAACTTTTTACCTAAGTTATGTGTAAATAGATGTTCCGGCTGCATCCGCTCCCGTGACTAGAACTTTAATGTTTATGTTATAGGATCGGAGAACTAAAAAGCTGCCAACTTAACCCCTGAGAGTGCCTGAGAGAATCCCGTGTGATTTCCGTGTGATTTCCGTGAGATTTCCGTATGACCCAAGATGAGCCGGACCGAGAGCCGACACGAAGACGATGAGAGTCTGAGCGGAGAGACCACCGAGGAAGAGATTCCGGTGGAAGTGGAGGCGAAACTCCTAGAGCAGGAGGGTGAAGATGAGGTCGCCCCCTTCCAGGCTTTGAGTGAGGCAGAGTTCGCTCAGGCCTTGTCAGACGCCGCTCAGGAAGACCCGGACTCCGTGAAGATTGAGCCCACGGAGAAGAGAACTTCCCCCCGCAAATCTCCGCGCAGAGGCCGGAGTAATGCCACCGAGAGGACTGCTGGACGTGGTCAGTCCAGGTCCCCCGGCAGAGGCCGGGTTGGCAGAGAGCGAGGGCGGAGTGCGGACAAGAAGCATGGGCTGCGCCCCTTGTCCGTGAACGTAGAGCGAATGGACATCGATTCGCCTGGTGTGGCCGGAGCCTCCGCAGTGACTAAGCCTAAGGGCGCGGAAGGCAAACCCGTGGCCAAAACCCCCAAGAAGAGAGTGATGAAAGTTCACCGAGAGAGACTGAGTGTGAGAAGCGCTCGGTTCCGTGATGTGGAGAAGGTAGCAGACCTCCGTACCCTGTATGAGGAAGGCACGGAGTTGTACCCTATTGATCCCTCCACAGACGTCCCCGGGAAGTTTGTCCCGATCGATGATGAGAGTGAGGATGAGTCTGCCGAGTTTACGGACAACCTCATGGAGAAGTATGAGACTCGGCTGTGGCCAAGCCTGTTCCGTAAAGAGCAAACGGACGCAGGCACGTACCAGAAGGTGGCTTATGCTGCGGAACTGTGGAAACCCGGTTTCCGTTGCCCCTTCGCGGTGTGTAGGTGTCCACGAATGAACACTTCTGGCGTCAAGACCTACGCCACTAGAGAGCGCCTGTTCCGCCACTTCTGTGAGGAACATGGTACCCGGAGAGAGGTGTGGACTTGCCCGTCCTCCTCCTGTTTGCAAAGACTAGACAGACGTATCGAGCTGGTACGACACCTTCAGTACGGTGAGAAGGTGTCTCACAAGTCTAGCCGTGACAAAGCCGTGGAGAAAGCCCAAATCGTCACGCCGACCAGGGAGGTGAATACGCTGTTCATGCGGACAACGTATCTTACGAATGCTGATTTGCATCTAGTCCGGCGGAAGGCAACGAAAGCTGCTTCCAAGGACACTGGATTTGCAAGGCCAGCTGCCAGTGCCGCTGCCGGAGCTCCGAGCTCTTCTAAAGCTCAGTCCGGCAAGAAAGGCAAGAAGAGAGATCGATCCCGATCTAATTCCAGAAGCAGTAGCTATGGAATTCCGCCTACCCCTAAGAGGATAGCGACGTGTGCTCAGCAAGCAGCTGAAGGGTTGGTAGCGCAACTACCCCCTCCTGTCCCGACTGCTGAGCTGTTGGCAACCGGAGAGACCGCGGTGAGGGAAGTTTTAGAGCAAGCCTCTGAAGCAGTCCTGACCGTTGAGACCAGAGTCAATGAGGTGCTCCATACGCTAGCGGAGCCCCTGCGTCAGCTGCAAACGGTCCGTGACCAAGTGCAGGAGCTTGCAACACTCAGAGAGGAGAACCGTTGCAACGCTCGTCTGATCCGAGACCAGCGACGTGGACTAAAAGAGAGAGACGACAAGATCCGCGTCCAAGAGGAGATTATTGGAAATCTCCGGGCAGAATTGGAAGACGCCGGGAGAGAACCCCGTCTCCAGCTTCAGTCCCAAGTGCCCCGAAGTGTCCCGAGTAGTACTGTGACTAGTGCCACTCAGAGTCAGCGACCTGACCTAGCGACGGAAGAAGTGCCTATGCCTTCTCCGTTCCCCGCAACCCCTGCTCCTATGCTAATGGACCAACATAGCATGCAGCGGTTTTTCATGTTTGGTCGCCTCATGAACGAGTTCATGGGTGCCCAACCCGTGAGCGGTGGTTTAGTGCCAAACCCCGCCATGCCCGTGTCATTCCAGATGATGCCACCAATGCCGGTGACCCCTGGAAGAGACAGGCCTACAACTCCTGCAGTGATTGATCCTGCCGATATTCCGGAGCACGGAATGGAGGACACTGAGCAGAAGGAGAAGTAGGTCCAGCTACTGTGTGCTGGGCGTGCAAACCGGGACGAAATGCCCACGGATGTGACTTACGGACTGAGATTTTGATGACGACGAATGGCCGGACGGACTTGATGATGACTTGATTCCTTGACGAACGGAAATGGGGACCCCTGATGTCACTGATGTAACCGACTCTTGATGAATACGGATGCCGGACTTGTCACGGATGCTCTGATGCCAACTGCTTACCGACCCCGGACCCCCCGGAAAGAATTATTTTTTTTCCGTGCGGAAAGTGAGAAGTTTTTCCAGCCTAAAGGTTATTACTTTATCTTGACATACTGTACATATAGCTGTAGCAGGTCTACTGAAGCTCCTTTTTGTCAAAGGCTGTTTGAGTATGTTGAATCCGAATGATTCTCATGCTGTAATTAGAGATGTAGCGATTATTGTATAACGTGCGCGGGTCACTATATTGCTCCTGCCTGTACTTTTGAATTCGCATTGTTAATTCTCTATTGGTGCTTTACTTCTTACTTATTTTATATCCACATTGCCTTATAATAATTTACATATTGTAGATTGTGTTACTCCGTTGGGTTAAAAATCTATAAATTATGGAGGGGGTATTGTAGTGGATATGAGGATCAGCGCAAGTCTAGTATAGCTTGCTGTTGTTTTAACTCTTATATAACCGGGTCGGCCTTCAAGGTCAAGGTTGGAGCTCCGCTCGCTCAGCCTTTTAAGCCTTTCGGATCTGTTCCGTTTTTACCTTGAATGAAATGTAAGCTTTACCCTAGTTACAGATTACCTTTCATCTTTCTGCATTGACCAGAATACGTACTGTATTGCATAACTGTGATGTATTGTGTATCTCCTGTATCACTTATTCCTGTACGAAGAACATCTTGCCATTTACTTGTACACACCTTGTTATTGTACGGATTGTATTTGTGACTATTCCGGAAATCCTTTCCGTCAGATGTCTTGGTTAGCCCGGCTGACCATGTACCTTGTGATTGCACTGTGGGGGAAATAAAGCTACGGAAACAGAGATCGTTGTCCATGTTTTACTTTCCCTTAGTCGAGAGGAGAATCGAACCTGGGTTGTCTAAGTAATAGCACGAAGGTTATCGCGGGCTGGATAACTAGTGTCACCATTTACTGATAAACTACCTGTAGGAGAGCCTACAGCCCCGGATTGGTAATCGAGATATCCGGGGGTTCACTACACTAACATTTTAAAGTTTCACTTCTTTGTCTAACCCTGATGAAGGCTAACTGAGTTAGCTGAAACGTTGGTTATCATAGACAAATAAAGAAAGTGAGAAAAACAACTCATAGGTCTATTCATTTCAAGTCCTGAATTCGAACGTCAACCATAGTTACAGTTCAGAAGCAGTTGGTAGAAAATCAAACCATCATTTAAAGTTTCAATTGTAATATTTAGACATAATCTCAGGGTAGCATGAAAACAGATCGAGACTACACTGTACCAATATCTAAATAAAGACGTTGAACAAAAATATATATATATATATATATTAGGTATATTTGAGTATATTTGGTATTGAGTTAATTCAAAATATTGGCTGACAGTGACAAGTGACGGTGACAAGATATATGATCGTGAAAATGTATTGTTATAAGAAATTAGTTGATAAAGAATGGATTATTTTCTGTATCGTGATTTGTTTGAACGAAGTGGAAAATATCAAATTGTGACATTTGTGCTCAGTAAATTCTATTGAAAATGTTTTAACTGACCTTGATAGCCTTGTCATAAACTTTAAAAGTCTTGGCAAAGTGATCTAATCCTATAGTCGATCTGGGCCCGCTCTGCTCCGTGAAACTGTTGTCAAGAAAACGTCTAAATAGGGAGCTCTTCCCGACTCCATACTCTCCTAGAAGTATGACTTTGTATACCGGCGTCCCTGATGCCATGGTAACCAAATCTGCATGATCCAACAATTCATCTAAAGTGGGAAAAGAGAAAAAGCATCTAAATCAGAATCAAAACTAATGAAAGCGAGGTAAAGTCCCCTGGGGATGGTTAGTTATGTGATATCCTTGTGAGTAAGGATATACATGGGCCAGGTCGGCATTATTTTAAACGTGTATTTGACTGAGATTGTTCTACCGGATATTTTAATCCAAAATATTTAGTCGGTCGATGAACACGTTAACCAATTTTCAGCTACATATTTAATAAATTCTGTTAAATTAGATTGAAAAATGATATATCTAAGTATATTTGGTATTGAGTTAATTCAGCATTGTATGTTCTGTTATGTAATAAATATTATGGTAGATTTGGTGTTCCATTGATTTAAATAATCTGTTCAGTTATGTTAAACTGTAATTTGAACCTTATTTCCGCCTTGTATTTGTGTTATTTGAGAGGATTGGTGAAGGCGAATTGTACATTTGCTGACCAGTTCACCCATTAGTAATGAAAGGTTAGAACAGAGATGAAAGAGTAGAAATCACATGCTAACATAACAGTGCACGAACTCTTGATCATATCATCCTCGATATTGTATTTTAGTTCCGATGAAATAATTTCAATCGATGTTATTTAGTAGGTCTAGCCGAAGTTGGTCTAGCAAATGTTCTGAGCGGAACTTGTGGATAACATTAATACAGAAAATCTGACTTAATCCTTTTGAAACATAAAGACTGTCTATACAGAAGATGTATGCCGTATGTCCTTGTAATTGTGATTGTTAATAACGGAAATTATCAATAAAAACTACTATATGGGTCAGATTGTCAGAAAATGTACAATTGGCAGCTCGACACATTTAGTCACTTCTGCTGGAAAATGATAAATACTAGGTATATGATATCTAAGACTACTTCACACCTGAAGAAGGGCGTCTAAAGCCTGAAAGATTGTGTTATCAATAAAATCATAATCAACAACTTTTAATGTTATCAACATCGATTCACCATTTCCATACAGGTGTAACAGGTCTAAGTACCCCCCATCAGGTGTACCCCCCGGTGTAACTAATTTTTTTTTTTTTTTTTTTTTTTTTTTGTTTGTAACTAACCTAGGTCTAATGTACCGGGGGTACATTTGACCTAGGTCCAATATACCCCCGGAGGTACTTTAGCCCTAGGTCCAATATACCCCCTCCAGTTTCAATGTACCCCCGGGGGTATATTAGACCTAGTTCCAATGTACCCCCACCAGGTTCAAAGTACCCCTAATTAGGAAACTAAACCTAGGTCTAATATACCCCCAGTATGTGTTACCAATCTAGTACTGATGTACCCCCATTGAAACATTAATTCTTTTAATTATGACAATAAAAGTAATAATGAATAAAGTAAAAAATGAATAGAGTACAGGCCTGATAGACAGCACTGAATAGATTTGAGTTGTTTTGCTTTTTTATTTGCAATAAGATCCCATAGTCATTCAGTTACAATGATATTTTCAGTTTAAATAAATAGAAAGAAAAAAGGATTCTTATACAGAATTACAAGAAATGTCATTATTAGACCCTCAAAGTGATCTTAAATTTATTCCCATAAGCATTAGATATAACCTTCTCTCCCAATATGTTCTTTTACAAATGTTGGTGTAAGATTATCAATGAAACAAAGGGGGGTAATTTGAACCTAGAGGGGGTCATTTAAACCTAAGGTCTAAATTACCGGGGGGTATATTAGATGAGGGGGGTAATTTAGAACTGTTACACCGGCCCTAACCGATATACAGCAATAATCTCCACTGATAGCTAAGTATATTTAGTATTGCATTGATTAAAGAGTGTGATAGGTTATGTTGAATTGTACCTTATTTTTGTCTTAAATTTGGGTTATTTGAGAGGATTGGTGAAGGCGTCGAATTGTACATTTTGAGGCGACTTCACCCTTGTATATAAACAAATAGAGATATGTCGGTCAGGTTGGATTTTAAACCAAATAATATTTGTTTGCGTACATGAAATAGATGTGTTATCTGCCAAACCAGCATGTAAACATTATACATGTATAAATATACATTATTCATATTGCGACCAGATAAAGATAGATACGTCAGTGATTAGCAAGTCTGGTCCAAGGAGTTCTGTTTATTGAGCCGCGAAATTAGGTCTTAACAGAACATGTAAAGGCGATACATTATCTCAGCGTCAAGTCGTGGGAAAATGTACAGTCGGCAGCTCTACACATTTAGTAAATTCTGTTAAATTAAACACACACAAAATGATAAATACCAGGTATATCTGAATATATTTGGTATTGCGTTAATTTAAAAAATCCATTTGGTTATTTTGAACTTTATTTTTAAACTCATCTTTGTCTTAAATGTAGGCGATTTGAAATGTTGACGATTTTTTTGTGCGAAAATGTTGACAACATTTGGTTATAAGTGGTGGAATTTGGGTGGAGCTATGACAATTTGGGGGAAGACTTCCCCAAATATTCAAAATCATTGATTTCAGTACAAATACTGAAGACTTACATCCCTGAACAAGGACTTTATTCCATGATTTGGCCGTGAGCGTACAATATAATCGATATACTTGCCGCTCACAAGGTGGACAATATAAACTCCCTGTATTGTACAGTGACGTCACGACCGTTCGAGACAATGCAGACAACTCAGTTTGATGAAATTAAAACAAATAAAGTTGTTTTAACTTAAGAATCATGGAATAAAAGCAAGAATAGCACAGCATCGTGTCTTCGGAGGCCTATATTCTCATTGTATGGCCGAAAAACAACTCGGCCTACGGCCTCGTTGTTTTCGGCCATACTCGGAGAATATAGCCCACCTCATACGTGATACTATGCTGTTCTTGCTATAATAGGTAAGTATATCATAATAGACCATAGTCGACCCACAACGAAATGGAGTAGTGAGTGAGTGAGATTGGTTTCTTTACGCCCTTATCAACACATTGAAGGTTATATCAAGGGCGGAAATAGAGGAGCAATCCTATTATATCTTGTCGACGAATACAAAAAGACAAATAATTAAATACAAACCACATATCTTTGTGGTCGTGTGTCGTCTTTACAAACCCAGTGATTAAGTACAACCCATGCATTCACAAAGCATGACTAAGAATACATAATGATCTTGGTCAATATTCAACACAATCATTTCGTGTGCTAATATCTGATATGTAGATGTATATGGGTGCAGGCGTTAGAAAAAGTACAATTCGCCTTCACCAATCATCTCAAATATTCCAAATCTAAGACAAAAACTAGGTTTGAAATGCGGTTCAACATAACAAAGCAAATTTTGAAAATCAGTGCAGTATAACAATATATTTAGATATACATAATATTAATGTTGACTCCTATATGGAATCATTTTATAACCCATATGTTATGTCATAGAGAGTCTTCAGATTAATGGTTTACGCCACCTAGAAGAGATAGATATAATTATTGTGAAAGAGATCTATTTTGCAGCAGCCAACAAAACTCCGCGATGCGCTTTCAGTTTCATATGATTTGTTGTAGAATTGAGAGTGTTTATAGTGTAGGAGCAAGACGACTTCTGAGAGCGGATAGGAGGGATTGGGGGGGGGGGGGGGGCGGGGGCGGGTCCTCCAAATAAGATTATAGTGTAGTCCAAACTTTATATTCCGACCAGTTGAACAATAGAATGTTTCAGACTCAAACATTTCAAGAATGATATGAATCAGCATGATATGGTACAGAAAATGTGATGAGAAACCTTGGGTTTTGTAAGTATAACTGACTCCTTCAGTTGCATGATCAAGAGTGCTTTATTACACTAGGCTTCGCTACAGGTTTGTTACATTGATCTAATCATTATAGTAGGAAAATAAAATGTCAAACATAATTATCCTTACATTAAACACTACATGCTATCAAAGTACATGTACATAGATTCCCCTTTTCTCATTGATCAACAATTTCTATAGTCACATTTTCCAATTGCCATTATTGCAGCTCTTTAACACTTCCGTAAGCCAAACCTCAAAGAATACGCTGGTAGATCTAAACTTGGTTCAGATGCTTATCTCTTTTGTTGTCACACATCATAACAAATAAAGAATTCTACTGTAAGTACCTGAAAACTCTCCAGTCTACATAAACGTTGCCTACCGTATACTCGAGACTATGAAAGCATGCTCTCTAAATTCCTATGGCTATGGGTCCTTTTCATAACAAACCTCAAGTCAAGAGGGAAATATTTAGGTTACCACTTAAACAGCCTTGGTGATATATATATTAAGGAACTAGAGGCAACAGCCAGACAGCCACCAACCATCAATACATTTATAAATCATTATATAGCTACCAATCAGTCAAGGCACCATTGGGTGGGAGAATCCGGGACGAAATATCAGCCCAACTGACACTGACACCAGCGAGGCGGACCTAGGATGATCTAGCAAAGTGTATGACTTGTTGACGTTCATCAGTTGGTATATTGGAATCTATGTACTGTCATTTGTCTGCATCCGAGACGATCGACATGCCCCCGCCCATCTCTCACAGTCACACCGCCCCCCATACCGTCCCGCCCCTCGATGACTTGCCGATCACAGACACTGGCCGTCCGTAGCCCACGAACAAGACAGGGGGAAGAAGAGTGGAGGGAAAGGGAAGGTTCACGGAGAAGATATTCAACAAAGCCCTGACAGTTACAGTCTGAAAGCGTGACCATTTCGTAGAGAACGGTCTAGAGCAAGTTCTAACCACGTCCGTGTTTAAATACTTACAGAATTGAGGGCATCACAATGTGTCATCAGATCTCCACTCCCTCGTTGCAGTTGTAGCGGCCGCAAATCGAAGATGATGACGTCAGATGGGGTTCCCCGGCGGGGATTCCCTGCGGCCAGGGAGAGCTCATTGTTCTCTATCGTTCCTTGCGGCTTTCGCGCGCAGTTGTCCCAGACGCTCGAGGCCCAATAACTTGCGTTTACTAAAAAGTGTTGATCAACAATCAAAATTCTTTTTCAAGAGATACCTAGAGAGCTATATATCACATAGGTTGTACTTTTAATCCTTAATTAAATCATATTAATTGCTCGTTAATTGTACTCATTGACAACTTTCCCTGAAAAAAAAAAAAATGATATCTTTTCAATATTTGTAAATGTATCGAGGATAATTTCGGCACGAAATCATGGTAATAGTTCTGGCCCACCAGTACTATATACGGCCATGCCATAAACTCAGCAGGAGGTGGGACGGACCTGATTCAGGCTCCCCGGTACAAACAATCCATGTACCGTGTTGCTTTTAACACTGAAGTCTATGGGGAGAGTTGCACATGAGGCACTCTTTTACTTAATAATTAATAATTTTACCAGGATGATCGCAGAAATTAACTAAATTTCGAGTACATGGTATTCCCTCCATAACATAGCCTATTTTCAGTGACTTTCAAGACTTTTTTTTGACATTTTGGGAGTGAAATGTACAATGATTGGCTACACACAAACACTAATTAGCCCAATATTTGCATTTTTGGTATTCTTTTGCTTAGTAATTCAGGTCTGCGATCATTTACAGCATTTTTAAATGGATTTTCAAGATTTCTCATGACATTTAATCCATAAGAATTTCACTGTGCTTCTAGGCTCTAGCACTTATTTCACCCCTTATCCAATAGCTAATTTAATCAAATCATGAAATTTGGCCTTCTTCTGGTTGGCAGCTGGTATTCCTCTATCCCTGAGGAATTTTTGCAGCTCTCAAACGTTTTTTTAAGTCAACTTTTCCAAGGTATCATGAAGGAACCCTATGTTATTGTATAGGGTTAGATAGGGAGTAAGCCAGTGCGTGTACCCCTCTTGTACCCATCGCGGTCTGCGCCCTTAATGAGAATGGTCTGGGGGTATAAATAGCCACGCTCGATTCGAACCTATTGATGCTGGTTGTAGGAATTTATCACTATGGGCTTAATTAACGGATTGTGCGAGTACCAGAGGAGTTTAGTGTGAACTGTTGAAGGAAATTGTTGGGCCTACATATGGATTGAAAATTAAATTTTAAAAAATGCAATGAAAACGTTCTCCCCCCCCCCCCCCCCCCCAATACCGGGTATCAATTTTTCTTGTATGCGTGTAGACCTTTTCGTTTTGTACCTTTTTCTGAAATGAAATTCGGGTATTTTACCTTGATTGCTAGCTTTTAAAATCTAAATAATGAAAACGTTCTTAATAAGTTTATCCGAAATATAAATTTACCGGTAGATCTAAACCTAAATCTTAATTTGGGGCTTGCTAAAAAATACTCGAGTGTATTCCACAGAACATCTGATCAGTCTAGGTCGATCCAAAGCCTCGGTCAGATTAGATTAGAATGGTATGTCAGTGATTGGACGTCTACTTTGCTAATCAGTTTCCTGGCCTAGGACTAGGCGCTAAAAATAATAGATACTGGGCAGGCCTATATCTGACGGAGTACATCTGGTATGGCATTGAACATAAATTTGAACCACATTTTTGTCCTAAATTTGGGTTCTTTGAGAGGATTGTTGACGACTTTACCCAACTCACGTATCCATCGAAAAACAAGATATACAGGCATAATAATAATAATGATGTTACATGTTACAAAACTGGTGTGTACTTCAGATACTAATCTGGTCTTCCAGTGTATGCCAGGCATGCATGCGATGAAAACTTATAGCGAAAGATAGATTCCAAAGATAATTATTTTTCCCAATAAATATTAGGTCAAATTAGATCGCTTCTTATTCCCTTTGACCCACTGGCCGAATGATGCCTTTTATGTCACGCGGGCAAGTTGCTGAATTACAGACAAGTATAATGGGCCAGGGCATCGGAAAATGTACAATCGGCAGCTCTACACATTTACCTAATTATTTGGGTTAAAATAAACTACAGATTTTGTAAATTAAGTAAAATTGGGCTGAAAATGACAAATATTAGGTATATCTGAGTACATGTATTTCTTATATTTTTTTTTACGAGTCGAGTTTTATTTCTGATAGCATGACACACTCCGTAACAATTACATATAGCATAAAGGGGTATATTAATAATTCGCAATATACGTAGAGTAAGTTGGTATTGCGTTAATTTGAAAAGAATCCGTTTGGTACGTTATTTTGTCAAAAACTAGTTCGAATTAGAACTAAAAAATCACTAGGAAGCAGATGCGAGCCGTTGCCCGCCTTGTGAGGCATATTTACAGGGCTCTAAAGTTGTGAGATCAGAAATGCGTGAGATCTCTGGCTAACGAAGCAAGCGACCAACCCAGCTGGGGGTTGGGGGGGGGGGGGAGGCATTGTCGAAATAAGGGGGACAAGTTGGGCAAGCTACTTACAAAATCAGGTTGCCAGCCATCATTTTTGTTTAAAAGGGTTGAGTGGTGGTAAAAAGCTAGTAGTACCTCAGCCAAATAATGAGGCATTTAAAAAGTCATATATTTATAGAATGTCAATATTAGTAGTGAACTTTCCTGTGTATTTAGGTGGTTCATTTTAGGCGAGGAGAAGGCTTAAATATCTGAAAAGTATTAACAATGTTCTACAACTATATGATAAGACCTAAACTCCTTTAAAAACATCATATTTTAACAATAAGTAGAAAGATAAATCTAAAAAATAAGAGGGTGAATATCTCGGCGGTAAAATAGATTGAAGACAATACAAACTTTGTTAACTATACAGCAAACAAAAACTTGCTGACACAGCCATTGCCGGCAAACAAACTCTGTTTATGGGACATGTATTTATTTGATGACATTATTTATTTATTTTCCATTTGTTATCTTAACTTTATTTTAGGACTACCTGGAAGACCTACTCAGTAGAAGGCCATTGTCCTTTTCAGCTATACACATTACTGTACATGTATAATGCATAAAAATAGGCCTATATATATAATTATATTGACTGTATTATATATATTGGACAGTCGTCGAATATGGTTATAAATTTGAAACGACAGATGGCAGCACCCACGCTCATTGGCGAGCAAGGCTCGAAGGCCCAAATCGAATCAGTGAACAATCGTCAGCCAGAGGTGTCGGGCATAAGAAAACACTTCGACAGAAGACAGAAGTTTTTTTCTTTTTTTTCATGATTAATAAATAAAGAGGGCAAATAAAAGATAAAAGCCCACTGGCCACAGAGCCGCTTCTTAACTTCGCCTCAGCCTTCTTCATTCGTGTTCGAGTTTAGTAATTTATAATGGTTGTCTGGAGAAATTCTATATGTTAATACAGGCCATAAATTGATTATACAAAATTTTGTTAAATATTATAATGCATGTAATTGTTTTATGGGCTTTCTTTTTATCCTTATATCCATTAAATCTAAGCTAAACCTTCGATTATTTCATCATTTTTATGATAATAATGAAACTTTATATATATAACAACTTTTATTCAGTTTTCAGCTTACAATAAATTGCCTTTTACATCTGAATTGGAAAACAATACTCTGCGAAGCAGATCTACCACACGATCCAATGCTAGTTAAAAGTTTATTTTGTAATAGTTAATAATGTAATGTTCAATGTTCATTCTTGCATTACAAAGATTCAATGTTCGTTCCTCTGATTGTCCAAGCTATTATTATTGATACGAAGTACAGTCCGTAATTAGCACATGTATCACTTGTTCAATGGTTATTCTCCTCTAATGTAGGTATGAATATCACTTGTACAAATTTTCCAGCACTAGTAACACAAGATTTAGTACTAGTATCCTCAATACTTATATAAGGTACTCTATAATCATCGATGTTTTTGATGTGTCAGATGAAATTTCACAATGTTATCAACCATGTATTATGGTCCAGTAAAAGCTGTCTGAATAAACAATACCTCAAATTTGAGATATACAATACTTATAACAGTGAATGCATTACTCCTTCCCTATCCCACTTAATGCCGCAATGAGTCGGCCTTTCGATTCACAAGACCTACATGCTTGCTTAGTTCCCCCTATAGTATTCCCCTATATTATTTCGCAATGTATCTTACAAAATTTGTATACTCAATTCCACAATAAAATTTGTACATATGTGATCCGTTTTAGGAAAATGAGTCATAAGTCGCAAAATGTGGATTTTGAGATATCACCATATTTGAAAAGATGAGATCACGCCGATTCCAATGATAGTAAACACTAGGACACCTAATAAGTACTTTTATATTTTAAGTCTGATATATTTATTTCTGAAAAGTAAAGTTTGAAATGTTTCTGGACGGATAATTACCAGTAAAGTAACTAAATATACTCCATATGAAGGCCTTAAAAACGCAGGGATGTATTTGATATAATGTCCCGAAATTTGTGATATGGATTCATATGACTATAAGTGCAAAACCCCCTAAAGATGAGAACATTTCAATAAGGAGGTCTTGTAAAAAAACTTTGCGACTTATGACTCATTTTCCTGAAACACATCACATATCATGAACAATATTCAGTTAAGTTTATATTTTGGACTCAAGTCCACAATAACATATTGAAGACTCAAGTTTATAATAAAACTTTTACATATCAATAAACAATATTCATTTAAGTTTATATTCAGGTATCAGTAGACAAATACTCGTCGTGTTCCTTGGGGTAGCTATTTTTTAGATAGCCTCTAAAATCTTTTCTCGTTTTAATATCTCTGTTTTTTCTGGTCAGGTTATTCCATAGACCCGTCATTCTATAAATATATGATTTCTTGAAAGCTTCATTTTTAGGGTGTGGGACCAGAAGTTTCTTTCCATCCCTCAGGCTTCTAAGGTTTATACTTCTATTGTCAACATTTTCCTCCTTAAGTGCTCTCCTAAAAGCCAATTCTAGTAGGTGACTATTTCTCCTTGTTTTCAAAGATGACATATTTACTTTTGTGTGTATTTCTCTTGTGCTAGTATATCTTGGTAGTTTAAGTGCTATTTTGAACGCAGAATTTTTTAAAGATTGAAGTCTGTCCAGATAGTTTTGGGCACTGCTCTGATAGAAAATATCTCCGTAATCAATTAATGGTAATAATAATTTAGTAATATTGTTGCTTTATAAATCAATAATAATGTCTGAGTGTCACATACTCCATATAGCTTAGATAAAGCCTTTACCTTACTCCTTACAATATTGATCTTCTTTACTAAAAAGGTTTTAAAGTCAACCTTACTGTCTATTTCTACCCCCAGGAATTTATAACAATCTACCTGTTCCAATTTTTGAGAGCCCAGGTAATATTCTGTTTCATTTTTAACCTTCGTAGTTCCTTGTTTCATGTTAATAGACATGAACTTACATTTTTTTGTGTTTAAGGAAATCTTATTCCTGACAACTTTAAAAGTTAGAACATATAGTTTTTGCAAAATTGGAAAAAAAACACATTTAGAAACTAGCCTTCGTCAGGGGAATGTGGAGAGTGAGTGATACAGGCTTTTATATATGGCAGAAAAGTAGACTTAATAATAAAAATATCAAGGTGAATGGACTCAACCCAGACCATGGGAGGGAAGGGAAAGTTTGATTATGTTAGGCTTGTTTATTGTAGTTCCAACGTTTCGGGCTCATTTGCCCTTAATCAAGGAGGAGGATAATACAAATTAATGCTGCGTATACTTCATAATTTATACTAATTAATAATGATTCGCTGATAAACGGTACATAATTGATATTCCCGTCCAACTTACTATACAAGAAGAATTGTCTAGGCTACTGCATTGAAAACCAACCATGGCAGACAAGGTTATAGTTTTGTAATTCATTTTGATAATTAACAAATTGCCTCAGTCACACTATCGTAGATCCCATCTTAGCCGTATCAAAACCTTTGCATCTGATATCATTAATCGCAAAGGCAACAAGAAGTGAAAACGGCAGGTTGGGCTGTAAAACTTTATCTTCAAAATGTATATGTTTTTATCAAAATATCAAACAATTTAAATCCGACTGATATGCACGTTTGACGACCGGATACGCACAGTTCACATCTCAGATAATCATTTGTAAGCAGCGATAAGAATTGAGAGCGATAATGTCTTAATTATCTAGAGAAACTCACACATACAGATCAGAAATTAAACAACCTCATTTTAATTAACGGTTCGGTTATGTTGAACTGTATTTTGAACCTTAGTTTTATCTTAAATTTGGAATATTTGAGAGGACTGGTCAGGGCCAATAATTTTTTTATTGTACATTTTCTGGCGAATTCACCCATTATTTATTACCTATATTTTCATGTGGTGCAGACTATACGTCGTTTTCCCAGAGTAAGCTTCACCCGTGTTTATGGGTCAAGTCGCCAGAAAATGTACAATTCGCCTTCACCAATCCTATCAAATAATCCAAATTTAAGACACAAATAAGGTTCAAAATACAGTTTAACATAACCAAACAGATTTATAAATTAATGTAACACCAAACAAAGTCAGATATACCTAGCATTTGGCATTTTTTCAGTCTAATTAAACAAAATTTGTTAAATGTGTAGAGCTGCCGATTGTACATTTTCTGACGATCCGACCCTGATATGGCTGAGGGCGGGTGACCTGTAATAATTACTCTGGGTGGCGTAGTGGCGTCACCTTTCTCTCACCCTCTTCGTGCTATAATTCGCCTGCTTGCACCACTATATACTATGGAAAGGCATTTGTATCCATATAGATTCCCCCCTCAATTCGGAGATGTAGAGTGCAAGTTTGCAAAAAACCTTCGAAATGGTCATAGGACTTGCATACGAAATAGGAAATTTTTTTCCTAATCTGCATCGAAATAGGTCCTAACATGTTCTGTTCTACTCCTCATTTTGAAAACATTTTAGAACTTTCCCAATTCTCACCAATTTTACATCCAGTCCATTCCTAACTTGCATTTTGCTTCTGCAAACTTGCATTTTTCTTTTCCTACTTCTCTTCGATCTAGGCCCCACTTCGTCAGACTGAGCCCCAATGTGCAGCTTGTTCAATGCAAGTTAGCATGCAGTGGGCCTACTAGTCTGCAGCGATGTAGCGCTAGTTCGTGCGCACTAGGGTGCCACTTCGAAAAGCTGAATTGCAGATTAGCAACTAACTGATGCAAGTTAGCAATAGCATGACCTAATATGCTACTGTATCTATATGGATACAAATGCCTTTCCATAATATACATATACTAATCGCTGGTCATTTTGCCAGAAGGGGACTGGCACGCTCTTTGTAGAAAACATAGAGAGGTTCGTCTTCTAGGAAAAGAATATGCCATTCCAGAAGTAAGGAATTTCCCAATCTAATTAACTGCTTCCATACTGGGTGTCATTAGGGAGAACGTTATATGTCCAGTAGTAGTTAATGCATCGCAAGTAGAGAAACCACATTCAACAATTAATACATTAATTGGTACCCACGGATTATATTGGAATCTAGCTGTTCAGTCTAGGCTCAAAGCCTCTCAGATCAGATCAGATCAGAATGCTAATGGTATGTCATTGATTGGATCCCTCCTGTGATAATGGCTTTCCTGGCCCTGGAGTAGGCATCCTTATGCATGGTATTTTAATGGCATTTTGCGGTTTGAAGCGAGAGGCTTATTTTTCCTCAGTTTGGAGGGTCTCTTCCAACTCTGTGCCTAGACTGCCGTCATTTATTTGCGAAGGGATACATGTATAGTACAGAAATGGATTAATCTCACGGGAACAATCATTGATTTAAGGAAACTACTTTCCGGACTTGATGGATCTGAAATTCAAATGATTAACCGAGGAAACTGTTGACACTGTGCATGATTAAAAGAAACCCTTTAAGCACTGATGACATTGCTCACAGTCTAGGCTCACAGTCTCTCAGATCAGATAATAATGGTATGTCAGTGATAGGACGCCTACTGTGCTAATGGCTTTTCTGACCCAGGGGTAAGCGTCCTAATGGAATTATAATGGTATGTTGCGGTTTGAGTTCAGTTTGAGTTTGAGTTTTTTTATTCGGGAATTACATTTCATCGATGATGCTATTCTCAGAAATCCCGATTTACAGTATGCAAAAATTAAGCGAGAGGCTTCAAGGCTTCCCCTCAGTTTGAAGGGACTCTCTCATTTTTAAGCAGGTGTAGCAGGTCTAATGTACCCCCCATCAGGTGTACCCCCCGGTATAACTAACCTAGGTCTAATGTACCGGGTGTACATTTGACCTAGGTCCAATATACCCCCGGCGGTACTTTAGACCTAGGTTGGATATACCCCCTCCAGTTTCAATGTACCCCCGGGGGTATATTAGACCTAGGTCAAATGTACCCCCACCAGGTTCAAAGTACCCCTAAAGGGGAAACTAAACCTAGGTCTAATATACCCCCAGTATGTGTTACCAATCTATAGTACTGATGTACCCCCATTGAAACATTTATTCTTTTAATTATGACGATAAAAGTAATAATGAATAAAGTAAAAACTGGATACAGTACAGGCCTGATAGACAGAACTGAATAGATTTTAGTTGTTTTGTTTTTTTATTTGCAATATGCTCCCATAGTCATTGAGTTACAATGATATTTTAAGTTCAAATAAATACAAAGAAAAAAGGATTATTATACAGATTACAATAAATTTCATTATTAGACCCTCAAAGTGATCTTTAATTTATTTCCCATAAGCATTAGATATGACCTTCTCTCCCAATATGTTCTTTTAGAATTGTTGGTGTAAGATTATCAATGAAACAAAGGGGGGTAATTTGAACCTAGAGGGGGTCATTTAAACCTAAGGTCTAAATTACCGGGGGGTATATTAGATGAGGGGGGTAATTTAGATCTGTTACACCGGGGCTGGGAACTTTGTAAGCACTGGTGACAGTGTTCAGGAGGAAGAAGTACATTAGCTCAGCTCGGGACACTTTTTCCTACTGAAGCGAACAATTATTGATTGATTGATCCATTGATTGATTGATCAATTGAATGAAAGCGAATGTGTCAAGAATCTGATTTTAGTTACCTATTTAGCATTAATGCATTAACATTACGAAGAATATACATAATATTTAAAGAACAGTTTTTACATTTAAATTAAGCGATGTTGAATGAGTACCATACACTATTTAGATGCCCACATTATTATTCGCCATGTTTCGACACTCGAGGTACTTTTACTGGGAGCACGTACACACTTTTTTCAAGGTTTTGAAGCTATATTCAATGTACTAATCTTGTTTTAGTCTATATGCTTTGTCATTATTATAGTTATTAGCTTATTGATATTGTACACAGGGGCGTGGGCTCATTATAAATTCAAACAGATAGATTCGTATATTTAAAGGCACATGTGATGTGTCACAGAAAATGAGTCACACATTGCAAAATTGATACTTTTCAAAGTGTTTTATTGATAGAATCTCTCTGTTCGAATGTTCTGATTAGTAGGGTGCTTACCAAATACATGTACCCAACTGCAAGACTGTTTTGATTATTTCTTTACATACATCATGTCATACTAAGGAGTATATTTTACTACTTGACTAGAGATTGCTCCTTTATAAGAAATATTTCTTTTTTTCCTTGCATGTAAAGGCCATTCCCAGAAAAGTGGTGCAAATGGTGTCTTTGCTATTCATGGGTCTCTGAAGCTGAGGAAAATATAGTGATTGCTTTTCTGTGATTAAATATTCATTCTACGAGTCATGAGCATTTTTCTATATACAATTTGGTATATGTGCGAAGGTCACATCAAGGTTATTTGGAGGTACATATGGAACCTTCCTCCCCCCCCCCCCCATACATGGTATATCCGTAGGACGATATTCAATGTTTGCAGCTGTAAAAAGATATAGAAGAAAAATAAATGGTATGAAAATCACCATAACCCAATAGAGCAGATTCTTAACTATTGAACAAAAACCAAGTTTTTTTCCCCTTGATATTTAAATTCCCACTGGAATAAGCCTATTGTCTGCCGATTTTATATCACAATATGTGCTCAGTATTTAATTACTATATTCATAAAAAAAATATGGGAATTAATTACCCTCACATCAATGTATTCTTATGATTATATAAAATGAGCTTCCTTGTATTATCATATAGGCCTGGTAGTGACTTGAAGGTGGGACAGAATTATATCAATTATTTAAGCATGTCACGATACGTAATGGCCCTCCCGATCTAAGATAAAGATAAGATAAGATAAGAAAGTCTTTTATTTGTCAGATAATTTGATATTACAGTACGAAAAGGACAAAAAGGTCTACATGTCTATATATGAAAAGTTAATTCCATTTCTGCCGACAGTTACCATAAAAATACCAAGGTCACTACAGTAATGAAGACCTGTCTGTCTCAGAGAAAATAATAATGATTGCCAGCTTTTCTTAGTGTTTACATTATACATCTAAAATATCTTAACTCATTAATTATCATATAGTTATTACAAGACCTAATGGGGGTCCAGAAGTTAGGGCCCAGAAAAAATTGTTAAAAAGATAAAGTTTGAAGCGAAATATTCATATCAATAATGCTCTAATATAAATGTAATGGTTTTGAAGTTTTTCTTTTTAAGGTAGTTTTGTAATTTGCTCCATAATGCTAAGCTTTTGATTTTATTACACTATGGTTTATGGTCAACAAGAAAGAATTAATTGTAGATCGTCTTGACCTTCTCAGTATTGTATTATTGTAGGCCTACATGTATACTGAATATATACAAAACCACATAAAGGTGACCTAGGAAATTACCCATAATAAGAGAAGGTCTCTTAATCCTAAGCTTACACAAGCCGTAGAATGTATGACCTAGGCCTAAGATCACCATTTATGTTTAAAATGTAGGCCTATATTTATAGATCTCAGTACTGCAGAAATGATATTGAGATAAAGATAGACATTTGACTATCATGATTGACCCAAAATCACAAAAGGCCTTGGATTAATTCAAATAAATGCTCTGGCTTTTGACCATTTCAGTATTGGGTTTGACCTTTTCTTATGCCCTAGACATTGCCGGGGGCGGGGGGGGGGGGGGGACATGTCCCCGCTGTCCCTCCCGGTTCCGACGCCCCTGGGCCATTCAAAAATAATATGAAAGAACCGAACGTATGTGGCCATGAAAGAATAGCTATTGTCAAATAGAGCACAATACTATGGTATTAATAATGTTTTTGATCTTGCTAAAAAAAAGTTCTCTGAAAATCTTTACAATGATATGTATGGTAATTATATACTAGATTTTTTAAAAACTTTAATACTGATCAGGAAAAGCTGGGAACATTATAGTCATCGCTGTTACGTTAATATTTTTCACTGAATAAATATATCCTAAACTAGACTAAATGTATACTCCAGGCGTGGATTCTGGGAGGAAATCCCCACTTTCGGTGTCAACACCAGCATCAACAGCCATTCTAACTCACCGACATCTCTGCATATCTATTCAAAGTATTTTACTCTCTTTTCTACATTTCGTTTTCTTTCGATGCCACCCTTCCCCTCTTTCTTATAAGTTATGTCATACTTCATGTTCAAATAACTGACCGTGTGGGCCACCTTCTAAAAGACTTCTTGCGTCACGTACGTCGGAAGATTACTTTTTATAATATTCTACCCCTCCCCGGTTATACCTGCGGAACAGGGGAGAGGTATAGTAAAGTATTAACATTAGAAATTACTGAAATTGAAGAATCGTGAAGGCATGGCAATACAGTCAGAAAATGTACAATCGGCAGCTCTACAGATTTAGTAGATTCTGCTAAATGAGGCTAGAGAATAAAAATATTAAATATATCGGAGTTGATTTAGTGTTGCGTTGATTCAAAAGTTCTGTTCGCTGATTATGTTGTTACTGAATTTTGACCTTCATCTTTGTCTTAAATTAGGGTTATTTGAGAGGATTGGTGAAGAAGGCGAATTGTACATTTTCGGACGACCTGACCCGTACACACACAAATAGCTGGTCTCCTGCAGATCACGCCTCGCCATCACTTCCACACGCTAGTCATGCTTGGCTGCTCGGTTCTTGGCAGGTTCAAGTCAAACACTAACCGCTCCCCAAGCATCGAGCCTTAACTTGCTACTGTTCTTGCAGCTCATTGAGGCAAAGATGGCGAGAGGGTGAGGAGATCGAGCGGATGCGGCACCCTTGAAAAAGTACCTTAAACGGAGTATATAACTTAACCTTTTATAACTACTCGAGCATTTATCAAAGCACAATCATGAAAGGGACTCGAAAGCTTGTTGTTTTGGTGCTGACAACTGTGCTAGTATTTGTGAACACTCAGGGAAGTGATCCGACGACGACGACGATCGTGACACCGGGACTCCATAATCATAATCATGGTGCAGGGGTAGCCCATATAGATGACCAGGGGACGACTGCCACCCCTTCTAGCCCACCTGGAACTGGACATAAGACTGACCACAATCAGGATGGTGATAATCATACACCGAAATTGGATAATCCACAACATGCTACTGGGGCTCCTGATAATGGACATGTAAATCACCCCACAGGAACAACCCATGATGACCCAAAGACCCATGATGATCCCCATGATGATCCTCATGGAGGTATGGGAGATATGGAACATTATGGAAACCACTCGGGAAATCATTCGGGGAATCATTCGGACCATGATACACTTAGATTCCATGTGGCTAAATTCGATTTTGCAAAAGTACAAACCCCTTTCATCATCGCTGCCTGGGTCGTCTTTGCCATGGTGGCAAAAATTTGTGAGTAACATTTTAAATTATTTTCTTGGTTGATTATTCCTTTCCACCATACACCAAAAGACGAATCCAATAATGGTTATGATATGTGATTTTTATTACACATTAAAATGTATTGAGTTCCTACCAAGTTAGCAGTAGAAGTGGGGATATTATATCGCAGACGTTGAAGTGGTTTTCTGCGCTTAACCAATCTCATTATATTACTTCTTTTAGGACGTTATTGCGACACATTTTATATCTGTTTCTTTCATACATGAATATTGATAGATCCGATATATTACATGTATGTATACACATGCATGTATATAACTGTGCCACACGTGTCCTGAAGGGATAATATCCTTAACACAGTCGGACGTCTGTGGATATATGAGCGACAAGTTTCGAGCATAAATATCCTAAATATAACAAGTATATTAACAATGCTTTAATCGTTTATGTAATCCTAAGTGCTTCCCATGCAAGAGAGAACCAGTAACAGTTCGCAGTTGTACATATAATCGTCTTACAGCCGGACTGGGCGAAATATATACAGACGTTCTTTGCCATGTGACAAATACAGCGGTGCAATACATTTTTACAATATCTCTACATATCGAGATTCGTATTTCACTCTTATGTGTGGTTATGCATCTTTATTTGCACACACTTTAATTAAAAACCGATTAAAAAGGCGATATACCACATGTGCACGTTAAACACAATGTGGTGTATTTTATGGCTGGTATATATACCAAAGGTATAAATTAGCTCTGCACTTGAAAGTTCATTCAACAACGGTCGTCTGGCCCCTCTTGTATAAGCTCAGGAAAGTCATTTTCTTATGACAATTCCTTCCCATGTAGGGACAGAAACAATTCCTACGTGTGACGTTCCCAGCTGGTAGGAATTTTTATTCCAATCCATAGAAGGAAGGGGCAATGTGTAGTCCTGAATTTCCACAGACAATTCCTTCCTTAGCTTATATAAAAGGGGAAGTGGAGAAAGTGTAGCCCTAAATTCACACAGACGATTCCTTCCTTAGCTTATAGACAACGGGACGGGGAGAAAGTGTATCCCTGAATTCCCACAGACAATTCCTTCCTTAGCTTATAGTCAACGGGACGGGGAGAAAGTGTAATCCTAAATTCCCATAGACAATTCCTTCCTTAGCTTATATAAAAGGGGAAGGGGTAAAAGTGTAGCCCTAAATTAGTAGAGTCAATATAGGATTTTACCCCAAACAAATTGCAACAAAGTGTTTTATGGTTGATTCTTGTACTATTAGGTACCCTGAACAACATATCAAAAGTAGGACAAAATCGGATCACGGGAAAGTACAAAAAAACGCAAAAATAAAAATGGCTGCTACAGGTGATTTTAGGCACCATAACTCCAGGTTAAATCCACATGTAATGTCATATCTCAGCTTCTGTTAGCACTATATCCATGTATGATGGTAATTTTTCTAGGTTTTAAGGCACAAGGAATCCATTTCTGGAATATTTTTTCTATTTCAAGGTCATTTTCTAGGTCAAAATCCAATATGGCCGCCACCGAGAGACAAGAATTTTACATCTCATCTCCTATTAGGACTAGATGCATGTATAATACCTCTTTTACTAGGTTTTCAGGTATGAGAATTCCATTTCTGAAGACATCTTTCTGTTTTAAGGTCATTTTCAAGGTCAAAATTATCTACGCCTGCTGCCAGGAAATGCAAATATCATATCTAAACTCCAATTAGCACTAGGTCCTTATATAATTCCATGTCATTGTTTAGATCAAAAGCTATTTCTGAATTTGACTTCAATGGAGATGATGACCCTACTTCAACCTAAAATCTGTCTTAGATAATTTAGTTTGTGTATTACACACACAAAATGTTGAATTAAAGGTCAAAGTTGAAGGAGAATTTCATTAGAAATTTAGATGGTGGTCATTGGAAACCTAAAAATTGGCCAAATTTATGGTTTGTTCATCATCAGCATCTTCATTCATAGTTTGATTGGTCATATTATCACAGCTGTCAACTTGACAATGGCCACATGCACTGGTGCATTCCAGCCCATGCTTTTTACAGGTACACCTTAGAGTATGACACCTTCTTGTGCAGTTACAGTGAACCATTTGGATTAGTACATCAGGAGCAGGGCTTTTGTCTCTCATCACTGGAATGAGTTTTCCTTTGTCAACCCTCACTCCCACAGGGAGTGAAATATACAGGCCGAGGTGGTTGGTGGCAGTCTTTCTGGTGTGACAAAAGTCTTAGCTCTTGCAACTTTCTTGCAAAGCATATTATACCTGGTAGATGCCAGAGAATCAGTCTGTTTTCCATTAAACAAAGCTACCATTGCCCTACAACCATTGGATGCCACATCATCCTTGCATTGTTCTGGTGAACAAAAAACTTTTGAGAAGTCTTTGATCTCTTTATCATTCTTGACAATTCTTTCCAACCCTGTCTTCTTTCCAATACCAAATACTCTGGACGTTGAGTCACACCCAGTAAAGACATGGAGAAACAACCAATTTACTACAAGCTTCATCACCAAGTATCTGCTTTATGACTTTGATATTATAGGCAGATGTTCAATGGGAGGAGCTGTATTGAAGATTTACCTGGATGCCTACAATCCTTATGCAGTAAATACATCATTCCTTGCCAACTAGGTGAACTCAGGTGGAAGTGAAATGACATTTCCCAGAACACATCAATTGGGCGATCACATGCAGATGATAATGGGAGGGGCTGAAATTCAAGATTACAGTTGATGTGCCTTGCAAAGCAGTAATCTATTATATCCATCTCTGTTAGTTCAGAAAGTTTCAAGTCAGCCAGTTTCTTTCTGGGAATGATCTTACTGAGTTGCTTCCAATGTGTGATGGCAGCTATCATGCCCATCCCATGGAATGTGCCCTTTCCATCCAAAGTTACAATGTTATGGTCAACATTGTCTCGGCAAACAATAGGCAGGTCTCCATGTCTGGACCATGAAAACATGCCGCATTTTCTTGAAACCTTTGGACTTCCGGGTGAGATGATGAAAAACGATTGGATGACAGACTGTCAATCAAGAATCGTGACCTATACAAATGGTGCATTTGCACTGGAAGACCCAACTGTAATGGTGCAATTACAGCCCTTGGGCGGACTGCTTGGATAACTATACTTGCCCAATACCAGCAACCTTTCTAGAAGTATCCCCCCCAACAAACAGGTGCTGCAGGAAAAATCGCAAACTAGCTGGGACATATTCCAAAGCAGCTGCAAATTCTAGTTCTGGCAGAGTTGGATATGTATCACATAGGGATGAGACTATAATTTAGATATCACTTTTGATGGGTTTTGCTGCAGTTCATAAAATTGCTTGTTTCTGAGCCTCATCATTGTCTTCCTGAGGAATCTTGTAGTAATCACATAGAATATGGCATGTTTTATCCCAAAAGTGCACAATATCTTTTACACCCTTGCCCTTGGCTATAAATATACTCTCCCCATATCATTTTAAAATCTTTTCCTTGAGGTACAGATTGCAATATGCCTCAGATTTGCTGTCACCCAAGTAGTCTCCCATTTTGCCAACTAGGTCAGATATGGGTCAGATTTTCAGAAAATGTACAATTGGCAGCTGTACATATTTAGTAAATTCTGCTAAGTTAGGCTGAAATTTGGCCAATACTAGGTAAATTTGGGTATTTTCGTTATTGCATTGATTCTAATAATCTGTTTGGTTAGGTTGAACTGTATTTTGAACATTATAGTCGTCTTAAATTTGGGTTATTTGAGAGAACTGGTGAAGGTCAATTGTACATTTTGTGAAAATGTGACCCATATACTCAGTTGTTCTCATTTTCCTCCAGGAATACACAAACCTTTTCATATACCTCACCCTGATCACTGTCTGTTGGTCGTCACATTTTCCTTTTTTTTGCTAAATCAACTGGTCTAAACTGATTCAGAATGTCCTTTATTGTGTGGAAATTAACACTACATGACTGGTGGTAATCACATCTTCTCCATGAAGATCCCAACTGAAATACTCAATGAGGCCTTCAACAGCAGTGGCCCATTCATCCCTCCAAGTTTTACAATAAAGCAATATTGTTTCAACAAATGTGTCTGTCTTCAAACATCTATAACTATCCTTTTCTGCTGCTATACTATTTTGTTTTGGGTCTACTTTCTTAACTTCACCTCCACAAAATAAGCAATGCCTATTACTGTCATAACGTCCCAATGAAACACAAGAACACCATTCTGTTGGAGCAGAATATCTTTTGATCTCTTGATCTTTTGATTTCTTTTGCTTGAGTCAATTTCCTTTTTCTTTGTGTGTTTGAAACAACATATTTTGTGAACACTAGTTCCCGCTTCAACTCTGATATTGACACCTCTTTTGATACTAGCGTGGTTTATACCTTCTGCTCCCTTTTGCTGGACTACCACTTTTTCCTGACCATCTAATACCTTTTGGCATAAAGGGCATAGTTCTTTGCATGAGCTCATTTTCACACCAGAAAAGTATTGAATACTGTGTAATTAATCCCCAGTTCCTTTATTCTTAATTGGATGGAGAGCATGTGCAATTATTTGAGACCAGATAGTTAGTAATGGTTAGTGTGTTGAGACCCTCATGTGGAGTGGGTTTAATGGGTGTAATAGCCCTTATGGAGGGGGTGGGGGAACCTGAAGAAAATAGTATTGGGAATACAGAAAAAATCAAATACAACAGCACAATGTCTGAACACTGACACTGGTAAAAATAACTAATACAAAATGGAGTAATAATTTAGTATTAGTGAAGTGCACCAGTAGAAGCGGTAGCACTGTACTAAATCCCTATGTAGGCCTAAATAATTGATAGTATTAGAGTTGACAGACTTAGATATAAGAGGCTATATGTGGACCTGGCTCTAGATAAAACCTGGTGCTAATTGCAACCATACAATTACATGTGTCTTGGAGTTGTCAACTGTGCTACAAATTTGTGTTTTCTCATAACCACTAATTTGATTGTCATTCAATCAGAAATTGTCCGACAACAACAGATTTGATATGTGATGAAAGCCCAGGATTTCTCTCTCTGATAAGATCATTTATGGGTAGATATTCAGAAATACATAGCGCACAGACAAGGATAAGTTCATTATATCCGCCAAGATTAAGGGGTTTTTTGTTATATATTTTGTTAATTTCTGAGGTTATTTTTGAAAGATTGGATATTTTTTTCATAGAAAACTATAAAGCATCATACCTCTTAATAATTTCTGGCTATATTGGCACATATGTAGTTAGATTAAGTGTGAGATGAAAAGAATTAAAAAAAAAGAAACACAAACTTTTTTTTGCACAATGTTAGGTGAATATAGTTAAAAAATTATATGATTTTAGGTTTGAATAATCTAATCTTTATTTAAATGAAAGGCCTAAATTTTTAAAATAAGTTTTGATCTTGAAAATAGCTTCAGAAATGGATTCCTTATACCTTTAAACCTAAATATAAATGTACTACACATCTATCTAGTCCTAATTTGAGCTGAGATATGATATTTTCATTTTGAGGCGGTAGCCATATTGGATTTTGAACTGGAAATGACCTGGAATAGAAAGATGATTCAGAAAGGTTATTCTCATATATAAAAAACTAGGAAAAGTGATATTATATATATGGTGGTATAGCTGCTGAGATATAATATTTGCTAATAGCTGTTGAGAAAATTGTGTTTCCTTTTGGCAGCCATATTGGATTTTGACCTTGAAAATGACCTTCTAACTGAATAACTATTGCAGAAATGGATTCCTCATACCCTAAAACATAATAAAAGAGGTATTATACATGGCTATATTATCATTAGGAGCTGAGATATGACACTCATGTTGATTTTACCCTAAATTATGGAAACTAAAATTAGAAGTGGCAGCCATTTTGTTTTTGCGTTTTGGGGGGCTTTCCCGTGATCCGATTTTGTCCTACTTTTGATATGTTGTTCAGGACACCTGATAGTACAAGAATCAACCATAAAACGTTTTGTTGCAATTTGTTTGGGGTTTGGCCATTTTGGAGCTTAGATTGACTCTACTAAATGCCCACAGACAATTCCTTCCTTAGCTTATATAAAAGGGGAAGGGGTAAAAGTGTAGCCCTAAATGCCCACAGACAATTCCTTCCTTAGCTTATATAAAAGGGGAAGGGGTAAAAGTGTAGCCCTAAATGCCCACAGACAATTCCTTCCGTATAGCTTATAGACAACATGGTATAGCTGATGCAGGGCCTATAGGTTCTTAGCCACGACCACCACACGTGGGGACCTCTACACCTCTGATTCACTCTGATTCACTCCCTTCTATGTCTATAACAAAGTCTGCGCACGATGTCATATCAGTGACTTTAAAAAACATGAATGAACCTGAGAATTTGTGCTTATTAATAAATGGGTGAAGCCGCCTAAAAAATGTGCAATCAGCAGTTCTCTACATTCAGTTAACTGTTAAACATTATAACTGAATGTATTTGGTGTTACGTTGGTTCAATATATATATCATATATCAACATATTGTGTTGAACTGTAGTTTGAGGCTCAATTTTGTCTTGGATTTTGGGTTATTTGGGGGATTGGTGAAGGTGAATTTTCTGGATTGTCTGTCGACTTCTCCCATTATATATAATACAAAATATATATTATATTAGACGTATTTTTCACCAGGAACTCTTTGGATATTATAGTAAACCAACTATAATGGTATACGTATTGTACAGACATCATGTATGGTTAAATTCCTCTATAGCATACGTGCACATGGCTAGACATGTCACAGTCTGTGTCCGACAGATTTAAAATCATGAATAAATAAATTCATGTAGACAAATAAAAAAGATATGATAATAAAGCCGTCCCGTGAAGAGCCGATGGCAGAAGTGTGTTCGGAAAGGAGATATTTCCTTCATAGGAGATCATATATGGGTCAGATTTTCAGAAAATGCACAATCTTCAGATCTTCACATTTAGTAAACTCTGCATAATTAGGCTGTAAAATGGTAAATACTAGGTATATCTGAGTATGTTTAATATTGCCTTGATTCAAACTATCGGTTTGGTTATGTTGAACTGTATTTTGAACCTCATTTCTGTCTGGAATTAGGGTTATTTGAGAAGATTGGTGAAGACCAATTGTACATTTTCTGGCGACTTCACCCATATATCAACATATCCTTCTTCTTTAACCTCATATGAAGATGACACTAATGACCGATAAAAAACGGTTCAAGGCCCATTTATACACAAACCAAGATCCATCTCGCCACGAGGATCTGTACCAGGATAATATGAATAAGGATCTAGCGTTTTAAAAGGCCAAGGAACATATGGTGAAATCGCGAGTATATGTACAATTCCCCCTCACCAATCCTCTCAAATAACCCACATTTCAGACAAATATAAAGTTTAAAATACAGCCCAACCTAACCAAACAGATTGCTAGAATCAATGCAGTGCCGAATGTAGCTAGTATTGACCAAATCGCAGCCTAATTTAGCCTAATTTATTAAATGTATAAAGCTGTCAATTTTTGAAAATCTGACCATATATATTTATAGACCCCATTTTTGTCTCATAGTTCAGTTATTTGAGAATATTGGTGAATGCGAATTGTACATATTCCGGCGATTTCCCTCGTTAAAATTTGGGGTTATTTGAGATTGGTTAAGGTGAAATGTACCTCTTCAGGTGACTTCATCCATATTGAAGAGATGTCAGCCTTAGAGAGATGTTTACGATCAACTAGAGTAAGGCTGTTGATGTACCTTTCCATGTGGTCCGCGGTAGTGGGATATTTCTTTCTAAATGCCATCCATTATCTCTAGTCCCCCTAGTAGTATATATGTATGGCGACGAATGGGTGTATGGGTGAGGTCGTCAGAAAATGTACAATCGACAGCTCTAAACATTTAGTAAATTCTGCTAAATTAGGCTGAAAAAAACGATAAATAATAGCGATATCCGAGTATATTTGGTATTGGGTTGATTTAGAAAATCGGTTTGGTTATGTTGAACTGTATTTTGAACATCATTTATGTCTGAAATTTGGGCTATTTGAGAGGATTGGTGAAAGCGAATTATACATTCTCTGACGTCTTCACCCTCATCACACAGTAGCAGGGCTAGAGGGGGGAACCGGAAGTGCTAACCACAAGCCCAGTGACCCTGTCTTCTCGGGTTCAATGGCTTTTTGGACAATTCTGTATTCTTTAGAAAATATTGTAATTTTCCTTCAGTGGTGTTTACCCTTGTGCAGTCTGTTATTCCAACGTCCGCTTTGTACATGTACGCATGATATCCCAGTGAGGATTCTTATATGGGTAGATCGCCTAGAAATGTATAATTGGTGCTATAATATATAGGTAGCCCTGCACATTCAGTCAATTCTGCTAAATTAGGCTGACCAATGATTAACACCAGGTGTATTTGAGCATTTTTTATTATTTAAAAATGTATGTTTGGCTATGTTGAACTATATATTTTGAACCTTACCTTAAGTTGTCTTAAATTTGTTTTAGAGGATTGGTCAAGGCACATTGTACATTTTCTAGCGACTTTACCCTTTAAAAAGCCGTTAAAAAATGCACAATTTCTCTTTAAGAAGCCTCTCAAATAACCCAAAGTTGAACGTAACAGAACAATTCTTTTAAATCAACACAATACCAGATATACTCGCATATACCTAGCCATGTTCAGCCTAATTTAGCAGCATTTATCTAATGTGTAGAGCTGCCGATTGTACAGTTTCTGGCGACTTCGTCCCTTGTATAGGGAATTGGCAGAGATTGTGAGCTTGGGGACAATAAAAATAGTTTCTTTCCACAAATGTGGCACCGCCAACCATTGGACGCACGCGAGTTTTGCTCCAGTCGCTTGAGGATGTTTACAACTCTCCCACCAATACACAATGTATTGTGTATGCTTAGTGTTTTTATATCATATACACATTTCTGGTGCACCACCGTCTTAGCCCATTGTAACAGTCTAGGTCCAAACCCTCTGATCAGATAAGAATCCCATGTCAATGATTAGACGCCTACTTCGCTAATTGGTTTCCTGTCCTAGGACTTTATTTTTTTTAATTTTTTTTGGACGAATTTTATTCAGGACTATAATGACATTTTGCGGTCTTAATGCTATCATAATGGCACAGCGAGAGGCTTTCCCTGCGTTTAAAGTGACTCTCTCATCTGTGGGCTAGACTGTTATATAACCAGTGTGTGTCCATCTGATATCTTATATGGTTGAAGTCAGTCGGAAATGTATAATTTTGACGTCACCAAACCTCTCAAATAACCCACATTTAGACAGAAATAAGGTTTAAATTGACTATTTATATTATTTGATTAATCATAAAAAAAGACCTTTCCTCTGAGTATCGCACAAGTCTTTAAATATATGATCAACATATCAAAAGATTTTCCTCTTCTTTTAAAATCGATGTTTTCACCTTGAAATGGTTGCCATGGCAACTGTTTTGATATGTCAGAATGGGTCTTCATATCATAAAACTACATGTTATGAGCTAAATTCGTGCAAAAGTTGATGCTTTTATAACAAAAAATTCCCAATTCCTTGAAATGTTGGGACACATGCATAGATCTGCTGAACTATCTGATTGATATCTTATACATCGTGATGCTTTGAAGCATGTTCTGGCTTGTATTTTCTTGTTCAAAGGATGGGTTTTTCACCCCTTACCTTTTTATTGCATCCCCAGAACAGATTACATTACGAACAACATTTTTTTCAATCAGCGGATACAATTTAAACCCAATAGATAAGTGCGTCTTCCAATATTTTTAAAGATAATGAGACCAAGTAATAAAACAATTTACAATTATTTATAAAATGATAAATGTTAGTATCATTCGCGCATTTTTATATAAAGCGAACCAGCCAGCAGAGAAAGTTTGTTTGTGCTTGTTTCATAAGTCTTTCAAACCAGGTTCGATTTTTTGTATTCTTTTAGCTTGAATTTAGGGCCGAATACAACTAAATTAATTCACATGACCTCTTTGTTGGAATGTTCTGATCTTGGAGAATTTAGCACTGTTAGTCATATGAATCTATGCACCAAATATCAGGACATTGTATGAAATATATCTTCGAGTTATGATGGTCAGTCTATGCAGTATATTGTTAGTTACTTTACTAGTTACTGTCCAGCCAGACATATATTGCAATTTTTTGTTTCCAAAATAAAAATATCAAGCTTAACATATAGAAATACTTATTAGCTATCATAATCTTTATCATCGTTTTTTTTTAAACATTTTTATTTGCTGAAAATTTCGCTACGCGATACGTTTCATTCAGTCAAACAATAACTACATCAATTTAGCATAGGTTATAATAATAGAATATACAAGAGAGTACACAGTTGTCAATTAATTCTTCTTCGTTTTAGATTTTTAGTTGACATATATGTATCCAATTTACTAAGTTAACAGTACTGTGAATGAGGAACGTCAAAATACTTCCTTTTGTTTCATCGTTAGAATCGGCTTTTCATATGAAGCTTTCCTATCGATCACCCAAACCATTCCCTCGTTATGCTTCCCATCTCGATTTTTTTTTTAACAGAATTTTATTCAGGCTTTATTTACATTAATGACGCTCTCACCTCAGAGGTGATGTTCTTAGCACCCTGATTTTCATTCAGGCATATATCGAGTGGTAATCTAATATATATAATCATAAATAAATATATAAATATTGTTCGACAAGCCGTCTTTGGTCTTGTTATCATTATACAGCCATGAATCATTACTATTTATAAAAGAACATTATATGAAGGAAAACATGATATGAAATGAAGTGATGAGGGATGAGTATAGAAATAATGGGGTGAAGTGCACCTGTCTAAGATATTTACAATCCTTTTTAGTCGAGATGAGATGGGTGGTACTTTGTTTCTATATTCTTATCAATTATTGAGAATCTATATACAAACTGGAATATGGTTACTGGTATGACAGCTTATAGGTACCATAATATACAAAATATACATATACAAAAATCAGTAGAGAAGTCAGTCAATGGAATGACAGACTAGGTGTGTGTGTGTGGGGGGGGGGGGGGGGAGGGAGAGGGAGAGGGGGGCGGGTTGTCGCAGGGATTATTATAATACAGTTTTACAACTGTCCCTCAAGACCCGGCCTTTCAACTCTCAGATTTATTTTTATAACTGACCTTGGAACACCTTGTTACAAGTGGATGGACCAACCTTGACCTTGACTCGTGGGAGAGTGACGCACCTGCACTGGTGCGTCACATGACCTACTCATTTAAATATATAAATAGAAATAAATTAACAATGGAGATGTATATCTTAGTTCAGTCTAGGCGCAAACCCTGAAACATACCGGGAGAAACATATATCTAATTTATCGACAGATTGAGTTTTGTAAAGTAACAAGTAATTCAATATGTTCCATAAATATTGGACTGTAGTGAAATCAAAAAAAGAAATGCTTGCTAAAGATATTCCTTGCTAGGGTAGGAAAAATATATAACTAGAAAAAATTATGTTATGAAAAAGGCCCCTATTTTTCCTGACTTGGGTAGGAAAATTCCACTGAAGGACAAAATAGCATAAAGACTGATATCGCTTCTCATCAATGCATAGCAAATGTCTTCTAGGGAAGGAACATTAGCTAAGCAAGGGACTTTATGATTGTTGTTGAAAGTTTTTTTATAAGTTTTCCTCAGGCTCCCTAACTTGGGATTTTTCATGAAACCGGACTCAGGGTGTTTGTCAAAGGTTGTCCCTGTACGCACTTAATTAACTAAATTGATAATGACCTTAATTAAACCATTGACGTAGAACTTCTAATGGGACTGTCACACAACACTGAGTGTTGGTTTTGAATATCTGTAATATTAAAAGAAAATGTCCATTTATAAGAAAATGTCCATATATATGTTACCTGGAATGGTAAGAGTATGTCTTCTCTCAAGATCATTATGAAACGAGAAACAACACAGTAATTAATTTTAATGATTTTATTAATCATTTGGGAAACATATTTATATGGTATTTTGTTGTAGAAGTGTCAGTTCAGGTAACGATTTGCTTGAATCGATGAGAGTCAGTGTCCGTAAGATTTAGGTTAAGAAGCACTTATATATTCCCACGAAGTATTCAGAGAATACTAGAGTCTTGTTTTAGGGTGGTGGGTGGGAAAAAAATTTCAGAGTCCGTTAATGGCCGAACTGGGGGGAGAACACTAAGAAACTTAGGTAAACCCACGAGAAAATTTCAGAGTCCGTTAATGGCGGACGGTGAAAGTTCAGACGAGGAAGGTGAACGTCAGATGGATACGTCATATACGTCAGTGCTGAATGACTGTGTCTTATTCCCGCCACAATGAGCCGATATCGCTCATAGCGATATCAGCCACATTGTAACTTCATCGTACATTGTGCATGCTAATTCTTTATATTATAATCTCGACTCTCGTTTTACAGAAAATTTGCTGTATAAAAATAATATATAAACTGTTTTCCGAATTTATATATGTACAGCTCATAGTGCGAATAGTGTATTATTTCATAATGTCGGTGGCTGAATAAAAAAAAGTTTAAATACAAAAATACAACTGATATCGCTTCCCATTATGATATATCAAACACCCCCACTGCAAGCCAGAAGAAAACTAGAGCATTATATGTGTACGTCCCAGAAGTATATGGGTGAAGTTTCCTGAAAATGTACAATTCGACTTCACCAATTCTATCAAATAACGCAAAGTTAAGACAAAAATGACTTTCAAAATGCAGTTTAACCTAACCAAACAGATTGCTAGATCGAATCAATGCAATGCCGAATATACTCGAATTTACCTAGTATTGACCAAATTACAGTCTAATTTAGCAGAATTTACTAAAGGTGCACAGCTGCTAATTGTACTTTTTCTGAAGATCTGAGCCATATAGAAAGTTGGCGGGCATCCAACAACAAATCAGACTTCAATTCAGCAAATAGATGCGTTGACAATTCCCTCCAGAGATACTATTTATATGCACATGTTTAACAGCGGGTTGGGTCGACCAGTCTATGAGCTCAATCCTACCCATTCTGATGGTGTGACGTAAATGGGCAAATTCTACATCATTGGCGTCTCTCTCGGGAGATTATGTAATGCCTCCCAAATGAGAAAAACCAATTTAGCCTTCTAGGTATCGACAGAAAATATACAAGTCGCTTTCTTCCAATCCTCTCTCAAGTAACCCACATTAAAGACAAAAATAAGGTTCAAAATGCAGTTTAACATATCGAAACCGGTTAATCTTGCTATACCAAGACACCCTGAATTAGAAAGAATGAATAAAACTATAAAAACTTTCAACAACAATCATAAAGTCCCTAGCTGAACTAATGTTCCTTCCTTAGGAGCTAGATTCTTAGGGAAGACATTGTGCTATGCATATAGGGCTATTTTTTTTGTAGTAGAATTATACATAATATTCATCATTTTCCAGCATAATTTAACAGAATTTATTAAATGCGTAGAGCTGCCGATTGTACATTTTCTGGCGAACTGACCCATCTAAGAATTGTCCCTCGATTCAACAATGAATGTTTCCAGTAGAAATCCTGTTGGTCATGTTTTCTAGTTATTCCATTAAACCTCAGATTATTTGACTCTACACAATAAAAAATATGTAAGAATAAATAAATATATATATTCAATTTACACGTGGATAGTTCACCTCGACATATACACCTGGAAATCCCATATTGGGTGCCGCTCGATTATATAAACTTCCCTTTTAGTTTCCAAATTGCTAGTTCCGCCAAGAACTCCCCATGATGTCAGAAATCAAATCCACTGGGGTTGTGTATTCTATCATAAAACATGTCTTCAAAAAGACTAGTATCTAATAACTTCGTGCGACTGACGTAACTGATGTCACCACACAGTCAATATTAATAAATACGAACCATCCTAGGATTTAATTCTGGGAATGACATAGCAGCTTTCAGGGGGGCGTATGACAACCAGGAAGAAACCAGTACAATAGGTAACACCCTCCTCTTTACATTTACTATTTTCCTTCTTCTTTTTTAAACATAAAAGCAGTGCTAATATGGAGACAAAACCACTATCCTCAGTATATGGGTGATGTCGTCAGAAAATGTACAATTCATCTTCACCAATCCTTTTAAATAACCCAAATTTCAGACAAAATCAGGTTCAAAATACAGTTCAACCTAACCAAATAGATTGCTAGAATCAATGCAATGCCAAATATACCCGAATTTACCTAGTATTGGCCAAATTGCAGCCTAATTTAGCAGAATTTACTATATGTGTACAGCTGCCAATTGTTCATTTTCTGAAAATCTGACCCATATATTGTGAGCTCCCCTACAAATGTACAATCGGAAATATTGTATTCAGACTTTTAAAGCCTTATTTTAAATTAGGGACAGGTCGCCTAGAAATGTACACTCCTATTTTAAACATAAAACAGTGTTGCAATATCCTCAGTAACTCCCCTAGAAATGTACAATCGGCAGATCTACACATTTAGTCAATTCTACACAATTTGGCTGAAAAAGATAAATGTCGGGCATATTTGAGTATATATTTGGTATTGCGTTGATTTCAATAATGTGTTTGGATATGTTGAACTGTATTTTGAGCATAGTTTCTGTTTTAAATTTGGGTTTTTTGAGAGGATTGGTGAAGGCGAACTGTACATTTTCTGGCGACTTCACTCATCTTGCTAAGTATTAGCATTTTATTACTTGTGGACCAATAACCGGCGAATAGAATACAATAGAACGTCCACCAAACTGAAGATGCCATAAATCTGGTCTACTAGACTGTCCATAAATGTAACTCATCATAGACTCGGCCATTTCTCTTCTGAAAGTTATATCTGCGTCTGGGGCCTGTTGTATAAGCTAAGGAAAGGTAGTTATTTGTGGATATCATTCCTACAAATATTATTCCAACATTTCCAGCTAGTAGAAATAGCACATACACACATTGAATTGACTAATGGTGGGCAGGGAATTGTGTGACTATATATGCCAACCGAAGGGGGAAAAGTGATAGGAATTCCCACACATAATTTTCCATTCCTTAGCTTATGCAACAAGCCCATGTTGCCCATTCGGCAACTCTACACATTGATAAAATTCTTTTAAATCAGGCTAGAAAATAATAAACGTTATATTTGTGGGAGTAGTTTTGGTATTGCGTTGATTCAAAGAATCTGTTCGATTATGGTGAACTATATTTGAACTCCATTTGTGTCTTAAATTTAGGTTATTTGAGAGGATTTCTGAGGGCGAATTATGCTAAATTAGGCTGCAAGGAAAGTGATGAATACTAGGCATATCTGAATATACTTGGTAATATTATATTGTTTCAAAGAAATTATTTTATTATATAATTGTTGTACTTAGATTTGGGTTACTTAAAAAGATTGGTGAATGCGAATTGTACATTTTCTGGGACTTACTCTGGGGGTTATAATCCTCAAAAGTTGCCAAACCATGGGTACAGGTAGGCGGGGATATATTATAATAATAGTTTCATAAGGCGATATGGAGACAAAACCACCGGTGAACTCCTGTCAGCAGATCTAAATATCCCACGCGTGACGTCACACTGGTCACGCTTCAGTGATTAGCATAAACGCTCTGAACAGCTAGTGTATCTTCTTCACTTGTGTTAAAATAGCATTCTCGACAATAAATATTATACCAAAATTGCTCATAGTATGATTTATTGGACTGGATTCATCAATATTCTGCTGCTGTTATTTATCTATACAAGAATTGTATTGAATAGATGTTACACCAAAACCAGAATTCAGCAGTTTGTTTAAGTAGCTGTTTATTCAAAGTAGTGTGTTCGATGTTGATTCCAACGTTTTGGATACAAGTCAATCCTTCATCAGGGAATCGGGAATTTCAGGAATTCATTTAAAGAATTCGAGTGATAATAGGAGAGGAGATGGAGAGGATTTAGAAAATCTTTAGTTTTGACCGATGTTAACTGAGACCTCTAACTGAGAGTGCAGCTTTGACTGAGACTGCAGCTTTAACTGAGCTTGCAGCTTTAACTGAGACTATAGCTCTAGCTGAGACTACAGCTTTAACTGGGCCTGCAGCTTTAACTGAGAGTGCAGCTTTAACTGAGACTGTAGCTTTACTACACAGCTACATTCTTTAATAAGACAGACAGAGAGTTCATAACCCCGGGTTGTACCAAGGTCTATTTTAAAATAGTATATCTCACTTTACACTGTCTTCGGTGCGGATTAAAAAAAACGATATTGTTTGCACCAAACATATGGTTGTAAGGCGTATTTAGTACATGTATGGAAACAAGCAACGGTCAAGTGCCTTTACATAAAGGAGTCGACACTAGTAACGTACATCTTCCCTTTCCTGGTCTTTCACTTCTTCTTCCTGGTGAAATTATTGAAAAAATAGAGCCATGTACACACGTTATTTCAAGAAGGATATTGACACATGAATGTGTCATAGAGTAGAGCTTGGCATCAGGCTAGAATAGACTAATGTATATAACTACACGGACGCCATATAATCCCATTTAGACGCCTACTCTAGGGCCAGGAAAGCCATTGGCGGAGTAGGCGCCCAATCATTGACATACAAGTCTTATCCGATCTGAGAGGCTATGAGCCTAGCCTGCTTCACCAATACTCATAAATAATCCAAATTTACGAGAAAAAGTGCTCCAAATATAATATGAAATATACTGATATATAATTTAAACATTGTATGTTAATCTGTTTGATAAGGCCTGAGTGCCTATAGACTGGTCCTAGGAAAGCCATTAGCGCAGTAGGCGTCCAATCACTGACACAACAATCTGATATCTGATCTGAGAGACTGTGAGCCTTTAGACCGGTCCCATATATGTGATGTGTTACAGGAAAACGAGTCGCAAATCGCAAAAAAATGGATTTTGAGGTATCATATTCGAAAAGATGAGATCAATCGATTCTATATACATTAGGACAGATAATACGTATAAATTTATATATATCAAGTTTGATATTTTTAATTTTGAAAAAAAGGTTGCAATATTTCTGGGAGGACAATTAGCAGTAAAGGAGCTAAACATCCTCTATAGGAGGACCTTAGAAATGCATGGATATATTTAATACATGTGACCATTCAGTGCATCTACAGAACTGGCTTCTATGCACATCTCTGTGTGTACCCGATCATAAAATCACAGAATTTAGACATTTATTTTACTTTTCATTGAAAAAGAGATAGATAATATTCAGTTTGGGAACTAATATGAATGTAATTCCAGAAGAACCACTCGATCTTAAATCCTGGGAATGCAGCTTTAAATTAAGCTGAAAAAGATAAATATTAGGTATATATCTGAGTATATTTGGTATTATTGCCTTGATTTTAACAATCGGGTTGGTTATTTTATTGAACTGCATTTTGACACTTATTAACATACGTTTAATAAAAGTAACAACAACAACAATTTTTGTCTGTAATTTGTGGTATTTGAGAGGACTGACAAAGGTGAATTGCACACTTTCTAGCGACTTCACCCTTAAATTTGGGTTATTTGAGAGGGTTGGAAAAGAGAATTTGTACATTTTGGGGGCGACTCCCCCCCCCCTCTACACACCACGGAACTTTGCTAATTATTTATAGAACTGTGGTAGCACTGGAAGACCTTAGCTTACTTCTCACGTGAAACCGCTGACCGGAAAATCGGTGATCCGTGAAACGGTCAGCCACAAATACTTGGGTCAAACTTTCAGAAAATGAACATTCGGCCGCTCTAAATATTTAATAAATTCTACTAAATTAAACTGAAAAATGGTCGATACTAGGTATATCTGAGTATATTTGGTATTGACTTGATTCAAACAATCTGTTCGAATATGTTAAACAGCATTTTGAACCTCATTTCTCTTTTTTGAGAGGTTTGGTGAAGACGAATTGTACATTTTCTGGCGATTTGTTCCACTTGACAACCCCGGGGGGATCGATGGGCACGGGGTGTGACCGCTGTCCCATCGTAGGTATCCTACAATTATATGTATTTATACCTTTCTCTGACGTACATTCCGACACAGTCGTTGAGGAACATTAACCCTAAATTTGGGGCTACACACATACGTGGGTTGTTCGTTCCTGAAGCCGACAATAAGGTTTAGGGTTGACTACCATGTCCCTATTAAGGTAACCAAGTGAACTAAGAGATGAGTGGATGTACATGTGTGAATTCAGTTGTGGGTGAAATGGGAACCAGTGGGCATAATAAGGAGGAAGTCTTCAGAAAATTACAATTCGCCTTCATTAATCCTATCAAATAACTCAAATTTAAAACAGAAATAAGGTTCAAATGTTCACTTCAACATGCATAACCAGCCTGACTTTTAAAATCAAGGCCTCACCAAATATACTCAGATATTACACGTTACTGAACGTGTAAAGCTTCTGACTGTGAATTGGATTTCATGGAGCCTTGGGGCTGCCGTTTATTAATCCAGGATTGAATTGAATTGAATTGAAAAACATTTTTATTCAGACACAAGCTGCAATCGAGGGGGGTCTCCGGCAGAATGGGAGGTATCCTTGGCCCTCATGATTATTGTTACAATAGTGTCAAGTAGCAGAGAACAATACTGCCCCCTTCGATGAAGGGAGTCAGCTCTCAGCTATTATAGTCATATTTAAGATCTACAGTGTTTTTTGAATGTTTTTTTAATATGGCGTGAATATCAATCAATAGTATCACTCAAGAGGATGTTTTGGTAATTACAGTAACATGAGCATTTGTAAAGTGGGTTATACAGTGGGCATAATACAACACCATTTATTTAAGAGACTTAATAATAAGGATATAGAATAAAATGCGTTGGCGGGTTAAGCAAACAATTTTCTTTTCGTTCTCTAGCACCTGTCAATTTAGCAGCAGCCTCGACATCAGATACAGATTTAAGATAGCATTGAATAACTTGAATAGAATTTCACCAGCGTCGGATATTTTCCAAAATATCGCGTGACGGACGGATAAGCCCGGAACCCATTATATTATCTATCGGGAAAGCCCTGGAGGAAGATCATTCAACCATGGATGACCTTGAGAATAAACCCTTCTGGATCAAGTCGCCAGAAAATATACAATTCGCCTTCACCAATCCTCTCAAATAATCCAAATTTAAGACAAAAGTAAGGTTCAAAATATACAATTTAACATAACCAAACAGATTTATTAAATTAATGCAAGACAAAACAGAGTCAGATGACCCTTTTTTGTCAGTCTAATTTAACAGAATTTGTTCAATGTGTAGAGCTGCCAATTGTACACTTCCTGACCGGCTGACCCTTATAATGGATAATCTCTTGAATGGCGCAGGTGGCAAAATAGTTTGGCCATGCAGTGAAACACCTGTGTGCGTCATTACGCTTCTTTTGCAAGGTACATGTACAATGACATAAAGTAGTGCAAATATGCTTTACCGGGATTATAATCCTCCGAAACTTTCCCTTAGATCATCTTCAGGACATCAGATATCACCTCAGATGATCAGGCATCGCGTAAAAAGTAAATAAGTGATGATGAGTAAGATATATGCAGTGCCTAGTCACTGTTTGTCCGCCATAGAAAAAGCACGACCAGGATTACGAAACTGCGTAACTGAATTTAACATAATATCATTTGTGATGTGTTATATGAAAGATGAGTCACAAGTCGGGAAAAAATGGATTTTGAGACATGATCATATTTGAAAAGATGAGATCAAGCAGATTCCAATGATGGTAAACATTAGATAAGATAAGATAAGATAAGATAAGAACTACTTTATTTATCGAATTGAGGGGTACATATGATAAACAGGTATACAGACTTCTAGAATTTTTCATCCAGTTCTCCCAGCCGTTACCTCGGCCGAAAGAATAATAACAATAATATCAATTTTTTTTAGACCATGACAAAACAATAGTTGAGGTGAAACTAAGGCTAATTAAGCCCTTTGGACTTCCAAATACAACCTTGCTTAGTGAGTAAGAGAGTACAGGTATACTCCTGCAAGTGAAGTCTCTAAATAAAGTTACCAGTACATGAGTTGAGTAGAGAGTTAAATAAGTTTGATATAAGTGAGCAAGAAATTACATCGGTTGGCTCATGGTGTAATGAAGGATATTGATTACCTCTATATTTTTTTCCTCTCATAAAAACTGTATCACCAAAGGAATGAGAAAGGGTGTGATGTAAGAATATGTGTTATCGACCCAGAGAAAGTACGTTTTGTTGACATATTGAATAAAGTTGTTTAAAAAAAATTATGCATGAAATAAAGTTAGAGATACTCGATCCATGATGGTCACTCACTATAGTAAAGTAGTTGAATATACTCCTTAGGATAACCTCACACATGGATAAACATATTCAATACTCTTGAAATGTATTCATGCCACTAGCAGAGCTAAACACCCTTAAAAGAACAGAATTTGAGCAAGGATTTTCGTAGAAAATCACTTGAAAATATTTGTTTGCGACATGTGACTAATTCTTTTGTGCCACATCACATATTGATGAACAATTGAAGTATTCCTAAAGCAGCAGTATTCCTAAAGATGCCTTCCTGCAATAGTTTCAGATATCTGGCATATCTTATGGCGTTAATGACATTTTCCTTCTCCTGTGTAAGCTCATATCCTATCAGATCCCTTCAAACTTAGGAGACCTGAACGCAGAATCTCATTAGGACGGCAGTGGTGGGCCTACTCCAGGGCCGGGAAAGCCATTAGGGAGGTTCAGCAAGTCTAACCTATATGTAAACGTATCCGTATCTGTGATATACAAACGTCAAGCAGAAGACAGAGGTTGAGGAAAACATGGCGGGGAAAACGTAACGTAACATATCAAGCAGAATGTTTCATCTCACAATTTAGTTTTTATACATAAAAATACGACCTGAGTCACAAAAAAGATACGGATACGGCTATACGAATTTGATATAGGTTTGCTTGCGGAACCTCCTTATTATCTCATCTCATAGGCGTGTTTATGCCTGTTCTCCAGAATCCCAAACAAATATAAACTCGCGGAAGATATGATCATCAGATATCAGACATTTCTTGAAGAGTAAATACTTGCTTATGAGTCAAATCTATCTAGTGCCAAGTCATTGTTTGTCTGGCACAGAAAAAGCACGATCAGGGAACTGCGTAACCGAATCTAACAGCGATTATTATACAAAAATTCACGAATTGGAAATTATTTTCAAGGAAGCTCTTGTATAAGTGTTTAGGCCATCTGGCATAGCACTATGAAAATGAAATAATCTTTCTGAACTCGCATTTCTTTAATTACCTAATCAAAACGTTGATTATTTGATTATATTAATTGAAATGTGTTCCATTGAAAGAGATCAACATTTTGGAATAATAAAGTAGATAGATAAGGTATAGATGTTTGACAAAGCATGCGATCATTCTCAGAAGGACTTAGTTAAAATTTAAATCGGGTTAATTATAAGATAAGATACGATGAGATAATTCTTTATTTGTCATAATAGGTGTAAAGTTGACAAAAAGGTTGTGATCTTCTCAAATTAGAGTTCTTCCAGTTCATGCCTTGCTTTCTTACCTTGATATAGTTACAGTTATGTCTCTCTAAACCCCTGCCCACACACAGCCGATTTGCCTCCCGATTGCCCCCCGATTTGGTTCTTCCGATGAGTCCTAGGTCTTCATTTCCGATCCTGGTTTATGTTATTTCAAAAACATAAACCAGGATTTGAAATGAGATCATAGGATTCATCAGGAGACCCAAATCGGGAGGCAATCGGGAGGCAAATCGGCTGTGTGTGGGCAGGGTCTAACGCTAATTTTACTACATTACTACTCTGAACAATGAAGTTTGACTACCAACGCATGTAATACTTTCCCTAATATGTATAATAAGATCATAAGATCAACAATAAGACCATGCATTTACGCAAACAATTATAACAGCACTTTAATTGCTAGTGTGCTAATGTATCCTCCCTGATAATTAAAGATGAACTGTAAGTACTATTCATTATGATATTGAAACCCATACTTATACTATATGAAAACAAATGAGAATCTAATGTAAACGTGAATACCACTGAATGTATTATGACTCAAGGTAATTGTAATCAGGCTACTGACGGAAACATGGTGAATACCAGGAGAAAAAGGAATAGAAAAACGTTTTCAAATCAAATCAAAGATACGGATTGACTTCTTTACAGGTAATGGATCCCTACAATGTGTATTTTCATGTTAAACGTTGTGCTTTCACATCAAGGCTATTAGAGACATGCAACATGCATGAGTCACATGAAATAATCTGTAACATGTTCACAACAGCTCCAAACATGTTTAGCAAACACGAGTAATAGGGACAGATTGTCAGAAAATGTACAATTTGCCTTCACCAATTCTCTCAAATAACCCACATTTAAGACAAAAATGAGCTTCAAAATGCAGTTTAACATAACAGAACTGATACTTTAAATCAATGTGATACCAAATATACTCAGATATATCCAGTATTTTTCATTTTTCAGCCTAATTTAAGGAGAATTTCCTAAATGTGTAGAGCTGACAATTGTACATTTTCTGAAAATCTGACACAATAAGCAATCATGTGTCTGTAATAGCAATCACTATAAATTGTTACATAAGGATCAGGTCGTAAGAAAATGTACAATTGGCAGCTCTACACATCTAGGAAATTCTGCTAAATTAGGCTGAAAAATGACGAATACCGAGTATATTTGAGTGTATTTGGTATCGCATTGATTTAAAGTATCAGTTCTGTTATGTTAAACTGTATTTTGAAGCTTATTTTTGTCTTAAATGTAGGTCATTTGAGAGGATTGGTGAAGGCCAATTGTACATTTTCTGACGATCTGACCCCACAGTTCATTGCTCCATGTCTTGGCATCAACATCACTTGAGTCAGGCCGTCGTCGTCATTCTAGAGGGCATTGATACATTGTGCCTAGCGGAGGGATATTGGGATGACGTCATCAGAAAATGTACAATTCGCCTTCAACATTCTTCTCAAATAACACAAATCTAACACAAAAATGAGGGTTCAAAATAAGGTTCAGCATTTATAGCCTTATAGGTATTTTAAATCAACGCAATACCAAATATACTCGGATATACCCAGTATATTTAATTTTTTCAGCTAGTTAAACAGAATTTACTTAATGTGTTGAGGTGCCAGTTGTCCATTTTCTAACCACCTGGCTCACTGGGCGATTGGGATTGATGGAGTCATTAAGACTTCCTTGCTAATAGATTTTAATTATGATCAATTTAGTTAATTAGATTAACTTTGCGTATTATTTGTGATAGCAATTGCTTATACGCGTACATTTATACCAATGTTATTCTTCATATATAATTAAACAAATAAACCAACAATTAATGTGAGTGTTACCCCCTAGCCCGTAAACAATACACACAAATGTACAACTATTCTCATTCATCCTTCATCCTTCAGTCCTCTCAATTAACCCAACTATAGACAAAAATAATGTTTAAAATAGACCTACAGTTTAACTTTCTCATAAAGCTTGAACTCAAGGCAATACCAGATACCCTCAGATATACATATAGTATGAATTTCATCAAATATGTAGAGCTGCCAATTGTACAAGTGAAACGATGAGCCCGAAACAGAAGCAGACGACAATTTTGAAATGCGACAAACTTGCCAAATTACTGACTGATATACAGATATTATCGTAACAACCTGAAGTCTGCTGTCAAATTGAATACTCATTTCTCGAGTTGTTACAACCAAAATAAGAGCACACTTCCTTCCAGCAGCACTCTCTCCACCAGACACACTCAACTGCGGGAATACCTTGACAGGTAGATAGCTATACAAGGGGGCCCTGTTGCGTAACAAATCCATACTCAAGACTCCCCTTGTTCAGCTACTTTTACCCGGTTAAAGCTGCATTCTCAGCTATTGCGACAAAACAAACCTTATCAAATTGACTCGAACTATGGCTTATTGGACTGAATTTACCAATAGTTCTATGTCTATACAAGAATTTGAAGTGTTATCATCGAGAGAAAACTGCCGCCGGATAATAATTAAGTGAAGTCATCATAGGAAGGGATTCCGGCGGGTCCTCCGAATACAAATGAGGATGTTTACTGGTTCTGTAGCAAAAACAACTGGACAAAATCCTCCAAAGTTTTGGTCAAATAACCTTTAGATGGGTTGGAAAAGAATGGAACAAAAAGTAGAAAATATATATATATAATTGTATATTCTCTTCGGGTCCTATAAATCATCCTACTCTATATCATGCATTTCATTACAATTGTTTTGCCCTTCATTTTTTAACAACAAGAAATCCATTATAGGGTCCGCTCAATTAAATATAAAAGCACATTAGATTAACTTGAATTACAATTATTTTTTACGTAAGGATCTGTTATGAAACCAGTCCTGCAGATGGTAAATGCCGTTCAATATTTATTACAAGGCTGCTCCTATCGCATATAATGTCGCAGCCCTGGATTGTTCTTTGCATGCACTTATCCGTGGCATGATACTAGAAAAGTCAATTTGTGCGTCATTTGGCATAGAAAAGCAGTTTCTACATTAAAATTTAAACACAGAAACTGTAAAAAGCAATGCACAAGTTTATGAATAAACTATTGTGTGGTTATTTTAACGCTTCAAATTACAGGCATTATAGCGTCCATGACGTCACGTTACTTTGATTTAAAGAGATGACAAAGAATGCAGGGGTCGGATACTGCGGTCTAAGTACTGTATATAGGGTCAAGTCGCCTGCAGAAGTATAATTGGACTTCAACAATCTTCTCAAATAATACAAATCTAAGATAAAATGAGGCTCAAAATAAAGTTTAACATATATGAATAGGTTTCTTGAATCAACGCAATATACCAAATATACTTAGAATGTTAGATGTACCTAGATATGATAATTTCCCATCCTAATTTGGCGGACTTTAGTAAATGTGTAGAGCTGCCCATTGTACATTTTCTGCTGACCTCACCCATGGCCTAAACCGGCAGCTACCTGAACAAAAGCATACGCATCCCTTGAGGGAGGGGGAATACCCTGATACCGGTCGATTAGTCTGAGGTTTGAAGGTGAAAGAATGCATACTACCTTGGTGTAGTCATCACTCTAATCCATTGCTTTTAGTACACATAAGCTTCATGTTCACTGAACCGATTATCTGACAGGGGGTAGTCGGAGGGGGAACAGAGGGCAGTCAGGCCAGTGCAGATGCATGAAACAGAGGGCAGTCAGGCCAGTGCAGATGCATGAAACGGAGGGCAGTCAGGCCAGTGCAGATGCATGAAACAGAGGGCAGTCAGGCCAGTGCAGATGCATGAAACAGAGGGCAGTCAGGCCAGAGGGCAGTCAGGCCAGTGCAGATGCATGAAACGGAGGGCAGTCAGGCCAGTGCAGATGCATGAAACGGAGGGCAGTCAGGCCAGTGCAGATGCATGAAACAGAGGGCCGTCAGGCCATTACAGATGTATGATTGAAACAGAGGGCAGTCAGGCAAATGCAGATGCATGAAACAGAGGGCAGTCAGGCCAGTGCAGATGCATGAAACGGAGGGCAGTCAGGCCAGTGCAGATGCATGAAACAGAGGGCAGTCAGGCCAGTGCAGATGCATGAAACAGAGGGAAGTCAGACCAGTGCAGATCAGCCCTCAGTGAGATAATCGGCTCAGTGGATATGAGCCTTATATTCATGAAATGGTTTTCAAAATAATTGAGTTGGGGAAAGAACCCAAACCGAAAAATAGCAATATTGGAATGCCTTGGAGCTTGGTTTTCTATTCAGTTATTATCAAAGTTTTGATTACTCATTGATGAAGTACACGCCAGCTGGGATACCAAAGGCCGGCCATGTGCATTGTATAGCTGTTTATGTTTATGCATGTAATGTAAATGAACCATCTGTATTGAAAAGAGCAGGGTATCACATCCTGCTAGCATGTTTCCTCTCTCACCCTCCTAAAACCAAATATATACCATATGTATGTGATTATTCTAAAGGTAGATGTTCGTTATGGACATATAGACTCTTAATTTTGTATGATCTGCTTCTAATTGATGTTGTAATTAACGTGTAAATCAAGATTTTTGTAAACATAAACATAGGCTGAAAATATCATACATGTATGAGAGCTTACAATAAAAATTAAAACAAACAAAACAAACATATGGAGAGGCTAGGCTCAAGTTGAGAGCAAGGAGCAAGTTGAGAGCTAGGACCGCAAAATACCATTATAATCCAGAAACTCCATTAGCGCAGTAGGCGTCCAATCACTGACATTGCATTCTTCTCTGATCTGAGAGGCTTTGAGCCTAGACTGTGGTTATAAAACAGGGTGTAAAGCAACCAATTACCCACACCCCACAGTACCTCGATCATTGATCTTGCGCCAGGGTATGATATTATCAACATAATATTGAAGGTATAACCTTCGTCTGTCATGCTCAATGCAGCTGGCTCCTGAACCCTACAAGGTCAACTGAACCATCCTCCTTGACTCTTCTTTACACATAGAATGGAGTGACTGGGTATGGAATACCTGCCCTTGATTATAGGAAGGATGCATGACCACATGGACCGGATCTAATCTACGAGAAACTAAATGACACTCTAGGCCCAAAGATGATGGAGTCCCTTCAAACGGAGGGAAAGCCTCTCGCCTGAAACCGAAAAGTGCCATTATAATTCCCATTAAGACCAGAACATGTCATTATATTCCCATTAGAACGCCTAGTCCTCGGCCAGGAAACCGATTAGCGAAGTAGGCATCCAATCACTGACATACCATTCTTATCTGATCTGATGGTTTGGCACTAGACTAATGATGAGTTGGTATACAATGCAGGGATATGTGTTGTCTATTTGCCATTTATAAAATTTTGATAAATATTTAGAGAGGAAAACCATTAATCACAGAAAGGTTGTTTCCTATATTAAATGAACTGCATTCTATACGTCCTGAACCTCAGACTGGCTGCTCCTCAGATGGCATTAATGTGTGCGTTTGATTTAAAACTGAAGGTCTATAGAACCCGGCTGTCGTATAATAGAGTCAGTTTGTCAGGAAATGTACAATTGGCGGCTCTACACATTTAACAAATTCTGTTAAATTAGACTGAAAAAAATGTTAAATTCTAGGTATATCTGACTTTGTCTGGTCTTGCATTAATTTGATAAGTTTGTTTGGTTATGTCAAACTGTATTTTGAACCTTATTTTTGTCTTCAATTTGGATTATTTGAGAGGATTGGTGAAGGCGAATTGTACATTTTCTGGCGACTTGACCCAATAAGGATTAACGAATTATTGATGAAGGTGACATTGAGCTGATATATCATGTTCAACCCGACGCGTGTTTGAATATATGCTCTTTGGTGATATAGTCACCTGTTTTCGTTGTTGAAAAGGTATATATCGATACCTCGCGAATATTTTTTTTGGGGGAAATTCCCTGAAAACCTTCGCACTATTATACATCCTTTAAATCTTTAGTGCTTCCAAATCTGAGAACTCTACAGTCGAAGGTAAACAAAGAAACCGTCTATATTATTTAAATGTCTAATTTGACATGAGCATATAATAAATAGTTTCGATGGTTGTAAAATTTATTTACTTTCATCTAAAACTCGTTGTGATATTCTTGTCATATTTTCTGTCATTTAGTCGGGCATTTAGTATAGGCAACGTGTGTAAACGTCCTTGAAAGACATTGCGTTTTTTCATTTGAATGATATAATGTCATTATAAAATGTAACTGAAATTTTTAAAAAATGAAATGAAACAATGGGGAAATCTTTAAACAAAATGGCTAAAAATAGCGCAGACTGCCATCAATGATGATAGGCTTACAACATCAATCTGTACCAACTCACTGTGTTCTTCTCCCTGTCAGAAATGTACCTTTATATAATGTGCGCCAAAGAAAAGCGAGTATATATAAGTCGATCGTCGAATGACACCTAGATGTCTAGCGAAGCATGGTGGTAAGAAACATGAAGAAACGGGTTCTTTGAATGATAAGAAACGATGTGGTCAAGAATCTAGGCTAATTACTGTACATTGTACTTGATATCAATGGCTAATCATGCTTGCCCAAGCATAGAGAGTGGCCGGGCCATGAGAAAAACAAAAATCTTGCATGGAATGACTGAAATTGAAAAAGTACAATAATGTACATAGATGAGCGAGATAATCATAGGGTCCTATCTAACGCAAAATGCCTCATTTCACCGACATCCCTAGATGACAAAAATCTGATTGATCTTGTGTAAGATATGTATACATTCTCGCTGGTTTCTACGAATTGTTTGAGATGACTGGAATGATGCGCATAATGATGCCACCACGAGGTTGGCGGAACGCAACATACCAAGCCCCCTGCGTGCGCACCAATAGGAAAGCGTCACTTGGCCACACCCCCGACTGTTGTCAGTCGTTCGACACAAGAACGTCATTAACTCCTTCTGCATATCTTTACATACTATGTAGAAAATTGTGTTTCAAATGCTACAACAGAAAGCGGGTTTTTATGGGGCAGTTTATTACAAGCCCAAACATTAAAGATGGCATCGTTTCTCGTCAGTTTTTCCTTTGAAAGATTATAAAAGAGATAGTTGCCTTTGGGGTGACAATATGTAACAAGTTTACTTCACATACTAAATACATAATGCAGTGAAGTCGCCTGAATATTTACAATTAATTCCCTCCGTGAATCTTCTCAAATAAACCAAATCTCAGACAAAAATGAGCTTCAAAATACAGACCAACATGACCAAACTGGTTTGATTGAATCAAGGCAATACAAAATATACCTAGTATTTACCATTTTCCAGCCTAATTCAGCCTAATTTACTAAATGTGTAGAGCTGGCGATTGTCACCGTTCTTATGACCTGACATATAGATTATGCAATCAGTTAGAAACTACTCTGCAACCTTCACGCGTCTTTCGTTCCTGAAAATGGATCACGAGACAGTTAATTTCGCCTCGTTGCGTTCCTGTGCCTAATCAAATAATGTAAATATGCATTAATTGACTCGCTTACATGTGGGCCATGTACCCCCACATATAGTAATTATACATTAGAAACTTATACACCACAAACAAAGGCCAATAAACACAAGAAGCCATGCTAAAGGCCCATTCACATTACCACGACCAGCCGGCCGATCCTTGCCGGCTGCAATACTTTAACATTGTATTTTGCCGTGCGGCAGCCGTACACCAATCGGCCGTTGTAATGTGAATGGGCCTTAAGGGGAGCAGGAATCTTTGTATTATATTTTTGTATTCATATTGCCGTTACCGCGTTTTTGACAAACTATGTATTTAACATGATATATGTACTACGCCTGGTGGTGGTGGTATCGTAGTCTGAAGATATTCGCATATTTGTGTGAGTTAGTAACTTCCTATTGTTACTCGTGTATGAACTGGATATACTTCTTTCTCTTGGTGTAATTAATACATTTCTTCTTCTCAGCGACTCTGGAAACAGTGTACTTGTAACATAATGTTGAAACGCTGAATAAAAATATTAAAATACAAAATACATTTGAAAACTCTTATACCAAATTCTATACTAAAACTACAAAGTTCTATATACTAAAATTACAAACTCCGTTGTCTGCAAAATTCAAATACACATTATGGTTAGCCACTGAATCACATACATGTATAGATATTTGGTAGAAGATAGAAGATCGATCTTTCTCTAATTGTTCCCGACTTGCTATGGAACATGTAATATCTCACACATGTGTGTATCAGTCTAGGCTTAGAGCCTCTCAGATCAGATACATATGTCAGCGATTAGACGCCTACTGGGCTAATGACCTCCCTGGCGTCCTAATGGGATTATGACGACATTTTGCGGTTTGGAGCAAGAGGTCTTTGAGCCTCCTTGACTGGTTCTGTTGTGTTGGGGCCTTGCCTCCTCCTCTCTTGCTTAATTAAAAGTGTTATTCCCATGCAATGTATTGCACCGTTATATATATGCAGGTGGTCGTTGCCTTCTCTGAGATATATAAAAGATGGACCATTCCTCGAATGAAAAATCATGCCATAATTGAAATCTATTTCTCCCTGCATGCTGGGCAGTGACGTATGTCCTTTCATGATTGACAGGAATTCATGGCAGAGAGGTTTTGCCTCCCGGTTTTGCCTACTCAAACTCTTTAGCTTAATCTGTGACGTTTCAAAGGGAAGTATTCATCTATTGATGCCAATCTCATAATGCGATGGTCACAAATAGAACTTTCGATACAAATACCTAAGCAGCGTAACTTAAAGAAATAAACCACAGTTCAACTGGGAAAAAAACTGAAAATAGCATTTTGTTTAAACTTTGCCTTGTGAAAGGACAAGGTTATGTGAATTCAAAAAGCTAATAAAAACAGTATGTCACCGGGTTAGTTTTCATTTCAGGGAGCCCTGAAATTCATGGTTGTTCACTATAGAAGTCTATGAGAAAAGGACAATTTTTTTCGTTTTTTCAGTATAAAAAAATAATTGAAAATAACTTTTTCCTAAAAATCTCTATAGACATAGCTAACATATTGCTTTACCCTTTCAAGCAATAAAAAATGGGGGTCACCGACTTTTTAAAAAAGTTATTCAACTGAACCTGCATCCCGATGAGTTAAAAACAGGAATATTGAAGATTTTCAATGCTAAATAATATCTTTCAAAATATGTTGATACCCTGTTCTTTCATGCATGAGGGTAAACCTGTATATTGGCTATGTTTAGAAGCCATTTCAAGTGAAAAATGTTATTTGTCTATCTGAAATCTTGGAAAAACTGAGAAAATATCCATTTTCCACATACTTCAATACTAAACTTTGGTGGTCTCTACAATGAAAAAAATATATGCTGAGATCATTTTTTTTTGCTTTTTGTTATCCCCCAACCATGTTCTTTCTCAAGACCAAGTTTGAAAAAATTATTGTCACTCCTTATTTTTCATGCATTAGTTCCTTGAACTCCCGCCTGCAGCAGTGCATATGACAGCTGGTTTATCTCTTTAAAGGATTGAGTTTATATCCCGAAAGGTCTTTATATATCAACACTTAACCGCGTCAGAATTTTCATGCCTGGTCCACTAAGCCGATTCTCATGCGATTTTGCTCCGCAGAGGACTCTTTTGCACCAAATTATGTGAGAATCGCATGAAAATCGACTTAGTGGACTGGGTCCTTTAGGGTGTCAGAAAATGTACAATCGGCAGCTCTACACATTTAGTAAGTTCATTTATTCACAGGCAGAAACTCTTCCACCAGGGAAATATTCCTTTTAAATACGCTGTAGCAGACCTTGAAAATAGATGTACAACTATATTATATCAGAACAGAATGTCCTCAGCAAAAAAAAGAGTGGTGGGATGCATGGAGAAAACACCATACAGACCTATAAGAAGCATAAACGAGTAAGGATCCCTTTTCTTGTTTGTCTTTCCCCTGTTAAAATGGACCTATATGTTACTGAAGATAAAAGTGTACATAAAGCTACTCGCAGCTATCTATAGTCGTTTTTCATGTTCACATCATGTTAGTTTTTCCATGCTCATTGACAGTACCGTAAAAGTCTCCGTAAACCAAACTGGCGAGAAAAGCACGTTGCCGCATAGTTTGCGTTTCGGTAATACTCGTACATACACCCACCCACCCACCACCCTTGGAGCAGTGAAATTAACCAAGACTGCTTGAACATGCTCAGAGCGTATTGAACTTTAAACAGATAATCTAGTATAGAGAATTATGTATTTTGTCACCTTTATTCTTCTGGAAATACACATAAGATGAGAAGAGGGTACGATGTAATATCCATGTGATCGACCCCGAAGAGAGAAATGTTTATTTGTTGACAGATTGAATACAAGTTGTTAAAAAAAATGTACAATTGGCAACGCTACACAAGAGAAGCTTTCCCTCGGTGTGGAGGGATTCTCTTAACTCTGAGCCTAGACTGAAGAAGCTTTCCCTCAGTCCTTCTTCCTCGCACTTGGCCGTACTCGGTAACATGCTCGTAGTGACGTCATAGCAGCCACCGTATGATTTGCAAAACATCGCCCGTCATCGCGGCGATCGTTTTGCACATTTAATTAAACACAAACCAAACGATTCTAATGCGTTTGTTGATGGGCGGGATGGTGGGCAATGTCAATGTACAAAAACATTCCATACTTACTAAAGTAAATAGCCCAAGACATCCCTTCATTCCCATCAAATTGTGACGATAGTTCTAATCTGGTGCCACACACCCCCCTGGACTGGAGAAGCTTTCCCTCAGTTTGGAGGGCCTTTCCCAACTCTGAAGGCGAATTGTACAATTTCTGGCGACTTCACCCTAATATTTGTCTGAACTAGCTGGACGCCTGCCATTGTGTGTACTCAGCAAACACGTGAAGCAATCCTTAGATAAACAACAAATAGTGTAAAAGAGACGCCCATGCTGTCCTTTAATTGACACCTACATTAAACCATCACCAACTGTAACCTGAGACAAATTGACTGAATATAGAATACTATATTGTTATAATATTGGCTATTAGTTAAAGCTAATTATAACCTTGGAATAAAGCTTATATCAAAGCATACGGTATGTATTTATTACACCCCTGTGCTGTTGCTTCCTATACCTTCAGCATTGTATGTCACACTTGGTCAAAGTGGTGCATAACATGTGAGTTATGTCACCCTGAGGACATACAACAAGTAGGTCCGCCCAAAACGTAAATTACTTCTTTTATTTTTAATTAATTATATTTTTTATTTATTAATGGGGTGTAATAAATATGGAACAAAGCTCGGGTGAAGTCTGTACACTTGTTAGTGACCTCGGGAGCACAGAAGACCTCGGGCTAACGCCCTCTAACTTCCCGCGCTCCCTCGGTCAATAACAAGTGTACAGACTAGGTTGCTAGGTTCCATCTATATATTACATGGACGTATAATTTATGCGCTTACCCTGGAATCAAAATTGGGTCAAATTGACAATTAGCAGCTCTACACATTTAGTAAGCTCTGTTAATTTATACTGGAAAATGATAAAAACTAGGTATATCTGAGTACATTTTGTGTTGCTTTAATTTCTAACAGCCTGTTTGCTTATGTTGAACAGTATTTTGAATTTTAGTTTTGTCTTAAATATGGCGGAAGCGAATTGTAGGCTACACATTCTGGCGACTTCATCCACATTTTCGTGGTCACGAAGCGCGTAGGTCCTAGATCGAGAGTGATGGAATAATGTCGCTGTCCACACTTCAGAATCTATTACATGTATACATGTATGCTTACAGATATTTTCAATTGATATTGATATTGCATATGCATCAAAGTATTCCATAATTATGGTCTGATGAAAAATGTACAGATAATCTGTCTTGATTCTCCGAGTTTCAAACATATTTTATCATTCCATCGCATCATATTATGTTATTAGATTAAAATCCAAAAGAAATGAAAAAACAGTTAGTCACTTTCAGTCATTGACGGAAATAATATTGTTTACTACTTAAACCTGCATTACTGTACTATACTGCAAGAGGGCTTGAAAACCTCCAATTAGCAGGAGAATCGTCCCCTTGAAGCAACCTTTGCATTGAATAAAAGTCTTCAAAGTAATGATATATATATATATCCAGGTTGGTGCATGCATGAGGTATGATCGATCAAATTTACCTTGCTGTCTACCTTTTGTACTGTAGGTAAACTTACTATGTTAAACCTGATATATCCACTATACCACGTCAAACCTCACATCAAAACTTCCAATGGGAATAAATGGGAAGATGCATTTCAATTTAAGGTCACCATATTCAATTCTTCTGTGAATCAACAACGCTATCATTGACCGATGATAAGAGAGTATTGATTGCATATTTATTTGTCAATATATCGAGAACACATTTACAACGGGAAACATTGTGATGGTATTTGATGATAAACAGGGTGAATCGTATATTATAGGTGGGTTGGGTGAGATGGGGTGAAACCAGAACGACATAATATTATATGGCTCAAGTTGTCATAAAATGTACAATTGGGCGCTTTACACAATTATCATATTCTGTTTAATTAAGCTGGAAAATATTAAGTTTTAGGCTTATCAGAGTATAATTTGGTGTTCCTTTTGAGAAAAGCTGTTTGGTTATGTTAAACTGTAATTTGAACCTTATTTTTGTCTTAAATTTGGGTTATATTGTACATTTTCGGAAGATTTCACCCATATGAGAGAGAGGGTGCAATAGATTATATTTTCATATCATATTTTAATTCCAGTCAGGTTCGCGCTCTGGCACTATTTCACTTTGAAATGTGAGGTGTTTTTCCTTGACTTTAAAGGGACCTGGATTTTATTTTATACTTGAAAAACATCATTTTCTGTATTTCGGTCCTTATTTTGGCTTAAATTTGGCGCCATCGGTGAAGGCGAATTGTACATTTTCTGGTGACTTTACCCACATATGTCTGCCAGCATGGGTTGAATCAAAAGAGTTATTTCTGCTTGCAATATCCACAGAAGGAAGGGAAAATTGTTGAATTGAATTGAATTGAAAACTACTTTATTTGTCTGATGTTTTACAAGTATGAGACAAATGGGTGACCAGGCTCCGGGATAAAATCCAGGTCCCTTTAACGTCAAGGAAAAACACCTCACATTTCAACGTCTTAATCACTTGCAATAAATGTGATCAAGAGGTGGTTATATAGGATTACATGCAATTGAATCTGTCGACATCAATGCCGTTGTTTTTTGCCTGTACTCAATGTCAACGTGTATGCTGATGAAACTAAATTTTACCTTTAAATTCGACACCGTATACCCGTCAACTGAATCTCTACGCATTTATTTCCGCGCTGCTAAATTTTCGTGCATTGGCCTTCTTCACATATTTTCGAGCGGACATGAATTCGCGCACCAACGATACCTCCTATGTCAACAATGACACTACTTAATATTCGCACACACTTTTAAATTCGCGCACATCGAAAATCGCGAAAAAAAAAATACAGCGTGAAAATAACTACTTTTACAGTATGCTTTACACTAGAGAGCCTGTGTGTCAGAAAATGTCAGTCAGAAAATTTGTCTTCACCAATCCTCTCAAATAATCTACATTTGAGACTAAAAGAAGGTACAAAATTCAGTTCAACATTACCAAACAGATTATTTGAATCAACACAATACCAGATATACCTAGTATTTATCATTTTTCTGTCTAATTTAGCAGAATTAACTGAATGTGTGGAGCTGCCGATTGTACATTTTCTGATTACTTGACCCCTCTGTCATGGTAATTTCCCCGCCGCGTGTGTTCTTATGATAGATGGCTGTTGTGTTTTCACAGAAATAAAATATCTTGTTTTTTTACAAGATCTGTTTGCTTGGACCGTTATGTGTAAAGTTACGTTTTGATTTGAGTTGTGTTCACTAGTGACATTCCATCTGATCTAATTGCTTCCATTCTGAATAGATTTGACATCTATGATGTATAATGTGATGAATGAGTGACAGTGAGTTAGAGCTTTTCAAAGACTGTGTAAGTGATTGTGAGATAATATCAATTAGTGTGTATGTATTAGGATCGGCTTAGTGGACAAGGGCCTTTACTTAATATTTTTTTCCTTCTACTTGTTCTTGCTAAGCAGCTGGTAAGGCACGTTTAGGGAAAGAATTTACTATACAGACAATGCTAATTTAAAAACAAGAAAATATATAAACTACATTATATTATATAAACTATAATTATAAAAGATCAACAGTTTTGAAATTTAGACGCTGATCATGATCTTTGATATCATGGCTTTTATCTCTAGAAAACGTAAGCAAAACATGAAACGTACCATAAATGCGTGGAATAGTTTTTCGAAATAAAATATGTTTTGAAAAACAAACATAAACGTAGACTTGAAGTAGACTTCTCCCTGTGGTGAGTGGGTTCGTTTAACTGATCGATGACGTCAAAAAACACTTCGCTTCGCTTCGGTTCCATTCAGACTGGCAGAAGAATTAGCACTGAGAAAGCAAAGCAAAGCGAAGCGGTTTCTATAATTCACCTACCTCAGGTGAATTACAGAATTCGCTTCTGAGTCGGTTTGGAAGCGCTTTCTACAAGTCGGTTTTATTCACACTACACCCCCAAAGCGCCTCAAAACGCTTAAAAGCGCTTTCTTGGTGTAGTGTGAAAGGGGTATTACAGACCATTCAATGCTCATGGGTGAGGTTGTCAGAAAATGTACAATAGGCAGCTCTACACATTTAACAAATTCTGTTAAATTAGACTGAAAAATGTCAAATTCTATGTATACGTGACTTTGTTTGGTGTTTCAATAATTTAATAAATCTGTTTGGTTATGTTAAACTGTATTTTGAACCTTATTTTTGTCTTAAATCTGGGTTATTTGAGAGGATTGGTTCAGGTTTTCTGGCGACTTCACTCCCATGCAGATCATTCAATGCTCATGTAATGGATGGGAGGGAGGTTACTTATGTAAAGCAGGTTATTGGGAACATGTTTACCAGTAGAGACAGGGTTCATCATTTGCTCCTTTAGATCAGCCGTCAGCCAGAGCAGAGGCTTCAAGGGTAAATGATACAGGTGATAATAACTGGTCGGTTCATCATCCATGCATCAGTACAATGTGGGGGAAGCCGCACGAAAATGTACAATTTGTCTTCCCAGTCTAGGCCCAAAGTTGAGAGAGTCCCTTAAAACTGAGGGACAGCCTCTAGCTAGAAACCAAGCATAATGATACAGAAATTTTGAATCAACGCAAATCCATATATATATATAGACATATACCTAGTATTTATCGGTACTTTTCGGTATTTTCCAGCCTAATCTATTGGATTAGCTTTGACACTTGATAATTATTGTATCCAGAAGTGGTGCTTTGTTAATTTATTTTATTATTCTGGAGATCTGAGTAGGTATCATCTGATGGGCAGACCAGGAAGATCTGTTCGCAGAGGGCTCCTGTCCATTTCATGTAACTGATCTGGTTTACTTGAATACAAATCTTTATATATAATTTAGCCGGATTTACTCACAACGTGTAGAATCGGCAGCTGCTGGTTGTACATCGGTATATAAAGAGGTTGATTTAACAGCCGGGATATACACATAACTTACACCATTTCATAAGGTAAATAATGGCAAGTGCATGATATGGTGATACGTTATTACCTACTGGACGGAATGCATCAGTTATTACGAAAATAGCATCATCTTTTCCATGCATGCATGAACTTTATTACATGTATGCATTACACATAGGAGTATGATCCAGTCTATACTCGCTATAAGGGATTTGCATGTCCGCCATATTGATTCCTGATTCGCATGGGATCATGGAAGTTGTATGTCAGTGTAAAAGTTATAGAAAACATGTTATGTTCAGCATGGAATATTTAACTGTAATCGCATGTCAATATAGCCATGTCTTTCACATGTTTCCATAAAACAAGACTTCATCTTTTCCATCATGCATTTGGTTTCCAAAGATCATTTATACAAGCTGTGATATTGGTGAAAATATTCTTACAATTTTCAATAAGAATATTTGTATGTCAGATTTGAACAGAATCCATCCCAGCATACACTGTAACACAATTAACAGACATGCGCAGTGGCACATGCAAGTCCCTTATCGAAAAGAATTACCCATATTGTCCAGCTACGTATTTAAATGTGGGCCCTTGCCCAATATAATATACTCTCAGAGAGTCATGTTAAATTTGATAAATAAAGAATAAACGAAACACATTAATATAAATTATAAGCGTTTTCCGAGTCCTGAACATTGACTGACCAGCGTTCCTAAAGTACTTTGTGAGCAAAGGGATTCATGCTTCTTCTTGTTTAAAGTTTTATTCAGACATTTCACACTGGCAATATTCTCAGTAGAAGTCATGACGATAGCGAAATAATTAAGTGAGGACAAGCATACTCTTATGTCAATAGATAATGTCCATTTCGTTAAAGTTTTACAACATTATCAAAGTTTTGCAGTAATAATATTTTACGGTATTACCAGTGATTACATAACACTAGTACTGTGAATTATAAAGCGGTTTTGAAATCTATTTTTTGTTAACTACGTAAAATATAACCCAAGTATACGCAACATCTACCCAACACAATGTTACCAAAGTTTTACAATATTACCTAAATGTGGCAGTAATAATACTGATTACTACTGACTTAACACTCTGTAAATTCTAAAATCTGGGAGTTTTGAAGGAGAACTTTTATTTGTGGCAAGAGGCGGATACTTACCCTCAGCCTTAAACAACCTGTCAACCTGACAACCTGTCCCAATGCAAAATGTCGATCTTTGATTTTGTAAAGCCATTATTCCTTATTAGGGCATGGCAGTTGGTGATGCGAATAGGTATACCCATATGTGTGGTATGGACAGGTCGAGAGGCTGTTTATCATAAAGATTGTTTAGTTTGACTGGTATATTGCTGCGTTGTACTACCCTGGGAACAACACAAACACACATGTTGCGCAAAATACTTTCTAGCAGGCAACAACCTAAGTTAAGAGGGTCTCCGACTTTATGAGCTAGCAACACCTTTCTGTCGTCAACAAGGGGAGAAATGTCGTATTAGATTTCTTGTAGGGAAATTTTATAGTCCCAGGGGTGGTTTCTAAATTATTGTGAAGGAAATTAATGGTTTTACAACTCTAAATTTCTTTTTACTAATTAATTATCCCCATACTCAATATCAGTTCAGTCTAATTTTAAATTTCGCTTAATAAGAGACATATAGTATGATCAATTGTGATGCCTCAATTTGTTAGAGCTCCTTTTTTATATTATATTAAATATGTTTACAAATTAGTATTATTGTTTTGATATTGGCTACTGGTATAACTATAACTCTTAGAACTTGAATTAATGAGAGTATGAAATTGCATGAATAGCTGGTCTTTAAACATCACAGGCAACATTTGTTTTTCTACTCTCTCTCTCTCTCTATCTTTCTCTTTCACTTTCTTTCTTTCTTTCTCTCTCTCTCTCTCTCTGTCTCTCGCTCTCTCTTGCTCTCTCCCTTGTTCTCTCTCTCGCTCTCTCTCTCGTTCCTTCTCTCTTTCTTTCTATCTTTCCCTCTCTCTTTCTGTGTCTCTCTCTTTCTCTTTTTTACTCTCTCTCTCTATTTGTCTTTCTTTTTCTCTCTCTCTTACTCTCTCTGTGAAAGTAAGGTAACTAACTTGATATATCTAGATCAATTTAAAGGACTGGCAAACATGATGTCGCGCTAATTCAAACATCAGTTATACTTCCGTAAATATGGCAACAATCATTTCTGGAATGAGCAAAAAAATGATTTGGAAAATAGTTCCCAGAAAGTGCTAGAAAAGGGGAGTTTTCTATGGTTGGTAGAAATTAACGTGCTATAGCTGTCCTGGTGAGTTTTTGTTGCACTATATATTACATGGCTAGATTTACGCTTGGCAAATAGATCCAGCGTTGTTTCCGACCATCGCTTCTACACGGTATAGTGTGATCAGATAATTTATGTTACAGCATGTTGACCCTATATGACTCTTGCCATACAAGATGTAGATTATTGAGATGTTTTGACTTGAGATGTTTGATGTTACATTGCCTAATCTCATCTACAAATAAAGGGTGTCTAACAAAAACTTGAATAGGGGGTGATAAGTATAAGGTTTTTTGGGGTCTAGACCCTGTATCCAGCATATAAATTAAATTTCTTGGAACATTATACACTGTCTTCCCCGAGATATCCTCATCTGACCCATTTTTCCCAGCTGATGATCAGATGAATTTGTTTGGGGGGGGGGGGGGGGTATATGCGCACTATACAATGATTTGTTAGCTTTATTTTATTTGCTCTTAAATTTGCGGGGCTGCCGATTGTACATTTTCTGACGACCTGACCCATACAGTCCCATACTTTCCAACCCAAAGCATTTTAGTTCGATTAAGACATGTAATGTGCAACCAATGAAAATCTCAGTCTGAAGAAAAAGTCAATATCATATTTTTTCAGTTGCAACTATATACTCTCTATAGCTGGGCATATTTGGTATTATGTTGATTAAAAGAATCCCTTTGGTAATGCCTTTATTGTGTACCTTATTCCGATCTTAAATCTGGGTTAATATTGAAACGGTGAAGGTGAAATGTACATTTTCTGGCTATTTATATATCTTACTGTTTGGAATCGACTTTAGGCTCTCATACAGCAATGTGAAAATAATAACTCGGTTTAAAAAAGAAATAATGATAATGGACCCGGGGTAGATGATGGGACGTGCTGCTCTATTTGCGTCTAATATCATCTCAGACAGACCAACAAAAACTTCCAAGTATATTTACTCTTTTGTTTTCTCTTTTAATCTTCTTTTTCTCCGTGTTTATTCATTGTATATACACCCCATGTTGCTGGACCTCCATCTTTTACAGAAAAAGCCAGTGGGGTTGTCAACTAAATTCAATTCAATTCAAAGCATTTCTTTCAATACATGAAAGGTGTTCAAAAAGGAGACCCGCATCTGAAAGTGAGTTCCAGGTCTTCCTGCATGATTTAAAGCAAGTTAGGAATTATTAGTTATTGTAGCGTTCAGTTGATGAACACTACAACGTTTATCTATAATAAAATAATCATATGAAGTCCCGTGCTTGAGGGTTTATAGGAATAATATGACCAATACTATGTTGATTGGATGTGGGTGGCCTGGATGTGTGGTGGTATGATTGGTGATATGGATGAACGAATGCATTAAGTGAGTGTGTTGTGTGTGTAATAGGGGAGTTGCATGTCTCACTGCGCATGTCTATGACAGTGCATGCTGGGATAGATTCAGTTCAAATCTGTCATACAAATATTGAGCAACAATTTTATGGAAAATTACAAGAATGTTTTCACCAATATCATAGCTTTTATAAATGATCTATGAAAATCAAATGCATGATGGGAAAGATGGAGGCCTGTGCTATGGAAGCTTGTATAACACATGGGTATTGACATTAGAGCATTGATAAATATCCCATGTTGAACATAGCATGTTTACTATACGTTTCATACAGTACCATTAGTCCCATAATTCCATGCGAATCAAGATTCAAAATGGCGGCTATACAACTCCCCTATTGGGGTTGTGTGCAGGGTTTAGTGGGTGTGTGGGTAGGTGGGGTTGTGACCTGTGCTGTAATTACCCCTACCCTCTACATGGGCACACGTCACATTGCCAACCTTTATAGCATTAATTATGGAATATGGGGGTTCATAAGATTACTTCAAGAATTGGTATCTAATCATTAAAGTATTGGTATATGTAGCAAGACTTGAATGAGTTGGTACTTTTCGCCTTATCTGAGAAATAAAAATAGCAATACCCTTGTTTTAGATTCAACTGAGACTAGCAACGGCACGTAGTAATACATGTAGATAGATAGATAGATAGATAGATAGATAGATAGATAGATAGATAGATAGATAGATAGATAGATAGATGGATGGATGGACAGATTGTGAGCAAAGCGTGCATAATCTTTATAAAATGAAAATGAAAATGAAATTCTTTGAAATTGTTTTTTTTAGATAAACTGATTAGCATTCATGTTCGCAAAAATATATAGCCCGTTTTTTGTTGGGAAAAGTCAGATGAGTCAGGTCGTCAGAAAATGTACAATTTGCTGCTCTACACATTTGTCAAATTCTGTTAAATTGGGTTGGAAAAATGATAAATACTAAATATATCTAAATATATCAAAGAATCTGTTCGGTTGTGGTGAACTGTATTTGAACTTCATTTGTGTCTTTATTTGTGTAATTTAAGACGGTTTGTGAAGGCGCATTGTACATTTTCTGACGTTTATACTTTAAAGCTGATTTACTGGACTAAATCGGAGATCGGGTGGACCGGGACTTGATGGGTTTGTGATCTAACTAACCGGTATAAATAGATTTTCCAGCTACCTCTGTCGTCACGAATGACGTCACACACCCCTGACAATAACCACCTGAGAGACACCTTCTTGGTATATATACCGGTGCGTCACGATGGATAGATAGATTCACGCGAAAGGCTATATAAATATAGCTTTAAGGCAGTAACTTTTGTTCCCTGGTTCCCTATATAAATATAGCTTTAATTGACAATGAACCCATTCAAGTTTGGGAGGGGGCATCTTTTAAGATTCAGTCCCACGTTTCTCACACCGATTACTGTCTTGGACAACAATTCCTGGGTTGACCTTGCGTCAGGAAATCCATTTTTGCACGACCTTTCTTGTCCGCTAAACTAGCTCTATGGACGCTAAATAATTCTAGAAATGATATTCATTCCTGAATTCAGATGTTCTTCTTAAGATTGAACTGATGATATATATTTGAGAATGGATTCATGGTTTGTGATGATGGGGATATGTATCGACTTAGAGATTGTCCCTGGTACATTAATATTTTAACAAAATTAATTTAAATTGAAGACAGCAGTATTATATCCTCTCAAATAATCCGAATTTAAGACAAAAATGAGGATCAAAACACAATTCAACATAACCAAACTGATTGCCTGAGCCAAGGCAATACTATATATACTCAGATATGCCATGCATTGGTCATTTTGTCAGCCTAATTTAGCAGCATTTACAAAATGTGTAGAGCTGCCGATTGTACATTTTTCTGAAAACCTGACCCACAAGCGATTAGATGCAAATCTGACCCACAATCGATTAGATGCATCTAAAATTTGAGATTGTTGAGCAAGATAGAATCGAAAATCTGAGACTGTTAAGCAAGATAGAATGCTACTTCAAGTATACTTTTATGCATGTTTTGCTTACGTTTTCTAGAGCCATATCGAAGATCATGATCAACTTCTATATTGTCAATCTTTTGATCTTTTATAATTATGGTAGTGCAAAGGTGTAGAATATAATGTGTTGAATATAATTTGGTTGCTACAACTGCTGTTCAACATAACCTAATCAGGTTCTCTGAATCAACATAATTTCAGTCTAATATAACATAATCTACTTAAATTAATGTGTAGAGCTGCCGATTGTACATTTTCTGACGAATTTAGTAAATGAAACTAAATCGGTGAAAAATGATAATTACTGTTTCTGAGTATATTTGGTGTCTTGATTATTAATTAATTTAACGGAATTTACTGAATGTGTAGAGCTGCCGATTGTAATTTTCTGACGACCTGACCCAACATTCGATCCCTCACCTCGCTCTCAAACCTCCGCTAATGTTCTTGCTACCTTGCTACCTATATCTTCGAGGGTAACTGAGAACACTCAATCCAATTTATCCGCTCGTCAACTCGCTGACTGTTGAAAGCCAACTCGGGAGGGTTGCTGTTACCCGAGTGGGGGTTCATGTGTCCCTGCAGGACCTACATGTCGTAATTCAAACTGAGATGCATCGATCAATTTCCTATTTATGTTTTTTTTTTAAATTTTTTGTATCGGACTTGTGTATTTAAATCCTTTAAAAAATACGCATAACCACAATGGTGGTTATTTTCATGCGTTGCCAAATTAGATTTAAGATTTAAGATTTAAAATTTTACAGCTTCTACCAAATTTAATATGATTAATATGATTGAATATAATCTAAATGATCTCATAAATGAAATATACCTCAATCTATACGTTCTTATCTGTTACAATACATATACTCGGAATCCGGAGTCTCGAAAAAGTATAAGGTAGTTTTATTTACAAGTTCCTAAAAATTACAACAAACCTTCTAATATTGTTTTTACTGAAATTGATTATATTGTAAAAACGGGCAATCCCAACTATTATAGTTAAATAATGCGCATAGTAAAAGGAATATTGATTTGGAAGAGAAGAATTAATTTTGTGTTCTGTTTTAAATTGTCTTTGGTGTTTTCTCCTGGATGTGCTGACGGGGGAAAACGCATAATTGATTATAAATGCGTATTTTTCGAAATAATGTTAAATGAAAGAAAAAAAGAAAAAATAAGATTTATTTCATCCATTTCTTTCATTTTACTGCAGTGGTATCTGGTTGAAGGTTGATAAATTAGACTTCTTTATAGTATGACATAAGATTTGTATGGGAGGCAACACATGAAAACAGTCTAGGCCCAAAGATGAGAGAGTCCCTTCAAACGTAGGGAAAGCCTCCCGCCTCAAACCGCAAAGTGCCATTATAATTTTATTAAGACCGCAAAATGTCATTATATACCCATTAAAATGCCGAGCCCTAGGCCAGGAAACCGATTAGCGAAGTAGGCGTCTAATCACTGACATACCATTCTTATCTGGTCTAAGGGTTTGGACCTAGAGTGAACGCGCTAATTAAGTCAGGTCCATCAGGCTAGTACGACGGGGCATATCTTGAAAACAGCTGTTTTACGATTAGATTAGATTAGCTGTTATTTCAATCGCATAATTGCTACAAGAAGATATTCTACGGTAAGAGGCAGGTTTTAAAGTCTTCTTTTGCAGATGATTTACAGAATGAAAAATAGATGACAAAGTCACTTCCGTCTATGACCGGAAGTGAGTATCTACTCTGGATCCAGTATTCCTTCATATATTTTCAATTAATATCTTTTTTGTCCTTGCATTATTTTCAATTATCTTATCTCGGATATGCATATTACGATTATGTGTATTTGATACAATGTGAACGTCTATGGCCTTATTAAAAGTAATGAAAAAATAATAAATACAGGTTAACTAATGAGTTGGTTGAAGGAGCGTGAATATTGCATGAGTTGCGCAGCAACGAGTGCAATATTCTAAGCGACATGCTTTAATAATATACTTGTATAGAAAACATTTTTTAGTTATAATGTTGAATCTTGGCGCTAAACTTGGTAAAAACGCATTGGTTGCCACATAACATAACTCACTAGTGAAATACGCACTATGTGTAACCCACTCTAGATGCGTTGTTTTCAGAGCAATGCGTATATATTACATAATACATGATCATGTTAGTAAAACTATTCCTTTTACATTGCTGCCAGTCGAAGTGCACCACTCTTTCGGATGCCCAGGTATTTGTTGGAAGCAACTAATTATATTTCATTTTCTCAATTCGTGACGTCTTTGTGAAGCCATGTCGTCCCAGTGAACGTTAAGCCTGATGGGTCGGATCGTCAGAAAATGTACAATCGGCAGCTCTACACATTTAGCAGTTCTGCTAAATTATGCTGGAAAATGAAAAACATTAAATATCGCGGAGTATATTTGGTGTTGCTTTGATTCAAAAGATCTGCTTGGTTATTTTGAACTGAATTTTAAACTTTATTTTTGTCTTAAATTCGGGTTATTTGAGACGATTGGTGAGGGCGAGTTGTACATTTTCTGACGACCTAGTGAATATATACACTACCACGTCAAACCTCACCTCGACGGTTCCAGAGAGGAAGAAGAGGTTCTTGCATTTGTACTTTAGCCCATTTCATGATGTTTTACAGAAAAATGAGTCACAAGTCGCAAAATCGATATTTTTCAAAGTGTTTGTATTCACCAGATCTCTTTGTAGGAATGCTCTCATTCTTGGGGTATTTACAGTGTTTTAAGTCATATGAATATATATGTATGTACACAATTTTAAGATAGTACCGAGAGGATATCAATGTGTTTCTAAGGTCATCCTATGCAGTATGTATATTTAGTTACTTTACTAGTTATTATCCGCTCAGAAATATTGCATCTATAAAATCAAACATAAAATATAGATATACTTTTTAGATTTCCTCAATATCAAAATCGTTGGAATCCACTTAATCTCATCTTTTCAAACATTTTGCGACTTATGACTCATTTTTCTGTGACACATCACATATTCGGCCATGAAAAAGAGCTTTAGTTCGAATGCAAATTCTTCTTCTTCCCATTGGAAATTTTAGCGTGAGTGTTGACGTGGGAATGGGTATCGGATTTCAGAGTTTTTATTTGATTAGCGTCGAGCAGTTTACTGAGTGATGAAAATAAATTGTGAAGTATTATATTGGTGAGATAGTATGATAATAGTTACCGACACGTAATACTTGTATAGTGGGTAGATATTGTGTATCTCTTGCGGTTTTGTGAGAGGAATTCTGGTCGTAGAGATATCCTTTACTAGATAGGCTATTGATCACTTGTTATACCTTATTTTCTACACCATTTTCATATATAGATCTATAGGCCTACATATGAAAATACCAAAGTAACGAGACCCTTTCTTCGTCTTTTATCTCAACAAACTTGTTCGTCGTAGTTGAAAAATATCATCTGACTATTCGGTTCTATTTCTTGAATTAGTTAGGATGGTTTTTTAAAAAATTAAATGGAGTTTCGGGCTCCGTTGAATTAAGAATAATGGGGGTATGTTACATAATTCATACTTTCTTAAAATGTGCCTTGCTAAGCTAGTTTCCAATGCTTGGGTAGGAAATTCCTACCGAGGGAACGCAATTTAGCATTGTCTGTATAGCAAAAGAAATCCTTTCCTAAATGTTCTGCTTATCAAGGAAATGTAGTTAGGAAAGGAAAATACTAAGTAAGGATGTGTTATGCAAGTGGAATTGTTACTGGAATTCTGCAACTTCCTTTATTTGGGAATGTGGAAAGGTTAATTATCATCATAATTTATTTATTTTTTAAATTTTCATTAAAGGCCAGTGCAACGTGTTAATAAATTACTTAGAAAATACGCATGTTTATTATACCTTTGGGGGAGTTGATATGATGGGACGACAGATCGTCCCTCATGCGCTTTTGCCTATATATTCACCATGGATGTTTTAGTGCGTTTAGTACATACTCACTACCACCCGTTAAATAGTGTATATCGATTACAGTTTTAGAACTTGTCTTTATCAAAGTACATCCGTTGTTATGCTTTATCTTCGGAGGAAGAAAGCTAACTCCAGCCAATGTAGTTGAATGGAAAGAAACGTCCTTCTCTCATTCTGGCACTAAAGATTCCTAGAAACACAGGTCTCTAACAAATCGAAAGCCTTGAGTAGTTATGCCAGATCGTCAGCTGGAGATCTGGCTCGCACTGGTAAAGAAAACAGTACGCGCTAACTCTACTGTAATGATTTCAGAACGACCCAAGGACCCGAGGACCGGGGTCGTTCAGCTTGCATTCAATCTCCGATCAATTGACTCTAGCAACCTGTATATATATATAGTAGTGATGTCTCCGTCCAAAAGAACCTACGACTCCCTTCTCCGGTGCAAGTCGCGAATAGAGATACATACATAATATTATATGCGATTTGTTCCAGGAAAATGAGTCACAAGTCGCCAAATTGCTATTTTTCACAATGTTTTATTCACAAGATAAATTTGTAGGAATGTTTTAATTTTGGAGGTGCCTAACGCTTCTTGTAGCATGATATGAGTATGTGTACCAAATTTCAATACAGTGATATCCATGCATATCTAAGGTCATCATATAGAGTATATTTAGCTACTTTACTAATAAATGTCCACCCAGAAATATTTCAAACTTTTTTTTCAAAAATAGAAATATTAAACGTCAAATATAGAAATACTTATTAGATGTCCTACTGTTTACTATCATTGGAATCTGCTTGATCTTATCTTATCAAATATGATGATACCTCAAAATCCATTTTTTGCGCCTTGTGACTCATTTTCCTGTGACACATCAAATATGGTTTATTTACACACATGTATGTAATATAGGCTGTATTTGGGTTAAGTCGCCAGAAAATGTACAAATTATCTTCACCAGTCCTCTCAAATAACCCAAATTTCAGACGAAAATAAAGTTCAAAATACAGTTCAACCTAACCAAACAGATTGCTAGAATCAATGCAATGCAGAATATACTCGAATTTACCTAGTATTGACCAAATTGCAGCCTAATTTAGCAGAATTTACTAAACGTGTACACCTGCCAGTTGTAAATTTTCTGAAAATTTTACCCATTTGTGTACCATTGTAGACCTACCAGGATGAAAACCCATTTGTCACGGGTGTTATTGTATGAGTTGTTTGGTAACTGATGCCGAATATGACCACTTTGAGGGCAGTGTCGACAGGTACAACATTTATATAAGAGTCAGGTGGTCAGAAAATGTACACTCAGTAGCTCTACGCATTTAGCCAATTGTGTTAAATTAGGCTGAAAAACGATAAATATCTGGTTTATCTGAGTATATTTGGTGTTGGGTCGATTTTTAAAATCTGTTTGGTTATGTTGAACTGTATATTCAGCCTCATTTTTATCTTAAATAATATGTGTTATTTGTGAGGATTGGTGAATGCAAATTGTACCTTTGCTGACGACTTCACCCACGTGTATAAAAGCAGTGTGTTGTTATTCGACAATTCCCCTCTGAAGGCCTATTATCATGACATGACTGTCCTGAGGATTTATAACAAGAGTAATTGGTCATATATATTGGCATAATTTCTCTGTTATAGTAGTAGTGTGAGTTTACGGGCCTGATACGCACAATAGATTAGGCTGATTTATAGCATGTGGGTGAAATCCCTAGAAAGTGTACAATTTGCCTTCACTATTCCTGTCAAATATCCTAAATTTAAAACAGAAATGGGGTTCAATATCTGATGTGTAGAGCTGCTGTTTGTACATTTGCTGAAGACCTGGCTCACTCTATGGCCGCCGACTTGGGCTACTCATACTTTGCTGACCTTGTGGAGAATGGTCGGACGCTGACCTTGGGGAGAATGGTCGGACGCTGACCTTGGGGAGAATGGTCGGACGCAGGTGAAGAACAGAAGGGATTCTAGCAAACCTGCAAAGAGGACGTCATTGACATCAAACCGATCAATTTTTGATCTCAGACCTCTTTAAGAGGTCTGAGATCAAATGAGTCACTACTAAATACGCCAATCATTCTTCATCTGATAACATTTGTAGCTGTATGTAAGGTGTTAGAGCTTAGATATGACATCAGGGGAGCATGCCATATCTAACTCACTGATCAGTGATACATTTCGCACTGTTATGCAATCCCAGGCGCGCGGCTATCCCTCCCTCCCTCCCGCCGCTTTCTCTCTCTCTCTCCCACCCTCCCACCCTCCCTCCCTCCGGAATGCACCCAATACGGACATTGCCGCTTGGTACACAAGCACACGGCAAGGGACTGGCCGCGTGGTAGAGTACCACGGCAATGAACTCACTGAAAACACGGACAATAGGCCTTCACTGCAAAGCTATACATGATTGGTTGTTTTGCCGGCGCACGCTTTCTTGATAGCCTGTTGGGGAACACTTAATGGGGGACGGGAGGGGAAGGGGTGAGGGTTTCTTTTGAGAATGGCTTTTATTGAAGGAATTTAGCTGGGGACGTGAGAGTGAGTGAGATTGATTGCTTTACGCCCTTATCTACACATTTAATATGGTTATATCAAGGGCGGGAGAGCTGAGAGTGAGTGAGTGAGTGAGATTGGTTGCTTTACGCCCTTATCAACACATTTAATATCTTATATCAAGGGTGGAAGAGCTGAGAGGGAGGCAGTTTATGATCTTACCCAGGAAATATCAGCGGGGTTGGAATAATGATGATATCTAACTTATTACTTGTATTAATAGATGATAATGTAATAAAGATGCTAAATTCACTCAGCATTTATGCTACAAGCTGGGGAGCGATTTTTATTTGTCCAGACTGGACAAAGCATTTTAGTAATCTTTAGCATTGCAATATGAAAGAAAACGGCCAGAGCTGGCTTAATGTTTCTACTGCAATTGCTGCAATCAAACTGACCCCCATGTCGAAAAGAATAGATTAATTATATTGCAAAGATTATGTGGGACGTAATTTAGTGCATTTTACATGGGTGTACTTACCACAAATACATTACCACCCTTCCACTTACCACCCTTCCCCATCCCTATTGAAAATAGACCTTGTGACGTAATATGAAAGGAGAAAGGCTAGCAGGCCTCTCAGCGTGCGGCTTCTCATGACGTCACTGGCAAATACCTTATATCACACTAGGTGGCAGCGCAACCTTGCTTCAAAAAACGGCCCATACGTGTATATAGTTCTCTATTTTACAATAATAAAATTATGTATAAAATTATGTATTATGTATACTTAATATTGTATTCATCAGCTGTCATAAGTATTATATTGAACATTTAAATACCCAAAGTTGGCAGAACACCAAAATCTTAGTGCTTAAAGTTTTATCATGAGTGATTCAACAAAAATGGCCTTCTGAAATCAAATGCTGCCCGATTGGGAGAATTAGGGCCTACTCATATCTGTCGTGGGGGGTCCTCCTTCAAATCTGCTATGAATGCACATTAATAATGTCTAACTAAATTCAAATGACCTCACGCTCTCCGCCTGGACAACAAGTTAATAAATTGACATCGGACACAAGTAATTCGGTCTGAGAATCGTTTCCATTGGAAACGCCAGGTATATAAATTAAATTGACACTAATTGTAAAGTTAAATAGATAAACCAAACTTAACTTGATAATTTCTTAACTTAGTACTTGTTGTTGTTTGAAACTTTTATCTATCGAGGGTGCAATCATTTAGAACAAACATTAATTAGTGACATCCAAACACATTTTCGCAATATTAAAGACAAAATAAAGAAAAGCACATTTCTGTTCATGGGCTAGGACGTCAGAGAATGTACAATCCACCTTCACGAATCCTCTCAAATAATCCAAATTTAAAACAAGGATGAGGTTTAAAATACAGTTCAACATGGATATTCTTGCCTTAAATCACAATTGGGGTTATTTGAGAGGATTGGTGAAGGAGAATTCTACATTTTCACTTGACTTCACCCATTGTGCATCCTGCAATCGCTGGAGACCATGAAAGAGGATCGCTAGCGATCTAGAATTCGTGTCGGTATTTGCCGCAGGTAAATCACAAAAGGTTACGATCAATAGCAGAGTAGAGATGTTGCACCAACGTCACATAATAGGCTTAGCTAGCGGCTTAATCAAGATAGAGCAAGTTAATGCGCTAATGCTTGGAAAGACACGATCTGTCCTTTTGTGTGGATATGTATAGGATTCTGTTTAAGGGCTCCCTGTGTATAATTCTTCCCCCTCTCCCCCCACCTCCTCCTCCTCCTCCTCCTCTCTCTCTTTCTCTCTCTTTCTCCCCTCTCTCGAAGTACATTATAATCCAGGCAATTATATTGTTTCCATTTTGACACCTTCTCCATTACAAATGTGAGGTGTCACAGGAAAATGAGTCACAAGTCGCGAAATTGATATTTTATATGATGTATGTAGTGATAAGTGTTGTATTCACAGGAAACCTTTGTTGGATTGTTCTCATTTTTGGAGTGTTTAGCGCTGTTAGTAGCATAAAAACATCTACCAAATTTCAAGGCTGTATAAGTGCATATGGGTCAGATCTTCAGAAAATGTACAATTCGCCTTCACCAATCCTCTCAAATAACCCATATTTAAGACAGAAATGAGCTTCAAAATGCAGTTCAACATAACAAAACTGATATTCTAAATCACTGTGATACATATATACTCAGATATACCCGGTATTCTTCATTTTTCAGCCTAATTTAGCAGCATTTACTAAAAGTGTAGAGCTGCCAATTGTACATTTTCTGAAAATCCGACCCATATATGCATATTCGAGGTAATCCTAAGGAGTATAATATTTAACTACTTTACTAGTGATTCGCCTTTAAAACTACTGAGAACATTGTTTTCATGCATCAACAAATATAGAAGTATACTTATTAAATGTCCTAATGTTTACCATCGGTGAAATCGGCCTGATCCCAGCTTCTCATATGTGATGATATCTCAAAATCCATTTTTGGCGACTTGTGACTCATTTTGTCTGTAACAGAAGGCATATATATATTATATACAAGTGTTGGGTCTGCTTTGAAGTCGGTGGGTGGGGGGGCAGGTATTGTTTTGTGAGAGCGCTCAGCTGTTGGGTGTTGATGCCTAACCGAGGACAGTCTCGTCAATATAGGCTCACCTGTGAAGGTGCATAATATGTGATGTGTTACAGGAAAATAAGTCACAAGTTGCAAAATTGATATTTTTCAAAGTGATTTATTCACACGATCTCTTTATACGAATGTTCTCATTTTTGTGTTATCTAATGCTCTAAGTCCTATGAATACAAGTACTAAATTGCAAGACAGTGTATTACATATATCTATGCGTTTCTAGGGTAATGTAATCAGTAGGCTATATTTAGCTGCTTTACTAGTAAATATCCACCAAGAAACATTGCAAACTTTTTGTTAAAAACTAAAAATATCAAACTTAAAGGATAGAAATACTTATTAGATGTCCTAATGTTTACTATCATTAGAATCAACTTGATCTTATTTTTCAAATATTATGATATCTCAAAATCCATTTCTTGTGACTCATTTTCCTCTAACACATTACATATATAATGATCGCCTAGAAATGTACAATCGGCAGCTCTACTCATTCAGTAAAGTCTGTTAAATGTTTGATTGTTTCAAACATACGGTAGTATTGAAGAGGGTTACATGTCAGGTCAAGCTTTGTAGAAAATACACACATCCACATAAAGCGAATATTTTCATGTGTCGACTCGGCTGACTTTCATAATTAATTCTATTCCAAGAGACACCATGCAGTATAATAATTACTGCATACAATTAGCCTGACAAAAACAAGAGAAATAATAGGAATATGCCTATCTGAGTATATTTGATAATGTGTCGCTACTCTATCTATATAATGATGATTATTATTTTTGTTTAGAGATTGTAACGATACTTATGTAGCGGTAAAAGATGAAGTCGTTAGGATATATTTTTTTCAAACATTTTTATTTCGCACAATTTTCACAAGTGATAAGTCTCATTCTTTGAAAAATAACCCATATACTGTACAAACAACCGACAAACAATTTATACCAATTTAAGCGTTTCAACGTTAACCTAAAAGGTCCCTACCCAGCATAAAGCTTAATGTTTATTCCTCCCTTAGTATTACCCCCTCTCTTTTTCACAATAATAACCTACATGTATATAGTGTCACTTTGACTGGCAACTCGCTAAAACTTCAACATGGTTGACATTCGTTTTTTCTAATATAAAGAATATTTTCAAAATCATAATCTAAAGCCAAGCTTCTGTGCTTCCACACTAGGCTCGCGTGAGCATTTTACCACAGCTAATAGAGGTTTAGTTGGGGCTTAAACACTAGGTGGCGGCACAGTACACAGCCACCTGTTCGACCGCCTGCTCGTCTCACTTCTCCAACGCAGAAGCTGGAGAAGCTGGCACCCACGCATCGACCCCTGGTATTTCTGGCCTCCCATCCTCTATAAATACCCTTTATTTACCTCAGCCCTCTCTCTTTAGGTGCGCCTCGGTCGATGCGATGATTATATTGTGCTTTTTTATATTTTCTATATATACAATTACTGTCGGGACTTGGTTCGTAACATATCCTTCGCTTATCGTGAACTAAACTTAGCTGAATGGTGCGCTATATATATAGGGTGGGTGTTTCTGAGCAGGTAATAAAGCAGGTATAGAATTACACCATCTTGGCAAATGAAATTATTATCTATATCTGGGATCACTGCGTGTTCTTTGTTCGGGTGGACGTCAACGTACTAGAACTAGGACTGTATTAAACGTGTGCGTTTATAATAGAAATCAAAGTGGAATAGACTATAATTATCGACTCGCAAAATTTGTATCGCTTAGTTCGATGCTGAGGTAGTGATAGACGAATGGTGTGAAATGTGCATATCAGGCCATGGTTCCATATTTTCATGCAATTGTGTGGCAACATTCTATGAATCGTAATTAATGGGATAATCACACACGTGCACGCCCACTTTATGGTTAATTATAACTAACGGGTCGTCAGAAAATGTACAATTGACAGCTCTACACATTTCGCAAATAGGGTTGGAAAAATGATAAATGCTAGATATATCTGAATACGTTTGGTATGATTCGATATATGCGTTGATTCAAAGGATATGTTCGGTCATATTGAACTGTATTTGAACTTAAATTTTGTCTTAAATTTTGACTAATTGACCATAATATACATATCTAGAATATTAAAGGTAAATGAATATGTGATACTTGTATCACATCCAACATCCAAAACCGTAGTAAGTATGGAAAGATGCCTAAATAGCAGGGAGAAAATGCCAGTAAATGTACAATTCGCCTTCAACTCTCATATAACCCAAATTTAAGACACACACAAGGTTCAATTACAGTTTAACATAAACAAAAAATGGATTAGATTAATGCGACACAAAATATACTCAGATAAACCTAGAATTTCTCAGTCTAATTTAACCAAATGAATTGTTACATTTTCTGGCCACCTGATCCTTTAACGTTGATGGTAAACTGAGACGATAGGATGCACGCACGTCACGATTCAGGAACTTATAAATAAATAATTGAATTTCGGTTCAAGTTATACAATAAAACATGATAATATATAGAACAGTAGTTCTCTGGGCGTTGTATATGGATGGCTCATATTGGTCAGTTCTTATAGTGGAATTAGAATTAATTAGGCCTATATAGTTCAGGTTGTGTTAAGGCAAACAAAATAGCCTAGCTGGCGGTTGTTTGCGGGACTGCAAAGTTCAGACCTGTTCATTCATTAATGTTATCATCCCATCTTATCTTCGGTCTTCCTCTCTTTCATTGACCGTTTCTGTGCATAATAATCTGTCTCCATCTGTCCATCTGTCTGTCTCTCCCCCTCCCCCCCCCCCCCTCCTCTCTCCCTCTCTCTCTCCCTCTCTTTTTCTCTCTCTCTCCCTCTATCTTGCTCTCTCTCTTTCGTTTTCTCTCCCTCTCTCTTGCTCCCCCCCCCCGTCTCTCTCCCTTCTCCTGCTTTCTCTCTCCCTCCTCTCTCCCTCTCTCTCGCTTTCTCTCCCTCTCTCTTGCCTTCTCTCTCCCTCTCTTGCGTTCTCTCTCTCTCCTCTCTCTCTCTCTTCCTATGTATCTCCTCTCTCTCCCCCTGTGTCTTGCAGGATCCTCGTTGCATGTCCATAGACCTTGTGAATCCATCTGAGACTCCAGTTGCTATTAGGTCAATATACATGTTGTCCAATTCTACAGGCTGTAAAATGATGAACACTGTGTATATTTGAACAAAACATAGAAGATAGTTTTTGACCGATGTTAACGGGTGATTATAACCCACTCGTTCAACCCAACTCCCCCCATTTCACCTTCTCACCTCATCTCATGATGTCATATTGCCTATTGCCACCGTATTAACATTCCACACGCATGGAGATATCGCACACTCTTGTTAATTGAATCTGTCTTATTGCGAAACTTCCAAGATATGGCAGAAGACCAGCTTTCACCCGAGCCAATCATCTGGCATATGCCTGCTCATTCTCCTCAATACAAATATTAAAAAACTGAGGATGCAGCTTTAACTGAAACTGAGAAAAGTGTCCACCCGAACATAGAATAAACATATTAAACACCAAGTAAATACATTAATTGAGAACAAGACACAAGCAACAGGAATGTATCAGGCAACCATGGCCAAACCTGATATGACAGCAGTCACCTATTGCAAACAATTGCACTTAATCTGTTTCCTTATTGTATCTATTGACAAAGAACTCTGACTTGATTTACAAAGTTCTAACTGCCAAGGGATACTTCTATAACCCTTCTTCCTAAAATGACTTTATAACTACCTCTCTATGATCTAAAAACGTAAATAAAATAGTACAGATGATATATTAGGCTTTATTATACGTGCATCCCTCTTGAGAGGTGCAATAAGTGGGGTGCAATAAAACTATTCATATAGTACGCATACTATATGAACTACTTCGTCACCAAGTCAGCTACTTTTTTCAGATTGACACATGATACATCTGTGATTACGCATCATGTTTTATGCCCATTTAATAAATAAAAATGGAACTCGCCTGCAAAAATCGAAAGTTTATGGGTCGAGATTCGTCCGCATAAGCACGATGCTTATGCGGAAAATGTACAATTTCAGAAAATGCACAATTGGCAGCTCTACACATTTAGGACATTCTGCTAAATTAGGCTGAAAAATGACGAATGCCGGGTATATCTGTGTATATTTGGTATCGCATTGATTTGAAGTATCAGTTCTATTATGTTAAACTGCATTTTTAAGCTCATTTTTGTTTTAAATGTGTGTTATTTGAGAAGGGTGGTGAAGGTGAATTGCACATTTTCTGCAAATCTGACCCGTCTACCCACGCGGTGCCCGGTTACACAGAATAGCCTGCAGCGCACCACCCGGCCACTCCCCGAGGCTAATGACTCTTGTCCTATACTACTGGGTTCCACTGGAACCACCACTCCCTGGGTGCTAGGTTACACTTGTATTCTCACTTATTATACAATGTGAAACTATATTTCCAATTGTTTATGCATGAACAAGTAAGTAACAACCAGTCGGAAATAGGTCTTATGTCTCTGGCATTGACAGCTCCTCTCACACAACCTTAAATCAGCAATATTGTGGTATTGCATTATATTACTTCATATGTCGTCGCATTTTGTCATTTCATGACCTTGTATTTGATAATATTCCTCTCGCCACTCCAAATGGAAATGGCATTTTACATATTAATGCTATTTAATTATCTGAGGTTTAACACTGTTAACCTAAGGAAAATACCGCCAACATTCCACCTTCAACCAGGTGTGAGTGGCAAGCGCGTGATATAAAGAGTTCATTAAATCTATTTGCATTAGCCTTATTATTCAATAATTATATCTAAAATATACGGCCTATTTTGTAATAAAAAAATACCTGACACGTATAGATCTTCTTATACGTTAACATGTATTGTTATTTTCACTTTTGTACATGAGAATATCGAGCCTCCCGAAATTGTAACGCAATAAAAAAAAATTTTAAAAAAACCCAAGCCTTCTATCTAATATCAATAAACATTTTAAGTACATGTATAAGGATGGGATCGTCAGATGATCTGGCCCACTGCCAAAAAAGCAAAGCGTCGGGTGATTACTTAACTCAGAAAAGACAATCGACAATGACACTCGTCATTACATCACTATAATGGGCCTAGTCCACTAAGCCGATTCTCATGCGATTCTCACAGAATTTAGTGCAAAAGAGTCCTCTGCGGCGCAAAATCGCATGAGAATCGGCTTGGTGGACTAGGCCCTTACTAGCTATAGCATCAATAAAGCCATCTATGGGTTTCTATGCTATTGAGCTTTATAAAATCGGATATGTCTACATGATATGTGATGTGTTATAGGAAAATGAGTCACAAGTCGCTAAACAATTATAATGGTATTTCTTAAATGTTTGCCACAAGAACCCTTGCTCAGAATGTTTTCATTTTTGGGGTGTCTGGCGTTGTTAGTAGCATGGATACATGTGGGTCAGATTTTCAGAAAATGTACAATTCGCCTTCACCAATCCTCTCAAATAACCCACATTTAAGACAAAAATGAGCTTCAAAATACAGTTTAACATAACAGAACTGATACTTTAAACCAATGCGATACCAAATATACTCAGATATACCCAAATTTTATCATTTTTTAGCAGAATTTAGCAGAAATTACTAAATATGTACAGCTGCCAATTGTACATTTTCTAAAAATCTGACCTATGTATCAAATTCTGTGACTGTGTATGGTATATGTCTGTGCATATGTGAAGAGTATATCAAACTATTTTACTATAGTATATCTAACTACTTTACTATTTTAACTACTTTACTATAGTGATTGAACATATAGATATCGCTTATATACATATCTTTTTGCATAAAGAATATAGAAGTACCTTTTAGATAGCCTAATGTTTACCATCATTGGAATCCCCTTGATCTAATCATTTCAGATATGATAATATCTCCGAATCTATTTAAGATTGAAGACATATACATATATGATGACTGTATCAAACCGTCTAAATCTAAGTCTAAATAAACCAGTGTCACGTTAAGGTTCTCACTAAACAACACATCTAGGTTTTTATTTGGTTTACACACCGCAGAAGCGACACAACAGTACGTAATCTACAGTTTCATGCTAATATCATCGCAGGGGGTGTTATGCAAAATTATGCAAATTAATCAGTCGTTGTCATTATCTTTATATAAAGTCAATAATGGCATTCCGGCTCAGAATCAGTCCGTTCTCACTGTTGTAGTGTCTGTTTACTCAGCCCAGACACGAGGTCACGTGACTGGAGTGAATCTATTTTAAGCAACCCTCTTAAATCATAAGCAGTGATGCAAGAAAAAATTAAAAATATACCTCGGCCCAGATTCTGGGTGGATGCTAATTATATGTATCCAGTGGCATCGGTTTCATAAGTTATGAAGTTATATAAAATAGTCATCGTTTCATATATGAGTTGATCTGGCTAGAGTTTTAAAAGATTTAATGTCTATCTGTAATATGGCCAAGATGATATTCGACTTTTTATTGTTGTCAGAAACAAAAACAATACAAGAAGCAATATAATACTGACGACCATATTGTACTTTGCTAGTCTATAGATTTTTTTTTAAAACAAAAACCACATACTGTACCAATTGCAGGGGCTCGATCTGAGTCAATGACTAAGGCGAGATTGTTTCCTGCATGAAACCATCGTATTCATTGGTTTTTTTTGTTGTTGTTGGGGGTTTTTTTTGGGGGGGGGGGGGGGCGGGGGGCTGAAAACCTCCCATTGGTCGGAGATACCCCCTTCTACAGCATTCATCGAATGAAAATCAGGGTTCTGTCGGAAGAACTGTCAAGGCAGAGATATGTGACCCATTTTTTCGAATAAACCATGTATGTAAAAAAAGAAATGGAAAAATAAAATTTCAATATATATATATAATTTAATTCTTTGTTTTCCTCCCTTTCAGTTTTCCACATGAATAACAAGCTGTCCTCCATATTCCCAGAAAGTTGTCTTCTCATCATCATCGGTATCATTGTGGGCATGATACTCTTCTTCACAGGTAACCATTATTTGTCATGTCTCAGGGAAATAAGTCACAATTAAGTCGCAAAATTGATACTTTTTAAGGGATTTATCTTTTTGGTGGAATGTTTTCAATTTGTTGAGTGCTTAGCGTTGTATTTAACTACTTTACTTGTAATTGTTCACCCAGAAATATTAATTGCAAACTTATTTTTTCAAAATTGAAATATCAAAATTAAAATATAGAAATACTTTTTAGATGTCCTAATGTTCACCATCATTAGCATCCGTTTGATCTTGAAGATGTAACACAATTATACATTTTTATTTTAAAAAGAATACATTATTTTGACAAACAACGAAAACATTATTTTCAGAAATGAAGAATATATTAGTTTAGCAAATAATAAATGCATTTTTTTCACAAATAAAGAGTAAATGAGTATGAAAAAAAATAATACATTTTTTATTTTAAAAAGAATACATTATTTTGACTAGTAAATAATGTATTATGGTGATAAGTAAAGACAACATTATTTTGAAGAAATAAAAATGCATTATTCGGTGAATGCTCCTTACCTTTTGTTCTTTGTTTGCTCTGAATTACCCAATAGATTCACAATTCAATACATTCGCAATCTTTCAAAAAAAATAAAAAAATACATAATTATTATTCAAAGTTGAAATAATCCTTCTCGCTCCAAACCGCAAAATGCCATTAGAATTACTTCAGTGCCAGGAAAACTTCGCGCAGTAGGCGTCCAATCACTGAATACCATTCTTTACTCTTCTTTTTTGACATACCATTCTTATTGGATGTGAGAGGCTCTGAGCCTAGACAGTGTTATTTATAATAATATTATTATTTAACAGATGCCGAAAGCTACACTCTGGACTCGGACACCTTCTTCCTCTACCTCCTGCCTCCGATCATCCTGGAAGCTGGCTACTTCATGCCCATCCGATCCTTCTTTGAGAATGTGGGCACTATTCTCTGTTTCGCGGTGTTTGGTACTTTGATGAACACCTTCATGATAGGCTTTGCTCTCCTGGCCTTCACCGACGTTGGAGTGGGTTTAATCTCGATTCCACTCAACGCTTTGCACTGCCTTGTCTTCTCTGCCCTCATCTCTGCTGTCGATCCTGTGGCTGTCCTCGCTGTTTTCGAAGAGATTCAAGTCAATGAGAATCTACATATCTGTGTCTTCGGCGAATCCTTACTCAACGATGCCGTCACTGTCGTAAGTATTAAAAGGTGTTACAGGAAAATGAGTCACACGTCGCAAAATTGATGATTTTCAAAGTGTTATATTCACAAGATCTCGTAGTAAGCACGTTTTCATATTTGGGGAGTTTAGCTATACTTTAGCCAGTAATTGTCCTCGCAGAAATATTGCATACTTTGTTTAAAACATTCAGATTTCAATGATGGTAAACATCAGGACATCTAATAAGTACGTCTAGATATTTTATGCATAAAAGAAAGTAGTAAATTAGCTAAATAATATAATATAGCTTATGATGACCTCAGAAACGCATCTAAAAACCTTCAGCATCGTCTCGGAATTTGGTGCATGTATTACTATTAGGGGGATTTAGCACCCACAATGCAACACTAACTACGTGTACATTACTACCGCAGTGGGGATATCTCGAGAGGCGCTAGGCCGAGGGCATTTGCATTGCAGGCCTCTCGAGATATCCCCACAATGGTAATAATGTACTAATAACTTAGTGAATGCTTTAGTGTCGTGTTGGTGCGTTGCGGTTGCTAAACCTCCCTATTATTAAGAACACTAAACTGTCAAAACATGAAAACATTCCTATGAAGAATTCTTTATAAAATTATAGTTATCCCCAAAGGAACACAGCGACCTCATTGCACCGCTTTCTAAAATCTCCCATTTTATTTCTGATCGCCGTTGATCAATAATACCAGGATCTAAATGGTATCACTCATCAGAGAGATTTAGACACAGTCCATTAAAGGAAGGGTTAATCGCACTCAAGTGCATTTTATCTTTTGCAATATTCTATTAATAGCGATCGAAATAGTGTTTATTATTAGATCGATCAATCTCCTGTCATCAAATATGACATATCTATAAGTCTAAAGTGATAAATCCATGGCATATTTCTGACTGTAATGATAAGATAAGAACGTCTAAATATATCACGAGGGGGCTATTTATAGATAGATGTTTTTCATCGCTCGGGTGCTTTCTTTTTCAGCCATTTAATAGTAGACATGTAACATCCAGTTCATGTTTATTGTTGAACAAATTTATTCAAGAAATGTGAATATGTTAATACCTGAAAAACTATAGATCTATAATCTTCTGGTAAGATGTGTACATTTATAGATAGATATCATTTGAGTTTGAATCACCCGAAGTTCAAGCATATTACGAGTATACTGGTATTGTATTGATTCAAAATATAATGTTCGTTTATAAATGTTGAACTGTATTGGGATTCTATAATACTGCCAGAACCCAAGAGGTAATAGAGGACCAACATATATAAGACTTGTCTGATAAAATGGTATAGACTACAAACGAAAAGCGATGGTAACATTCGCGATGTACATACAGGTTTGAAATAAATATAAATGATAGATAATGATTACAGCAGCAACAACAACAACACACCTAAATAATTATATTAATCATATATGCTAAATGAAAAAATGAAGGATCAAGAAGTTTAACCAGTCTAGTCTCAGAGTTGAGAGAGTCCCTCCAAACTTAGGGAAAGTCTCTCGCTCCAAACCAAACCGCCATTATAATCCCATTATAGGACACCTACTTCAGGGCCAGGAAAGCCATTATATAGCGCAGTAGGCGTCCAATCACTGACATACCTTTCTTGCTGTGGGCCTAGATTGTAACCTTGCATGCCCTCTCGGGAGTGGGAACCCTCTAATTCTCCCAGCTGATAATGATTATAGGGTCCAGCAGACCTAAATCACATTGTCAGGTTGAAATTGATCGCTCCCGTGACGTCATGCAATCTTCACTGCATCGATGCTTTTCTGGGTTTGTTCTCTGGAAAGAGTTTGTTGTCAACATACACCTTGCATTCCTGGGTTTGAGATCATTGTATCAGGGTCAGGGCGGGGGCCAGGTCGTCAGAAAATGTACAATTCGCCTTCACCTATCCCCCCAAATAACCCTAAATTAAGACAGAAATAATGTGCAAAATTCAGTTCAAAATAACCAAACAGATGTTTTGAATCAACCCAACACCAATTATAATCCGATATATTTAATATTTTTCCTTTTCCAGCCTAATTTAGCAGAATCTACTAAATGTGTAGAGCTGCCGATTGTACATTTTCTGACCGATCAGTGTCTATCCAGGTGGGCTATGAGGTTTTCATTACGATGTCGTCACTGTCACAGTTTCTGTTTCCCTCTGTAGCAAATGTGTTTTCCTTTCTGGGAACGTCCTCGGTTTTACCCTTATTCCTTGATTGTTCCTTTAGGCGTGACAAACAACGAACAAACAAACAGAAACACTAAACCTACATGAAACTGTGCATATACATGAAGTCAGTTCTAGACATGAAAAACCATAAACGTTCACGATTTAATGAGATTCTATGAAAGAGACTGAAGAACTCATTGTAAAGTTGTGCAAGATATACCTGGTACTAGGTTTATAGTATGAGAAAATGTCTGTAGTAACACAGAAATATGTGTAATGTTGAGAAAATACCTGTAGTAAAAATAGAAATATTTGTTACTTTGACTTAAATGTTAACGTAGAAGGTTAATGGGAAAATAAAAAAAAAGGGGGACAGGCTTACTAGAACAAAGTATTCAGTAGAAGTTGTTTAAAGCCTGTTGATACTGTTTGATGAGATTACTTCTATGATGTGCTTATGATTCGCAAATAAACAGGCAATAAACAAGACAAAAGCTTTCCCCAAACCGTACAATTGCACAATTTAAGGACTTACAATGTCTTGATGAAGTTAAGATTAAAATTCAAGGACTTTCAAGGAGTTCCAAGCCTTTAAGAACAAAAATGAAAGGTTAGACATAACAAGGTCCTTATATTATGTATAATCATAATATATATTTACAGACCCTTAACATCTTACAAGCTCAACCCTCTTAATTAGTTTTATCAGACAGACAGACATCCACTATACCATCTTTACTTCTTTATGCTACAAAGACTCTAGCCCAATCTAAAATCTTAGACGTGGCTGAGGTCTTAAGAAAATGTACAATCGGCAGCGCTACACTTTTGGTACATTCTGCTAAATTAGGCTGAAGGATTAGTAACATTAAGTAAATCTCAGTATATTTGGTATTGCCTTGATTCCCAAAATCTGCTTGGATATGTTGAACTATATTTCAAACCTTGTTTTTGTCTTAGATTTGGAATATTTGAGAGTCCTGTGAATGTATAACTAGAACCTGACACTAAAAATGAGCTACAGAAAAAGAAAAATGATGTTTCATTTTGCCGTTTGATAAACATACAAAGACAAAACTAAAACAAACACGTATGTGTCGTATTTCATTAACGAATTAAGTGAGTAAACAAGTTGAAGGTCCAAGAACGATTAGGACATTTTTATGAGTTTTAACTTCCGTCAGTGAAAAAATGTAATCAAGCACCTGGATCATATCTCTATTCGACTCGAGGTTTTTGTTATTGATGTTATTCGGTGCGTTCGTGTCAACATCTAAAAAGCAGACATATGAATGGGGCCCTTTATTGCAGCTACGTGAGTCTATATGAGTTAAATCGCCCGAAAATGTACAATTCACCTTCACCAATCCTTTTAAATAACCCAAATTTCAGGCTAAAATAAAGTTCAAAATACAGTTCAACCTAACCAAACAGACTACTAGAATCAATGCAATGCCGAATATACTCGAATGTATCTAGTATTGACCAATTTGCAGCCTAATTTAGCCGAATTGACTAAATGTGTACAACTGCTAATTGTACATTTTCTAAGAATCTGACCCATATATGGGGAAATCCGCCAGCAAATGTACAATTGGCAGCTCTACACATTAAACCAATTTTGTTAAATTAGGCTGGAAAATGATAAATTATAGGTATATCTGAATACATTTAGTTTTGTGTTAATTTAATAAATCTTATTTGTTATGTTAAACCGTATTCTGAACATTATTTCTGTCTTAAATGTGACTTATTTCAGAGGATTGCTGAAGGCAATCTTCCAGCCTAATTTAGCTACTAAATGTGTAGAGCTGCCAATTGTACATTTTCTGACGATCAGACCCATAACCTCATCATAATGGGCACCACGAACAACACCTAGTTACTGATACGAAATATAAATATTGTATTCTCCATTAATCTGTTTGATAATATCACATCATGTTGTTGTGCTTGATATTGTGTAATGGGTCAACAAATCCACATTAATGAGTGTAATTTCATATTCTGGTAGCAACTTTGTTTCGGGAAAGGTTTAAAGGCCCAAAGTTCCCCTGGGAATTACTTGTATGTTACAACGATACTCTTGTTCGTACACACATACTCATATGTCTCTCTATGTTCTCGATTATGGACAGAACACTCGGTCACGTAGTGTTGAGTTATTCAAACTCTTGAGACATTTATTTATCTATTTGAATTAATAAATTAAATAAGTCTATTTATATGGGTGAAATCGCCAGAAAATGTACAAATAACTGGGGAAAAACTGGGTTTTAAAATACAATTCAAGATATCCGAACAGATATTTTGAATGAAGTCAAGACCAAATATATTGAGATATAGCTAGTATTCATAATTCTTTAGCCCAATTTAGCAGAATGTACCAAAAATGTAGAGCTGCCGATTGTACATTTTCTGACAACTTCACCCATATATATAAGTGTGGGGAGGGGTGGCACAGTGCATGGTCTATGGAGCTGGCTTTGGATTCCGAGGCATGGAAGTGTTTGGGGTTCGGCTTGTAAGGAACTTTGAGGGAAAGCATTTGCTATACAGACAATGCTCATGTTTATCCTATACAGTAGTTCAGGGGCCTGTTGTATAAGCTAAGGAAGGAATAGACTGTGGGAATTCAGGACTACATTTTTGCCCCTTCCTTCGGTGGGTTGGAATACAGATTCCTACCCAACATTGGGTGCATTGTATTATATACGATTGTGTGGTAAACCACTTTTAATTAGAGGCCTCGCAACTCCCTCTTACCGTAACTTGCATTGCACTATATACGAATATTTTCTATTTTCTAGTCTGAGAAAACTCTGAGAGACCTCGTCCCTCGCTCAAAAGCATGAGTTTGATTGTAAAAACCCTCGTATCATAAAGTCCTCGTAGTCGAGTTACGAGGCCTATAAGATACGATCCTATCGTGTATAGTGCATTGCACCCATTGAGTGTATAGGTTAGTCCTACCAGCTGGGAATTTCACACGTAGGCATGATTTCTTTCCCTCCCTACAGGGGAAGAAATTGCTTTCCAGCGGCCTATACAGCTTAGCTTATACAGCAGCAGATAATAGATCCAAGAATAAAGAAATACATCACCAAGTATTCAATTTGACGAAAATGTTATTGACTATATAACAACTGATAATAACACCAGAGATAAGAAAAGTGTAAGAGTTGCCATCAAGGCCATACAGATATTGATTAAAATAATAAGTAATAGTAATACTCAACCCCGAGTAGATAATCACTTCCAGTTATTGCCCTTGACATTGTCATCTATTTTTACTCTGTAAATCTGCATAAAAAGACTAGACGACCTCCCTCCTGCAGGAGAACATCTTCTTGTAGCAATCACTTGATTTAAATAAAAGTATATCTGATCTTGCAAGGAAAAATCACTCAGCAAGGAATATTTTAAGTAAAGGGTCCAGTCCACTAAGCCGATTCTGATGCGATTTTGCGCCGCAGAGGACTCTTTTCCACTAAATTCTGTGAGAATAGCATGAGAATCGGCTTAGTGGACCAAGCTATTCTATGCAACAGACCCCTAGTAAACATGATACACACACACAATTGGGAATGGGTAAAAATGTGATGTGTCACAGAAGAATTAGTCACAAGTCGCAAAAAAAGGATTTGAGATATTATATTTAAAAAGATGAGATCAAGCAAATTCCAATGACGGTAAACAGTAGGAAATCTAATAAATATTTCTATATTCTAAGTTAGATATAAATTTCTAGTTTTGAAAAAAAGTTTGCAATATTTCTGGGTGGAGATTTACAAGTAGAGTAGCTAAATATCCTCTACAAGATGACCTTAGAAATACATAAATATATTTAATACACAGTCTTGAAATTTGGTATTTATATGTATGCCACGAAAAGTCGGCCGAAAAGGGTTAAGCACCCCAAATATGAAAACATTCCCACAGATTTATCCTGTGAATAAATCACTTTGAAAAAATAGCCATTTTGCGACTTGTGACTCGTTTTCCTGTAACACATCAGAAATGGTCCAAGAAGATATTAAAGGTATATGCGGGTGTTCAGCCACTTAAAAATAACAGTGCTTTAGCATTGAAGTCTATGGAAAAATGTGTTTTTCTTCACATTTCATTATGTAAAAAAATAATGATCGGTGACTTTTCATTAATACTTTCTACACATATATTTGGTATATTATGCTACAGATTTACCAAAGAAAAACAGTATGTTGACGTGGTTAAAAAAAAGTTGTGGTCATTTGAAATTGACCACATCACCCAAATTTAGTAATCAAGCAGCATAATCAATGAAAATGAATCCTAAAAAAACATGACCCAAAACTGCTGTAATAAAAATAAACCCTGTAGATATTGAAAATGGTGCACAAATACATCTCAACTTATGATTACAATGAAATATTTCTAAGAAAAATAGGAGCCGCTAGGTGGCGTGGGTGTTGACACCCGCATATATCTTTAAGTGAAGGCTTGTTTGTTAAATGGCTTACACTGGTGACGTAAGGCGTTGACAAGACGTTTACCTCCAAGGGTGAAGGAGGTACATTGAAGACTGTAACGGATTAGCCAGGAATAGGGGGTTTGCATGTGCCATTGCGCATGTCTGTTACAGTGCATGCTGGGATAGATTCAGTTTAGGACTGACATACAAACATTAAGCAACAATTTTATCAAAAATTGCAAGACTGTTTTCACCAATATCATAGCTTTTATAAATGATCTTTTGAAACCAAATGCATGATGGGAAAGATGGGGACTTGTGTCATGGTACTATGTATAGTACATGGATATTGATATTAGAGCATTGATAAATAGTCCATGCTGAACATGGCATGTTTCTATAGATTTATACTGTACCATTAGTCCCATAATTCCATGCGAATCAAAATTCAAAAATGGCGGCTATGCAAGTCCCCTATTGTTTCGATTTCTTTTTTAAATCAAGAGCAAAGTACTTGTTTCAGGAGCAAACTTCATGTTTGTATTTGAGCCAAGTTAAACATGCCACCTCACTGTACATTTACATGTACGCATTTGGAAGAACTGCGAAGATATATTTTCCCATATCCCATTATGTCAATGGCCTCAATTGTATGATTTGTCAATTGTTTACTACAATATGCCTTGATACAGTTTGTTTGATGTCACCAGTAGGAGGTTTCCTACCAGTAAAAAAAATCTAAATGTTAGGAAAAAAACAACAACTTGGAAATACTATAAGTAGATGATTTGCATTTGCCACTGCGCATGTCTGTTACAGTGAATGCTGGGATAAATTTAGTTCAGGTTTTACACAAATATTGAGTCACATTTTAATCGAAAATTGCAAGAATGTTTGTACCAATATCATGTATAACTATAAATGATCTATAAAAACGAAATTCATTATGGGAAAGATGGGGACTTATGTTATGGGTACATGGGTATATATAATAAAACACATGGGTATTGACATTAGAACACTGCTAAATATTCCATGCTGATCATGGCATGTTTTCTATACATTTTACACTGTTGCATAAGTCCCATAACTCCATGCGAATCAATATTCAAGTCACCTATTAACTAGGGAGAATCCCTTATCAACAATTGAGAATCCCCGATTAACAAGGTAAAATCCTACAAGGAAAATCCTACAGGGAAAGTCCTGCACACACAGGGAAAGTCCGATGGGGAAATCCTAGGAGAGAAAGTCCCTTTGGGAGTCCGGGGGAGGGGGGGGGGGGGGAGGTCCAGTGGGGGAAATATCCAGTCATCATTTGAGCCATTGTGAACATGTCACATCAAAGTAAAACAAGATGCTTACATAATATTATATACATTGGGAAGAACTGTCAATACATATCTCACTTGATAATACTGTTAAAATATATTTCATTATAAACATACTGTTTACATGTACACGTATATACCTATATATTTCTTTTGGGAGTACTGTTAAGATATATTTCATTCGGAAGTATTTTAAAGCGAAAATATATTTCATTTGGCAGTACATACCATTACAATATATTTCATTTGGAAGTACATACTGTTAAAATATATTTCATTAGGAAGCACTTTTTAAATATATTTCATTTGGAAGTTTACATACTGTTAAAATATATTTCATTAGGAAGCACTTTTAAAATATATTTCATTTGGAAGTTTACATACTGTTAAAATATATTTCATTAGGAAGCACTTTTAAAATATATGTCATTTTGCGCTACTGTTAGAACATAATAATTCATGTACTTCATTATTGTTTTCGCCCAGGTACTTTACCACATGTTTGAGACGTTCAGTCACATTGGCGAGGACAATATCACCACCATGGACCTTGTTGCTGGTGTTGGATCCTTCTTTGTGGTGGGACTGGGTGGTACAGGCTTTGGTTTCGTCTTTGGGCTGCTGGCCGCCATTGTGACCCGCTTCACCAGTCACGTGCCCATCATTGAGCCCCTCCTTATCTACGTCATTGGCTACCTGTCCTACATTTCAGCCGAGATGTTCCATCTTTCTGGTATCATGGCGTAAGTCTTTTTTTTAATGGTTTCAACTCTAATTTTTTAAGCTGTCAATTCTTTTTAAGCTGTCAACTATATTTTCTTATAGCTGTGAAATTGTTTTAAAGCTGTCAACTCTATATTTTGAAACTGTGAAATTGTTTTAAAGCTGTCAACTCCATTATTTTGAAAATTGTATTAAAGCTACTAACTCTATTATGTCAACTCTTATGAAAAGAAATCATACCAGATTTATTCATTGTTTGACTTCCATTTAGGGCCTGCTGGTGCACTGTCTATGTTTAATCCCTCTGCTTCGCCTCGGGATTATACACCAAACAGTGCACCAGCAGCCCCACAATGTCGGTCATTCATCCTTTGATATAAGAATTTGAAGTTGAATTAGTCAAACGGAAATATGACTTGTTTATTCCATGCCATGTCATATTCCACCCCATGTATTTCTGAACAACTGACTCATGTTTGTCCATGGTACAAATCTATGTTCTTGTCCTCACAATTGACCTGCTGTAAAAATAAGCTATTTTCCCCTTTGCAGCTGTACATTCTGCGGTATTGTGATGAGAAAATATGCTGAGAGAAACATTTCAAAGAAATCTCAAACCACTGTCAAATTCTTCATGAAGATGTTGGCATCGCTATGTGAAACAATCATTTTCATGTTCTTCGGGCTATCAATTGTCAACAAAAACCATGTGTGGGATTCTTCATTCGTGTTCCTCACCCTTGTCTTCTGTTTGGTCTTCCGAGCTATTTGTGAGTATCTTAAACCGTTTCTCCACCAATGTGATTTCCTTGTGCATCCCTTAATGTATGGACATTTATCCTCAAACCCACTTCACTTTCAGTCACATCAACTAATACAGCATACACATGTATTCACCCAGCGACTCATTCCTTTTCATCATCCTTTCATTCTTTCTCATACCTCATCATTATAATTTATCCAGTTTATCTCAATCAAATCATCAAAAATCTAACATTTCATCTTTTTCCCAGTAAATTTTTCCCAGTTTCTTTTATTAAAAATTTATATTAATAAAACCTTTAATTTCCCAAACTAAAACCTTCTGACTCAACTCATCCATTAAAGGAGGGCTATATACGGGTAATGATAAATTATTGTAATCCATATAATATACGGCTAGAGCGATTTCTAGGAAAGGAGGTAGAAAAGAAATGGTAGAAAGAAGGTTTTCTTTGTCCAGAATGTTCTCGGAATTTGTTGTTTTACAAACCACTTTACTCATCTGTAGAGGTCTGTCCCCCCTCTCTGGATGTCGTTGTATGTAGTTTGTGAAGGTATTTGGGGTGAAAATGTGATTTTGAAGCATTTTTAAAATTGCGATCTCTACACTCTATTTATAGCCTGGGAAAGCCCCTGTGAGATCCTACGTCATTTCCCAAAATCTATGTCCAGGGGAACCTAACTAAATTCTCATTTCATTAATGTTCCTCATAATAAACATAAGATACGGTACTCAGCAACAAGGTGAGGTGATAGTGTGGACTGACAAGCCTTTAACTAATTTTCTGAGCTCCTTTTTTGTGGTTGATTCATGGGCAACAGAGGGAGGGGAAGGGAAAGAAGACGGGGGGGGGGGGACAGTAGAGGGAGAGGATGTAGGGGAAGGGAGAGAGGGGAGGGAGAGAGGGGAGGGAGAGAAAATGGGGAGGGGGAGCATGAGGAAGAGGGGAGGCAGAGGGGAGGCAGAGGGGAGGCAGAGGGGGTGATCGGAGATGGGGTTGGGAGAGAAAAACAGGGATCAAAGTCGGAGAAGAGGTGGAGGGAAAAGAGGGAGAGGGGGAAGTGTGGGGAGAGAGGGTGACCGTCTGGAGGACGGGTACTTTGCTAGTTAATAATAATTATGTTCAATTAATCATTTCTTCTTGACATTTGCTCAAATTATAGAAATAAAATTGTTTCAGCCGTTGTACTCCAGTGCACTTTCCTCAACTGGAGGCGTTCCCAGAAGTTGCTTGGAGTTGATCAGTTCATCATGGCTTACGGTGGTCTACGAGGCGCCATCGCCTTCTCACTCGCTGTCCTCCTTAACGAAGATGTCTTCCCTGAGAAGGGCTTGCTAGTGACAACAACTGTGGTCGTTGTCCTCTTCACAGTGTTTGTTCAGGTAAGATGGCGGCTACCCATTCTGGTAGGGTATTAGATTAATTGGTCCATTTTTTGGCCGAGAGGGGCCGAAACATGGACCAATTTAATATCTTTAATCGAGTTTTGCTAAGATTCAACGACCTTTCAAAAAAAGGCAGTAACTAACTCTTTACTCACTTAATTTCACATACAAGGCCACACACCCAACCTTCTTTCTGCTTGTTTCATACATACACCGTAAGGTGGCACAACCTTCCTATAGACCCCTGTGAAACCTGGCCGTCGACCAATGAGAAGAGGGGAGCCCTAATAGTAGGACTACCCTCTAAAACAGGGGTCTACAGGGTAGAAAAAACATCCAAAAATCTTAGCCTGTAGAATAACCTCAAATCAAAAGTAAATTAACCAAACCTTTAACCTTGTACCTCCTCACATCCAATCATATTTCTTGTAAATATCAATTTCTTTATTCATAATATTTGTTATTAATTAATTATTTTTCTACATTTCTGCAGGGCAGTACCATTAAGCCCCTGGTGAAGGTTCTCCGGGTGCAGAGAGCAAAATCATTCAAACCAAACATGACGGAAAAGATTAACACACGGGTGAGTAAACTTTCCATCTACATATATATTTCATATTTATTTCACCTCTGGAACAGAGTGTCCATAGACTTTGTATAGGCTTGTTTTATTCGAGTGAGCGGGTAGAAATGTTTCACTCCTCCCTAGGGAAGAAACAGATGACCTAGTTTATCCTTCTGCATTTTCATTGGTTATTCTGAAAGTAGGCCAGCTTTGTCATAGTTTCACGTCATGCCATGACGCTACATTGTCTGCTAAGCATTGAAACTGCAGTAGCCATCGTCAACATCCCAAAGGCCGTCATAAATTAAGTGTAAATGGAACCATGCCATGGCCTCACCGTGTTTCTCTTGCAACAAGTTACCGTAATTAAAAGCAATCCAGGATATTTAAAATCATTTGGAAGAGGTCAAATAAATCTCTTGAGTTATGTATTTCCAATCGTTCTTCACCTCGTTTCCGGCGTAGGAATCCCTTGGGTTTACACTACGCTCCGACCCCTCAGGATTCCTCCCGCCTCCAACTCGGTGAAGAATGATCAGAAATACATAACTGCGGTTGGTTCTGTCTATATCATGTACTCAAGGATTAGATATTGTAAGTGACTGAAACCAATGTGTCCGTAGTGCGTGATGCGTACTGCGTGATGCGTATAATCTATTTCCATGTGTGAGCAGTGTCCGTGAAAAATCTTGTAACGCTGCGTACAAGTAACTACAATTGCTCCCTGCTGACGTCACTAAGTACATTTCTATATGTTCACGCAGTGTAATGCCTATTCAATCGCCTCCTGGAGTGCGCACTACGCATCACGCAGTACGCATACATGGGTTCAGTCCTGTTAATTTCTTTACTTTTGATTTTCACGCTTTACGCACTACGCACCACGCATCACGCACTACAGACACACGGGTTTCTAGCTTTAACGATTTTTATTTCACCTCTGGAATGGCATGTCCATAGACTTAGTATAGACTCACTATATGGAAGTGAGCGGGAAGAAACAATTCTCATCCCACCCTAGGGAAGAAACAGATGACCTAGTTATCCTTCTGCGTTTTCGTTGGTTACTGTGACAACTCCCAACTAGTTACTGTAATTAAAAGCAATCCAGGATATTTAAAATCATTTGGAAGAGGTCAAATAAACCTCGGACTAACATGTGCAATCGTTCGATCTTCACCTCGTTTCCGGCGTAGGAATCTCTTGGTGCGATGCTGTGCTACGCACCTGGGGATTCCTTCTGCCTCCAACTTGGTGAAGAACGATCTACAGACAGAACTGCGGTTAGTTATATCTATGTAACTCTTTTCAGATTGAAAGGGCGAAACACACTATTATGACTAAGCCGGTCGAACGACTGATTTCAAAATCGGTTGAAAATCTGAAATTGTGTGTCCCTCAGCCGAACAAATTGATCCACTTGGTCAGCTAAAAGGAAAACCTCCCATATGCCTGAGAGATGTCCCCTTACAGCAATCTATGATTGAAATATATGTTTCTAAATCTGAATCTAGCCTAAATCTAAATAAAATCGGTTGGCCAACCGACGGATTTTCCCCCTAAATCGGTCGGTCAGTCAGCTTAGAGTGTCTCCTACTATTTATAGGCCTAATCTTCATAATTACGAAATAATGCGAATGTAATCAAGGATGGGGATTATGTCATTAGGCTTGGTTTGTCCTGTGATTGACTCCTGGTAATTAAATAAAGGAAGTAGCGTAGGTGCAGCCCCGCAAGGCTACCCTCAATAACTCATCAGCCACCAGGCGTTTCTCTAACAACTCGTGTCTGTTCTTAATAAGAGATTCCTTTTAACAATGCTAAAAATAGCCTTGATTGTTAGAAAATATGTTAAAAATTGCGTGCGTGTGCAAGAGGAATAGCTCGGAGAAATCTCAGATTACTCTCAATTTAGGCCAAAAAAATCAAATAAGTGTCTCCCACCACCACACACTTTACCTAGAAAAATCTACCCTGACCTTGCCTACATTATCGTGTGAATTTTTGAAACCAGAAAAGCTAATTAAAGCAGGAAAACAATTCTTTCTGCCCAGGAAACCTTAACAGATACATTAGAATAACTATTGTTACGAAATATACGAGTTTTTAGGTCCATGAATGTGGTTTCCTTAAAACAAAACAACTATTTAGTTTTGCCTTATTGGGTTAGACTTGTTCTCCGGATGCATTTTGTAATTGGGGATATATAGCAAAACATGCTTCCGCCCCCCCCCCCCCCAACACACACACTCCCACCACCACATACCTTGTTTTCTGCTGCTTTGAACCGAAAACAAACCTATTTTTATTTATCTATTTGCCTATTCCGATTTAATTCCATAAGGAGGAATGCAATCAATGGGGAGGAGAATATCTTACCTGGCTTTAAAATCTTGCCAACACGATATGTATCAATCTAATCTAATATACAATCTTGTGTACTCTTGTACACTGTAACTTGCATTAAAGCGTTGATATGGGGACGAATCAATAGAGTACATTCATGTTTGCCATACCTATAGTGGTTGGTCTATCGGCCTAGAATGGGAGCCTAGACTATATGAAGCGTGACCACCTTACAGTCCTTGTGAATAATTGACTTAACATATTTTTAGGTGGATTTTCTAATGCTATACATTATATGTGTTCCACATACTCACCTATATAGGGAGCCAATATAAATCAAACACCATTGGCACATGCGCAATATATCCACAATATTAATTGTATTGTTTTGAAATATTTGTATTCGGGTTCGATCTCATTTTCAAGCAAGGTAGGCCTTCATCATCCATCCCACAATAACGAATAAAGTCGCTTGAGAATGTACTATTGATTGTCACCAATCCTCACAAATAACCAAAATTTAAGACAAAAATCATGTACAAAGAATAGTTCAACATATAACCAAACAGATATTCGAAATCAACACATCACCAGATATACTCCGATGTACTTAATATCTACCATTTTCCAGCCTAATTCAGCAGAAGCTACTTAATGGATCAGATCGTCAGAAAATGTACAATTGGCCATCACCAATCCTCTCAAATAACCGAAATTTAAGAAGAACATTATAGTTCAACATAACCAGACAGATTTATTGAATGATTACAATACAGAATACACTCAGATATACCTAGTATTTATCATTTTTCACTCTAATTTCGCACAATTTTATAGATGAGTAGAACTGTAGATTGTGCATTTTCTGAAAATCTGACCCAAATGTGTAGAGCTGCTGATTGTACATGTTCTGACGACCTGGCCCTCCTCATTCTCCACGCACCTGAAGTTGGTAGCAAAAATACTTGGTCCAATATTGGATTTGTATTCTAAAGTTAGCTCACATCTGACTCAGTCAGTGCAGTGAGCAATACGTGAACTCAGACTGAGCTGTCCTCAATGACTCATGTTTGCTCGTTACAGGCGTCGCCCCCCGCCCTGCAGCCCCCTCCCACCCTCCCACCCACCCTCCCAGCCCAGTGTATTATCTATCTAGGCAGCCATAGATCTAGTCCTAAACCTCTAACCCTCAAATCTATCAGCTGTGACTCAAAATCAGGGCAATGTTGTTGTAATTCTACCAGGCTGTTATTTCAGATCTTATGTCTAGCTAGCTAGTTGAGGTCAGAGGGAAAAACAAAAAACACTAACTCCTGGGGTATATAGTAGTATACTACCATTTATTGTTGACAGTTTAGTGTTCCTATAGTTGGTCTTCCACTTACTCCTTGGGTAGTATACTACCATCTATTGTTGTGTTATGTTTTTACTCATGGGATAGTATACTACCATCTGTTGCTGAGAGGAAACACTATAAAGGATGCTATTATAATATTATAACAATAGGCTTGTAGACAGCCATACACAAGGCCGGTTCAGTTGATGGGCCAGTCATTGAGCATTGAGGTGTGCTGTCTGTCCCGTCTAGGCAATCTGCCCTCTATTCCTGGGGCCTGTTGTATAAGCTAAGGAACGGATTCTTTTATGGGAATTCACCTGTAGGAAGAAAAAAAACAATTCCGTCCTACCTGCCATTCCCAGCTGGTAGGAATACCCCATACACACAATGTATTTGTATTCCTACTCGCCGAAGTAGGCGGGTGGGGGAGTGTAGGAATTCTCTGCACTGTTTTCCTTTCCTGTGCTTATACAACAGGCCCCAGCTGTACCTCTAACCCTTAAATGCATTGATCAGATCGCGTTCGGAATCAGGCCATTGGGGGCATCGACACACATAATTATTTCCGACCCGATTGTTTTCGCGCAGGCGATGCAGCGATTTTGTAATAAGACACTCCCTCTTTTTAATATGGTTGAGGTCAGAGGGAAAATGTTCAATTTTATCATCAGCAAACCTCCCAAATAACCCAAATATAAGACAAAAATTAGGTTTAAAATTCACCTCAACGCAAACCAAACGGATTTTTGAGAATAAGGTTTAAAATTCAGCTCAACGCAACCCGAAGTGATTTTTGGAATCAATGTAATACAAGATCAACGTCTATTCTATATAATATACCTAGTATCAATAATTGTCAGAGTAATTTAGGAGAGAAAAGGGGGAGAGGGGGAAGATTGGTTAACTAAATATGTAGAGCTGCCGATTGTACATACTATGAGGACTTCACCATATGGTAACCCATCGTGCATATTTAATGGTAATAATTAGTAGTAGATGAAATAACGGTAATATCGACTATTATTCAGTACATATGAAAGATATTCCTGATATTCCTGACTGAATAGTTTGGTTGATCCGGCTCAATTAGTGGTTACATGCCCACGGCTCAGTAGATTCTATGATATGTCTACGTTGGTCTAAATGGGTGCTCAGTAATTGGGTCAGTTCATCAGAGCAGTCTAGGCCCAAAGTTGAGAGAGTTCCTTCAAACTGGGAAAAAGCTCACTCCGAACCGCAAAATCCCATTATATTCCCATTAGGACATTTTAACCCATTAGGACTTCTCTCCATTAGCGCAGTATGCGTCCATTCATTGACATAGCATTCTTATCTGATCTGAGATTCTGCTAAATTAGGCTGAACAATGATAAATACTGTTCTAAGTATATTTGAGCATATTTGATTAAAAAAGGTCTGTTTGGTTATGTCGAACTGTATTTTGGACCTGATTTCGTCTTAATTGAGGGGAAGGTATGGAGAATAAATAAATTCTGTTAAATTAATCTGATAAATGATGAATACTAAGTATATCTGAGTATATTAATTTTAAATATTTTAAAAATCTGTTTTGTTAGGTTAAGGGCCTAGTCCACTAAGCCGATTCTCATACGATTCTCACAGAATTTAGTGGAAAAGAGCCCTCTGCGGCGCAAAATCGCATGAGAATCGACTTAGTGGACTAGCCCGTACTATCTCTATTCTTTACATTTTGTGTTTTAAATGTGGGTAAATACTGAGTATATGTGAGCCTATTTTGTATATTGCTTTGATTAAAAATATATAGGCCTTCTTCCATTCTCGCCAATACATGTTTCTAATGTTTCTGACATCCCAAACGTCCTTGAGCACCTGTTTTTACGTACCGGTATATAAGAAAGTATCGCCAGAAAATGTACAATTTGCAGTTGTACACATTTAGTAGATTCTGTTAAATTAGGCTGAAAAATGATAAATACTGGGTATATCTGAGCATATTTTGGTGTTGTGTGTGTTGTAAAAATCTGTTTGGTTATGTTACAATTACAGACGTCAATGCCACTATGTCCTTCCCAAAGTTGGACAAACAAGCATATCTTTATCACATGATGAGAGTACTTAGCACAGAAACGTGCGTAATAATGCTCTGATTTGCTCTAGTGTCCCTAATTATGTATTCATAATTATACGTCTCCTTTACCTCAGCGATTTCTCTAACTATCGTTCATTAGCGTTTGGGGCGAAAGTTAGACCTTGAAAGGTCCATGACCTTCAAATTAATGCAGTCGTTGAATTTTTATCGCGATATTTGTAATCAACATCATCCTGATTACTTCATCATATTGCAAGGACAGATCATATCAAACGTAAATCCATAAATTACTGTTTTCTCTTTTTTTCCTGTCAATGTCAAATGTCTGCTGCCTTTCACCGTCATAGACATAATTGCCATGTTGTCCTTGTTCTTTATGAGAGATTGGAAAAACATGTATTTCAGTCGCTGAACATTGGTACTGTCAATTTACCATGTGAATTACCGTGTAAAACACATGTATGCAAGTCACTCTAGATACTGTCAAATGATCCTACTGCACTTCATTTTCCAAGAACTGTTTGTTCTACTTTATGTATGTATTAATAAGTTTCTTTTGTTTTCAAAAATCTTACATGCACCTGGAAATGGCACGGCCCCATCTGTAATCGACAATTCTCATCAGTAGTGCCGTAAAATGAAAGATTTGAAAACAAACAGATATTAGTATTTGCTAATAGCGTTTCCCTTGAATGCATGGCTTGTTCTTGAAACTCAACAACGTTGTTCTTCCCAGCACATTAGCACTAGTTTAGAGAATCAATTAATATTACTTGGTATATTTATTAATGAATGAATAAACAAACTTACGGAGTAAATGTAATTTATCTAAAAATCAAGAAGAGGGGAGGACTCGGATGGCTAGAGTATTCTGGTGTTGAAAGTCGTGGCTTCAAGTCTGGGTGTGCACCATCTGATGATGCATTTCGGCTCTCACGGGCCGGCCTCCTAAAAAAAAAAAAAAAAAAAAAAATCAAGAAGACCAATCTTGCCAGAGTCGGTCCAGAAATATGTTTTGGTACCTCGCTGCCATTGAACGGCAACGAATCAATAAAAGAGGAGGAATCTGGACTGGAGGGGTATTTCCATCCTCCAGTGACGTCACTATGGGTCCAGGGGTGCGTTCCTGCCCTCGCTGTGCTAACGAGATGTGATGTGTTACAGGAACATCAGTCACAAGTGGGAAAGAATTTTGGGGTGTTTTGCGCTGTCTTTAGGAGTATATTTAGATACTTTATTATAGTGGTGGTGATTGATCACTAAGAAATATTGCGAACTTCTTTTTCATGATCTTTATCACAATGAAATGCATGAGAGATATGTAGTGTTAGGGATAGATTATACATCCGACCCTATCGTGCCAGTACATGCGAGTATTTTCTTATGAAATAGTTGAAAATACTCATATAGTTATTCTGTTGTATATTGTTCATGGCTCATATAGGATTCTAGCTTGCAACAAGTTCCCTTTCTGGATATTCTTGAAGTTTTCCATTGTATCCATATTTCTACTTTTCTTCTTTTAATTTCTAATATTTTATGTTTATTGTTTGTTTTATTATAAGCTCGCATACATGTATGATTTTTTCAGCTGACAGTCTATCTCTTACAAAATCATTACCCTGATATACAACATCATTTACAATCATCAATTTAATAGGGAATCCATATCTATAGTGAACATCTATCGAGAATTAATATTTTCCTGTAGAATAATCGCAGGTACACATGAAATACAGAACATATCGATATACAACTAATCCCCATACAAGGATATTTGGGGGGAGTTTTTTTACATGTGATTAGAGTAAAAACGTGTGATGACAAATTGATGACAGACTTGGCCCAAGTACTGATTAAAATGAGATAGATGTCTATACGCGCCAGTGACATACAAAAAATCTCGGGTTATTTGAGAGGATTGTGGAATGCTAATTGTACACCTGCTGCCGCCCTGACCCATATACATACCAGGAACGCTGGAGGCAGGAAACCTGAGCGTTCCTCACCTGTGACTCCTACCTGTATATGATGCCAGCCACTCCAGGGTGCTGCTGCTCCCACAGACTTCTTCTATAACTAACCACTCAGAAAATGTACAATTCGCCTTCACCAATCCTCTTATATAACCCAAATTAAGACGAAAATAAGGTTTAAAATCCAGCTCAACATAACCGAACAGATCTTTTAAGTCAATAAAATATCAAATACTCCCAGTATTTTTTATTTTTCAGCCTAATTTGGAATAATTTGTTAAATGTGTAGAGCAGCCGATTATACATTTTGTGTTGTCTGACAAGCGGGCCTCATCGTCCTCAGGCTCAGGCTCAGTGTGCGCATTATTTAACCACCTGGTTACTTACGTAAGGGTCAGGTCGTCAGAATATGTACATTCGGCAGATCTACACATTTTAGTTAATTCTGCTAAAATAGGGTGAAAAACGATCAATAAAAGCTATATCTGAGTATAATTGGTATTGGGTTGATTGAGAAAATCTGTTTGGTTATGTTGAACTGTATTTTGAGGCTTTCTGTCTGAAAATTGGGTTATTTGAGAGGATTGGTGAAAGCGAATTGTACATTCTACGTCGACTTCGCCCAGAAGCCAGAAGCCACCGGAAAATTACAATTCGCCTTTACCAATCTTCTCAAATAACCCAGATTTATGACAGAAATTAGGTTAAAAATACTCTGATAAATCTAGCATTCATCATTTTTCAGCCAAATTTAACAGAATTCAGTAAATGTGTAGAGCTGTCGATTGTTCATTGACGTCCTGGACCATTATAAAAGCATGTTAGTTAAACTGGTTTTATTCAGGAATCAATATTACAACATTACATTACTTTTCTCAGAAGATTCTGAAATCTATACTCTATCTAATTATTTAATTACCTCTATCTATTTTATATTTTTACTATATTTATATTAGAAATATTCTGAATACAATAATGATAGTTACAATCAATATTATCTTTGTTGCCTAAAAGTTCAAGGACTAAAGTTATCATGAGGATGAACAATATTTAGATGAAGTTGAAGGTACAATCGGCAGCACACTCTTGGTAAATTCTGCTAAAAATTATATTGGGTATGAAGTCGTCAGAAAATATACAATTTGCCTTTCCTAATTATTTCAAACAATCCGACTTCAAGACAAAACTAAGTCCAAAATACTGTTCAATACAACCAAGCAGATAATTTGAATCAACGCAATACAAAATATATTCAGATATAGGTCTACCCGATATTTATCATTTTCCAGCATAACATAAAGGCGCCGCCCTAACTCACTGAATGTGTAGAGCTGGTGATTGTACATTTTCTGACCCATAAATTTTACACCAGGTATATCTCAGTATATATAAATTTGGTATTGACCTGATTCAAAATACCTCTTCGGTTATGTTGAGCCATATCTTGTTTTTTGCGCATCTACCTGACCTCGTATTGAAATATTTCCTATGCAAATGAGCTCTGACGCAAGGAGTGCTCCCATCTGTTCCTGAGATCTCACTTCATGTTCTCGCTGCTCACGAGACTTCCATATGCTAGCCATGCTCAGGGTGGGAATGGATGGAGTCGTCTCAAACTGTACAATAGGGGATTTGCATGTCTCACTGCCCAGTGCGCATGTCTATACAGTGCATGCTGGAATCGAGTCAGTTCAAATCTGACATACAAATATTTAGCAACATTTTTACCGAAAAATGCAAGGATATTGCACCAATATCATAGCTTGTGTAAATGATCTAAAAACCAAATGCATGATGGGGAAAGATAGAGCCTTGTTTCATGGAAACATATAAAAAACATGTATGGCTATTTACATGAGATCACTGTTAAGCATTCTAAGCTGAACAGAACATGTTTTCTATAGCTTTTACACTAACATACAACTCCCATAATACCATGCGAATCAAGATTCTAGATGGCAGACATGTAAATCCCCTACAGGTATTTGCCAATCCTCTCAAATAACTTACGTTTAAGACAGAAATTCAGTTCAAAATTGAGTTCAACATTGATTACCAAACAGATGTTTAAATCAACACAATATGTGGTTGTACAGAGCTGCCGAATGTCCATTTTCTGACGACTTGACCCGTATACTGGATCAGGGCGACAGACAATGTATAGGCCTACTCGGCAGCCCTACCCATTCAGTAAATTCTTCTAAATCGGTCTGAAAATAATGGATATATCTGAGTGTGTTTGGTATTGTGTTGGTTAAAAATAATCTGTTCGTTTTATATTTATCTGCACAGTTTTTAACCTCATTTTTGTCTTAAATTTGGTTTATTTGAGAGGATTGCTAAAGGCCTATTGTGTACATTTTCTGCCGACTTCACCCAGATATATGATTCTCCAGGGGCTAGGGTGAGTTGAATGAACTGCACGGGGAGAGGTTTGAACCAAACTCCCCGTGCGCATGCGCAAAAAAGGCCGTTGAATAAAGGTGCTCCATCAATTTGTGTATGGCATATTTATATTCCAAACAGGCCGCCCTACCTTTGTACCTATGGTTCTGACGTAGAGCGGGAGAAATTCCTATCCGTGGCTGAAGTGTCAGACTGATATATTGCATATACATAAATGGGTCAGGTCGTCAGAAAATGCATAATTGGTAGCGCTACACATTTAGTAACTTCTGCTGTATTAGGCTGAACAATTGTTAATGCTATAGGTATATCTGAGTATATTCGTGTATTGACCGAAAACGCAATATCGTTTACATGCATGATGATATTGTAGTATAGGGTGAAAAGAAAGAAGGGGAAAGATAAATATCGAATCAAAATTACAATGAAGCTATAGAATGGCTTTGTAAACATCGGTTAGCACCAGTTTCAATCAATCATTCATTCCTCCCAGCTCTAGTGAAAGGGCTCCCTTGTGGATGATTCTTTAGTATAGGTTTGTACGGGCAACAGGTTCTAATACACTAGCTATTTCTTTGGGGATATTGACATATAATTCTTTTTTATTTCATCGGAGAACCAGTTTTAAGAAGTTTTCCAGGCGAAGGTCTACTTAACTCTTGAAAATGAGTGTTTTACACTGTGGTAAGAGTTCACGCATTTCCCTAGTGAAAGTACACGAAAGGCGGGTCAACTTGTTGCACGCTCATAGCGCCTGTCTCTATTGGCTTTTCGCGTACATTTCTACTGGTGTCTAGTGACGTCACCACCCGCTAAGCGCGTGAAATCAGTCGCCTTACCGAGACGGTGGCGATTTGGCTTGCTCAGTGGTGCGTGTAAAAGCTAGGCGGTTTAGGGGGTGGGTGGGTGTGTGTGTGGTGGGGTTTGGCTTAGTTATTTATTTGTTTTTTCATTCATTGAATTTGGGGTGGGTGGACTTCATCATTTCATCATTTTAATCATTTCATCATTTTAATGTGTCATTTTCATTTGATGCATTTCTTCCTTGTGCCAGCTTCTGTAATGACAAAAGTAAAATGTATGGTAGATGCGTTGAGGTCGACAGCTGAAGTTGAAGTGAAGGGAGAGGCGAGAGAGACGCCCAAGGTTTGAATGTTATTTATAGATTGGATTGTTTGTTAGTGGGGCTTAGTACGGGCGCAACAATGACCTGGCATAGCCACCAGCCATGCCACGAACATGCCCATGTTAAACCACTGCGCTGCTAGTGGAGAGTCTTCATCTGGGTGGCTTGGCTTGGCGGGCCGACACGCTCCCATGCCTCCTGTTGCAGTGATGTAAGACGTCCGACCGCCGCTCTCCACTAGGCCAGCGTCTTAAGATCTGGTTTTGGTGCAAGTCCTCCGCCGATTGTTTAATCGAAAACCATGTCTTAATTTCATTTTTTCGATAGTGGAGGACCTGCATAAGCAAAACCTACATGGTACCTAACGTTCTACCACTTACCTTAGAATCTGTGTTACAACTAGTGTAACACAAAAGGTAACGAAGTATTGAACTGTAATTAAGTGGACGGCAACGTCCAAGGCAAAAAGAAAAACCTTTTGGTGGCATATGGCCTTTGCTTGGTATGGAAAATAGAAATGTTAAATGAGTGAAGGTAAAGTTATAAAGATAATAGACGTTATGAGAATGATTCGTAACAAGTAACAACAGGTAACTGCTGAAATGGTCTCAAATATTAATAAGGTTCAGGCATGGTCAAAGAGCAACCGCATGAAGATTAATGAAAAGAAAACTGAGCTTATGTATATTGCTTCCCCTGCCGTAAGGGCTCCGGATACAGTTAAAACGGATGAATTGGATCTGAAAATAGTCGATAAGTTCTGTTATTTGGGCACTATCATAGATGAAAATTTAAATATGCACTCAAACGCAAGCCAAGTAATCTCTACTTTGTATCATAAACTGAAATACATGAGAATAATACGTAAATACCTCACAAAGAAAGCTGCGATAACCCTTTACAAAGCTACTGTTATGCCAATCATAGACACACAGCTACTATGTCTTACGCCATGTACAGATAAATTACTAACAAGAATTCAAAGAGCTCAGAATAATTTCCTGCGACTTGCTCTTATGGCCGAGCCTAGAACTAGTGTGCTAGAGCTGCACCTAAATGCTAATATTATGACAATTGCAAAGAGAATGCAGTTTAATATTCTTAAAAATGCCTTCTTCAAGATCTCTAATAAGCCTGAGGCATGCAGGCGAAATACAGGAACCAGACGCGCAGAAGCCCCCATATTTGAACTAATATTACCTAAGAGTACAAAATTTAAAAAATCATTATACTACAATATTTGTACAGAGTGGAATAATCTGCATATATCATTCCGATCGATCGAGACATTTGAAAACTTTAAAATTGCTGTAAAAAATGCTATATTACCTCCATTACCTCCATTGCGCTAAAAGAGTAATGCTGGAGTGTGAGTGTGTGTGTGTTATTGTTATAAATCTTATGAGTACAATCCGATATAAGTGCAAATTGTATATATTTTCTCTCTTTTTGATATTTTGTTTCATTAGTTAAGGACCGATGGTTATACTATAATACTTATTGTATAAAACTTCATATTGCCAGCTCAGGGCTTGGAGGTAGACCACCGCATGGTGAGCCGAGGAGCTGTTTCCAAAATTACCTTGCTCAACAATGATGTATGTAGCTCTAAACCTGAATAAAAACGAATTTAAAAAAAAAAAAAAAAACAACCATTAAATAATGGGTAAGATATAAAAGAAAACACTCTACACATAGGCTTTCCAGACAGTACATAACAAAACGTTTAGAGCCTTTGGCAAGTGCCTATTTGCGAGATTAAGAGGTATTAATTATTGCTAGGTTGTGTGCAATGATTTCATGGAAATCTAAATGATACAATGCAAATCTGGAGACGTTCCCTGGTCAGTAAATATATCCAAGCAAATAGGGCCATATGGGAGCGTTATATATAAAATATACAACAAAACATAGGCCTACATGTATACATAATTATACAAGTAATGACAAGTACAGACGCTCTCTCAATTTCAGCAAATACAAATGTGATCTCACCTGCCCCAGTCAGTGGTCAGCGAAGTAATGAGAGTAAGCAGCAGGTGCAGGTTGTATTGTAAAGGGTTGGTAGGTATATAAATAGAATATAGCTGTCTAGGTCGGTCTCTTAGGTGTCTCTGCCGCTGCTACTGCTGCCGCCCCTCCCCCCCCCCCCCCTCTCCCCCACCCATTGTTGTTGATGCTTGGGCCGACGTGCAAGCCTTTGGCCAGGCCATGGACAAAGCGCGTGGGAGTACGCGAATTAGTGTAGCACTCGTCTAGGCGCGTGGTACAGCGCGCTCTTTCGGGTGAAAGCACACTTAGTTATAACAGTGTATGGGTTCCTGACTAAACTAAATATACTGCACAATCAGCCTGCAGTTCAGCATTGTTTCATGCAGTAGAAATCGAAGATGCTATAAACCAAATGTATTGTGCATTGTATATTCCTAAAATTGAGCTTAGAAGAAACTAACATATTGATGAGATTTGGGTTTCTCCTTTATCCAAAGACTAATTTTGATGATTCCAGGGATTTTGGTGGAGGGGGTATTATACCGTTACAAAGGAAATATTTCCCATTTCTGCCAATTTCATATCCATTCCATTAGGTTCAACAGTGTTGAGCGCCTATATCAACATGTTTTTTTCTTCTGAGCCTTGATCTGATATTTGTTCTACTGGATGAATCACCATATCCTTTCTACAGTGTTGAAATGTTCAGAAACTGTTTATTTTTCTATTCTGTCCGAATGCCATCTAGGTGGCCTTGTAATAACTGTCTTAATGAAATTGAGGTTCCCCATATTCTTTACATTTAGTGCATGCAATGATGTAGATGATATTTTAGGAATTACATGTTATGTGTGTGTGTTTAAATCGGGCTAAGAAATAACAGATATTAAGTATATCTATAAGTATGGTTGGTATGGACATGTATTGATCTGAAATAGTGTTAAGGTGTTGTTACTAAGTTATAAAGAAGTTTAATGAAAGGAACTCCGAAACACGTTTGTTCTTCAAGAGAAGTGCAAACCAACTAACTTTAATATGTATGAATCAGTACAGGAGGGGTATGTAAGGGTAATTAGCGAGTTTATAATCCTAATAATAATCCTAATAAAGAGGTGCTAATTGGTCATTAATAAATGTAATGAGGTTATGCAATGTTACGTAATGTGTCATAACGATATCTGCATGTTCGATTATGTTGAACCGTATTCTGTATTCTTATCTTAAATCTGGGTTATTTGAGAGGATTGTGGAAGGTGAATTGTACATTTTCTGACGACTTCATCCATATTTATTATCACTCACTGGCTTGTAAATCTCGCTGCGAAGTTATTGAGTGTTCAGTGGCCTGCCAGGAAGTATATATCATGCGCTGATATGAGAGATATGATCCCCAAGGTTCAAAACCATATATCTTGCATTATTTTAAGTGGATGATGTTTCCTCAAAATGTACAAGTCGCCTTCACCAATCTTCTCAAATAACCCAAATATAGGACAAAATAAGGTTAAAAATTGTCTTCAATGTAACCAAACAGATATATTAAATCAACGTAATCAAAAATATATTGAGCTGTACTTGGTGTTTATCATTTTCGGCCTAATCTAACAAAATTCATAAATGTGTAGAGCTGCAAATTGTACATTTTCTGACGACTTTAACCAAATGGAATTTCCTTCTATACTGGAGTATTTATAATTATAAGCTCATTTCTGTCTTAATTTGGGTGATTTGAGGGGATTGTTGAAGTTCAATTATACATTTTCTGACACGATGGCCCATCTGTTGCATGCCCAAGAACCTCTCTGATGGAAGCTCTCCGATATAAACAATTAATTATTCAAGTTATCCCAAATGATGCATGTTTGCTCTCAAAGAACATGAGCCTCTCTAGACAAATTAATGAGTATGTATCACACAACGCAATATCTCATATCTTACATTTACTACAATTATCATATATTTATATATGTAATATGTACTACAGTAAATATATACTTTGATCAAATCTAATATAGGGACATTGAAGGCATGTTGCATATAAAAAAATGCTAACTCGCTAAGGTATTTTTCTTTGTAGGAAAGTCCAACCGTTGAAATGACAATCAGCATTGCAAATTCCTGCGCTAAAACGCAACAGACCATACATATGTCCCAGTGGAATAGACATATTACTCCTGCCATTCCAATGTTTAGCCAATTATTTGTTTCAATGGGTGCAGATTTATAGACTAGTCTTTCGAAATCACTCATTGGGTGATTAGAAATGTCAACTCTGATACTAATCAGAGCACCAACTCCTTCCACAGCTATGTCGCTGTGTAAAATACCAATTTGATTTTATTCTAAAGCAACTTTGCAAGTAGTTGGTCAGGTCCTCAGAAAATGTTGCATTGTCTTTAAGCATTTTAATTAGCCACAAACATTTAACATAAAATTGGAAAATACGCATATATATAATACTCCTTTTCAGGATTATTTTCATGCTTTGTCCCCTGAAAATCATCACCCTTCCAGTACATTATACATTGTATTATCTAAATAATCCAAATAATTATAAGACAGAACTGAGGTTCAAAATTCAGTTCAACACAACCGAAACGATATCTTGAATCAAGTCAATACCTAATACCGAACACTCTCCCGCGCACCGTACCCGCGCGATACGGAGCGGCGAGCTTTTTCGTCTTCAGTGTGACGATTTGTGTCTGCCGAGCACCTGCAACGCTACTGGTGAACTGTTGTGACGAAATTGCCTGAACTCCTGATACGAAAAACGGTGGTTTGAATCACGGAGACGAAATATGATATGCTCCGTATTCGCGCTGCGTTTTTCGTATTGATTTTTGGCGACAATTGCTTACATTATTCAAAATTATCCTCTCACCTCTACCGGACACAGAAGAATTTCAAACCAACCGATCTTCTCCGCCCTGGTTTTATTTTAAAGCTAATAAATAGACCTACTACAGTATTAAGTTTCATTTCTCTACCATTTTATCCCGCCGCACAAATAGCCAATCTCTGGCCGCCGCATTATGTATAATTTATGAACGTTACCAACTCTTTCATCAGTCTCTGTATTACATTAATATCAATAGTGGAAGTGGAAGGATTTTGTGAGCCTATTTCGATTTTATCTTGACACAGTACTATTTCTGTGTGCCAACATTGGCTTCTGTGAATACACTATCATAATATAGCAACAATGTCACACATTTAAATTTTAACACTTGTTAATGCCCCTTTTCGCTCACCCATACCCATGGGTGTGGCATCATTTTCACACGTTTGAAAGCTAAGGTAAAACTTAAAGAGTGTTTATTCTCTGTTCAGAAATCGCCACAATTGTGTAAGACCAACATAATAAAGGTTTGTATTAAGGGAGACAGACAGGTATCAGAGAGCAGAATAGATCAGAATGGCTAGCATACTCCTGAATTTCCGCATATATACTAGTAGCTGCATATGGGCCTCACACATGTTTGCATTGGCATTAATTTCCTTTCCCATGTTTGTTTTACAGTTATATATCAATTGGGGTACCCAGATCAGAGGGGATTAATTCTCCTTATCAATGTTTTTACTATATATACATTGTGTGATGGCTGGGGGTATTAGAAATGACCAGAATACATTTGATCTTGGTTTTGACTATCTGTTGAGGGGATGTCTTCATCAATTTCGGTGGTGTAGTGGTGAAGACGTTCGCTTGTGAATCATATGGTTGCTAGATCGAACCCAAGCATGGGTAGGTTTTTTTTCTCTGTTTGGTTCTACTCTAGTGGCCGTCATACACCAATGGTCACGCCAGGTTGTCTGGCACTGGCCGGCCGGCCGTAGGGGTCTAAGGGATTAGGAGACTAATCCTTTAGCTTTCCCAGGTTATGATTTACCCATCGCGGGTACGAAAAACGCTGTGACGAAAAAAATCGTATCAAAAGTGGGGACATGAAATTCGTATCCATTTTCGTATCGCGCGAATACGATGACGCGGACAGTGAAGACGTTACCCAGATATGTTTCATCCGAGGGCCCAGAAAAATATTATGTAGCTCATATATGGGGAGGAAATATTACCCCACCCCAACCCCCTCCCTCCCCTCCCCCCTCCCTTTCCCCCTCCCCTCCCCTCCCCTCCCTCCTCCCCGACACAGCGGGTTTGAATCCCCAACCCCGCTGTGTCTGCTCCCATCTTTGCTATATCAAGGATCTAATCGCATGTAATCGTCCGCTAAATAATTATGGCACTCACTCACTCAAACAGTATCTCACAATCAGCAATTAATCGTGCGGCAAAATGCGTCATGATAGGGACTATTTATGAACTTACTTGGCGCGGGGCCAACGTCCTGTGAGATCAGAATGTCTCCGTCATACTGGGAGATTGATCGCGATATATGAAACGCCATCCTCAGATGATCCTGAAGCGGAAACCTGCCAATTCTTTTCCTACATTATCTGTTCTCCTCTATCCTCAATCTAGACCGTTGTAAACAGAAAGACTACTGTTCTTGTGTTATGTAACATGACGTTATAATACTAGTATCTAAGCTAGTCATAACATTATTGATGATCATTTATTATTAAGTAAATATTAATGTCATATTTCAAAACTCCTAATTTGCTAATGAGGTAGCATTAAGACTGTGTATGCTACCGTCATATACTCGGTTATGATCTACAGGTTACCTACTCATACACGCCGATGTATACATCGATTTTTTTGTTTATAAAAAAATTTTTTTTCACTTTCTATTATGTCGTCTTGGCATATACTAACGACATGATTAAACCGTGTCCCTTATTATTATGTAGTTTTCTTTTGGTATTTTCTTCACTTTTCTTACACTTTCTATATAATGACATAACAAATATAAATGCAAACAAATTATACATACAGTTAAAGTCGTACGGTTCCTTTGGTAGTTCTTATACAACATATTGGATATTCACATATTTGTGTATCTTTATAATATGCTTTTAAATGCTTTTAAACAAGAACAGCAGGAGCCTGGAGCCAAAAATGTAACTGTCATTAAATTTGTGAAAAATGTTTTTTTTTTGGTGAAATAAAGGAACCTTTGGGCTTCATTGAATAATAATAATACCGTGTATGTCGTACCATAGGGTTGACCACCATGTCCATTCAGCCCGATCCTAGAGCTATAAATAGCCTGATCGATATTGGCCAATGACAGCAGGTCACCAAGGGATGCTTACATAACAATAGTGCCAATAAAACAGTCTCTATAGTTTATGGCAGGTTAATTATAGAGCGGGGATTTCTCTCTGATGTCGAGGTGTGGAAGAAGGCATATTCCATTAGTTCCTCTTAATCAGTTCACATCCCCATAAACAACAGCTGGGCTCGCCTCCCTCGACCCATTTTGGGGGGAAGTTCCTCCTGTCTTAGATGTAATCCTCTCCCTCTAAGCCAGGTCATAATAGCACATATCAAGTAGGCGACCTTTAATGGCACTTAAAATCATAAAATGACGCCTAAATGACCAATGGATATATGGCCTTCCCTCCCCTTCCATCTACCCCTTCCCACTTTCCTCTAAAGGAAAGGAGCGCTAAACTATACCAAGCCGGACTAATCGTTTTCCTCCTCAATATCCCATAATAATTACAGTATATGGGTCCAGTAATTCTGCTTTATTTTTCATCCTCCCAATAGGGGATTTGCATGTCTCACTGTGCAGGTCTGTTACAGTGCATGGTGGGATAGATTCAGATCAGGTCTGCCATAGAAATATTTAGCATTTCTATCGAAGATTGCGAGAGTGTTTTCACCAATATCATAGCTTGTATGAATGACCTATAAAACGAAATGCATGATGGGAAAGATGGAGGCTTGTGTTATAAAAATATGCACCTTCAAACTTTGATATCTTGAAAACATTATGTGACTGTTAACCAAGTAATATTTGTAACACAAAAATGATATTTGAATATTGACATGGGGCCACCAATAAAAACATGTTTCTATAGATTTTACACTGACATATAGTTCAGATAGTCAGAAAATGTATAATCGGCAGCTCTATACGTTTAGTAAATTCTGCTAAATTAGGTTGGAAAATGAAAAGTATTAAATGAATTTTAACTTTATTTTTGTCTTAAACTTGTGTTATTCGGGAGGATTAGTGAAGGCGAATTGTACATTTTCTTACGACCTGATCCATATCATTTTATATCCCACTACCTTTATTTCAAATATAACTTATATTAAGATCATTTTAGCCTATTCTCCCACTATTCTTGAGAACCAAATAGATGCAATTCTCCCGATTTGTAATAGCAGCATTATTCCAACTGTGGCCATTTCCTATTGTCTTTCAATACTCAGGGTTGCTAAAATGCTACGTCTAGAGAAGCATTTTAATGCTAGACAAACAAATGTCGCTCTCAGTTGTAGCATTAATGCTGTGCGAATTTGGCATCTTCCAATAGGGGAGTTGCATGTCTCACTGCGCATGTCTGTCACAGTGCATGCTGGGACGGGTTCAGTTCAAGTCTGACATACAAATATTTAGCAACATTTTTATCAAACATTGCAAGAATGTTTTCACCAATATCATAGCTTGTATCAATGATCTCTGAAAATCAAATGCATGATGGGAAAGATGGGGACTTGTGCTATGGAAATATGTGTGATACATGGATATTTACATCAGAACATTGATAAATATCACATGCTGAACATGGCATGTTTTCTATAGATTTTAGACTGTACCCTTAGTCCCATAATTCCATGCGAAACAAGATTCAAAATGGCGGCTATGCAAATCCCCTATTGGCATTATAATGGTAAATGATGATAGGGTTAAATGTGATATTCCCGACTTAGCTAATTAGACCTTTCTGTAACTGTTAAGTATGTTATTGACCACTAATGAAATCATTTTAACGGAATTTATTAAATATGTAGAATTTGTACGAATGTATCCAGTGTATATCATTCCAATATAGCATTCCAGTGATGAAGAAATATCTCAATGGGTCAAACATAACGACCAATAAGAAAGTGACAGTGAGTATTTGCCCCTTGTGTACGTACAATGTACCTGTTGCCAGTTAGGGTCGATATCAAAACTTGAATAGGGGATTTGCATTGCAACTGCGCATGTCTGTTACAGTGCAGTGTAGGTCTGCCACTAAAGTATTTTGCAACATTTTTATCGAAAATTCCAAGAATGTTTTCCCCAATATCATGTATCATATGCCTTATAAATGATCTATGAAAACCAAATGCATCATGGGAATGATTGATGCTTGTGTTATGGAAACATGGGTATTGACACTAGAGCTGATAAATATCGCATACTGTTCCATAAGTCCCATAATTCGATGTGAATCAAGATCCAAGATGGCGGTTATGGAAGTCCCCTATTGACTTAATTGTCCTAATGCTCACTATCATTAAAATCGCCTTGAACCCATCTTTTCAAATATGATGATATCTCAAAATCCATTTTTTGTGACTTGTGACTCATTCTCCTGGAACACATCTCAAATGTGCTGCAGCGTGGCTGACCGGGTATTACGTAACACCATCTTATAATAGGGAGGTTCAGCAAGTCTAACATAAACGTAAACGCATCCGCATCCGTGATATACAAACATACATTAAAAGGAAGAAAGATGTTCAGCAAAGCATGGCGGGAAAAACGTAATGTAGCATATCAAGCAAAATATTTGCTCTCACAATTTATTTTTGACACATACGACATAATTAACAAACAAAAGATGCAAATACAGTTATGTAATTAAGATAGGTTTGCTTGCGGAACCTCCCTAATATATACGTCACATAGCACATTTCTTAATAAATTCTTTTTAATTTGAAAATAAAATCTATATAGTCTGTCCGAAAGTTGACACGAAAAGTAGGGGATTTTGCCCCCTGAATCGCCGTTTGAGACCGACCATGGCCAAATATACAGCTGTATTGTATTGCGCTGCCTCTGTTCCATGTGCAGCAGCTGTTGTCTTGCTTAAATGGAAGGAAGGGCTGGTTATACTGGCCCTGTTTCTCCATGGTTGATTGCAATGAGCAACTCGCTGGGCAAAGGGTTGACAGGTCCTTGACATGAATAAAAGTAAAAAATCTCTCACTTTTCCCTCTTCTTAAAGGGACTAAGGAATAACGTGTCAACTACTTTTCGGACAGCATTGACATGTTCCCTTAGTGGCCTCCGCACGGTGAATATACGCACTTATAGCTATGGCAACTAGACGCGGTAGTGTTGATGGGAGGAGCGCTTTATTCTCGTTGGGAGGAGGGAGGATGTTTGCTTCCTAGAACACCTGTCCCCAGAGCCATTGCCACTACATATCGTGTGGTTATTTTTGTAAACTTTGGCACGCCGAGGTTAAACATCAGTCTTGAGTTAAAAACAAACACCAAGACATTTTCTTTTTCTATGTAATTTCCTTGTTTCTATTTACCGAAAGCCGAGAATTGTTAGCTCCTTCGTTCCCCACAAAGGTATTAATCCACTTGAGGTCTCACGCCTATAGACATGTCACACAATAGTCTCATGTGGTACAGAACCGTTGCTGTGAGTTTGTATTATACTTTACATTTGTTTATTAACAAGGGTTAGGTTGTTAGGAAATGTACAATCTACACATTTAGTAAAGTCTGCTGGAAAATAATTAAATCTGGGTTTAAATCTAGGTTTATCTGAGTATATTTGGTATTGTGTTGATTCAAGAAACATGTTCGGTTATGTTGAACTTTATTTTGAAGCTTATTTTTATCTTAGATTTGTATCATTTGAGAGGAGTGGTGAAGGTACATCAGCAGCCGATTTCACACAGACATTCTCCAATTCCCCTGTTGAAATATCTGTCGCAGTTGTTTCGAACTAGGGGGTTTGCTCGAGAACATAAAGAATTTAATTTAATAATATATATCGCGATTACTGTTTATAATATAATAAATATATTCATGGCATGAATATAACAGCAGTTAAGACTATTTTCTTCAGCATAAATACAGGTTAACTAAAAAGTTGGTTCCAGTCGCTTAGAATATCATATAGTTAACTTTAACTGGTTTATCATATAGTTACTTTACTAATCTAAAACGAAACATTCTGAGGTCAAATAGTTACATTTTTTAAATAGTAAATATCGCATGGTTTAACACTTATAATTAAACAATAAAATTAAATGCGTCAACCTCACGTCATATCTGATGTGATGTATCACGAATGACCACGTTCGTTCCATGTAATAATAACTAATATAATATAATTCAGAATTCAGAATTAGTAATATGCCTTCCATGAAACAATTACCAATCCATTATCTTACGATCTAATTCATTTCAATTGCGTCAATGCCAAACACCCTTTCACGATTCAACCATTAAAAAACGAACTCCTTGTACTGGTCGATGATCAGTATAATATTATCCTCGAAATAATGAACAATTAGCGAACAACCGGAAAACTTACGTCGACGGAAACATTCGGGAGTCTTTCGTGATTCTTGGGCAGCATTTAGTACATTTTGCCCACGCAGTCGTCTGTTTAATTATCCCACACAATAACAGCGTGCCAACATAACACGTAGCTCGATGTATATGGGCCAGATTTTCAGAAAATGTTCAATTGGCAGTTGTACACGTTTAGTAAACTCCTCAAAATTAGGCTGCAATTTGGTCAATACTGGGTAAATTCGAGTATATTCGGCATTGCATTGATTCTAGCAATCTGTCTGGTTAAGTTGAACTGTATTTTGAACCTGGTTTATGTATTAAATTTGGGTTATTTGAGAGGATTGGTGAAGACGAATTGTACATTTTCTGGCGGTTTCACCCATATATGATACATTATTTATTCCACCGACCCTAATTATCCACCACCCTCAAATACAATTACGAGCTTCCCGGAATAGTGAGATGTGTTTCGCCAAATGTTTCCCAATAATCTTGTGAATTATATGGGTCAGATTTTCAGAAAATGTACAATTCGCCTTCACCAATCCTCTCAAATAACCCACATTTAAGACAAAAATGAGCTTTAAAATGCAGTTTCGCATAACAGAACTGATACTTTAAACCAACACAATACCAAATATATTCAGATATACTCAGTATTCACCATTTTTCAGCCTAATTTAGCAGAATTTACTAAATGTGTAGAGCTGCCAATTGTACATTTTCTGAAAATCTGACCCATATGATGATGTTGGTAATGATAATGGCTAAAGATGATAATGATGATAACAAGCGTTGATAATGATGATGATAACAGATACGAACGCCTTGTGCCATTGTGACGAGGTTGTTCACCCGCAGTCACAAAATAAGGAAGACAAAGAAAACCATCTCTCTAATGACGAAAGAGAAATATGATATATACAATGAGGTATTGAGACTTTACTCAAGTTAATTGTGTTTAACAATCTACGACTAAAGATTGATTGTAGTAAAATAGTTTAATAATGGTTGATATAAAGTGTAAAAAACATTTCGAATTTGATCAGGTTATCAAGGAAAATATGGAGAATAATATATCAAATTATGTACGACGGTAAGAGAAGAGAGTAGATAATAACGAATATATTTATCCAATAACGAATATATTAGTATTGGTTCATATATAGATATGTTGTTGTCTATATACTAATGAAGGAATTACGAGTTGTCTCTACATATATAAGATAAACATCTAGCAGTGCTATGTGATGTCCTTGTTGACACTTGTTGACTTGTTGACATGTAAAAAAATAAACACGTCAACATAGTCATAAAGCCTTGGGTGAGGGGCCCAAGATGTAATGTTGTCTAGGCTCAGAGAGTCCCTCCAAAATCAGAGAAAGCCTCTCGCTCCAAACCACAAAATGCTATGATAATCCCATTAGGACGCCTAATGTAGGCCCAGGAAAGTCAGGCGCAGTAGGCGTCCAATCATTCGTATCTGTTCTGGGTGGCTCTGAGCCTAGATTGTATAATCTCAGAATCTGCTTTTGGCCCATATGAAACACCCTTGAAACATATGGGTCAGATTTTTTGAAAATGTACAATTGGCAGCTCTACACATTCATTAAATTCTGCTAAGTTCTGCGACAATTTGGTCAATACTAGGTAAATTCGAGTCTATTCAGCATTACATTGATTCTAGCAATCTGTCTGGTTAGATTGAAGTGTGTTTTGAACTTTATTTTCGCCTGAAATTTGTGTTATTTGAGAAGATTGGCAAAGGTGAATTGTACATTTTCTGGCGACTTCACCCATATAGGGTACATAGGTGTTTCTACTCATCCTGTGTTATTTAAGGACATATGTACCATAATTTAGAGCATTCGCTTCATCATCATTTACCCATTTTATTACCATCCAGAAATAACTGGTTTAATGACCAACATTTAGTCTGCCTGTAAGGAGGTTATTGCACCCAGATGGCTAAAGGAAGCGATTACTGAGTTTTAGTCCATATTTGGGGCGATTGGGGGCTATAACTGCTCGCTGAAGCCAGGCATTATAGAGCTATAATGCCTTGAGAGAACTACAATTACCCTGGGAGGACATTACCCTTGCGTCCTCGTCAATACACATTTTTTACTGGTTAGAGAGGTTTTGGAATTGTTCTGAAATAGACTAAATAGATTAATGACCTGCACTTCAGGCCCTGCTGTTGATAATACCCTCGGCGTCTCCTCGGGCATTATCCACAAACAGAGCCCTCTCCCGGTCATCAATGTCAGTCATTTATCTATATTCTATATATGTATACATATCCATAACATGAAAATATATCTTCACCTCTCCTAATGTCTTCAGCAATATTCCGAAGAAAAAAATCACATGTAGCAACATTGATATTTTTCAAAGTCATATATCTTTCAAGAACTCTTGCTCACAATGTTTTCATTATTGGGGTGCCTAGTGTTGTTTGTAGCATGATTACGTTTCCCAAATTTGAAGCCCGTGTATTGAATATATCTCTGCATATCTGAGGTTAGGCCCCGAAAAAAATAGGTGTGTTTCCGATTTATCTGGCTGAAAACTAGGTTGGGGGGGTAACTTTTTTTTTTATTATTTTTGTTTGTTTGGAAACCACCTCCCAGGAACTGAAAAAAAATGTCTTTTTCATAACAATAGTTGTTTTGAACATGGGAAATGTGCCTTTTGACAGTTCCGGGTTAGGAAAACCAGTTTTCCTGCTTTTATAAGCATTTTTTGTCAATAAATCCAAAAAAAGTAAGATATGATGGGGAAAAAATCAGGTATGGTAAAAATTTTTTTAGGTAGGGTAAGGTTTTTCTAGGTAGGGGGGGGGGGGGGTGAATCGGAAACACACCTATTTTTTTTTTTGGCCTTATCCTAATTTTAACTACTTCACTGTAGCGGTTGTCTATCAAGTATTAGTGCTTATAAATACTTTTTCACGCTTAAACAATGTAGTAGTACTCATTAGATGTGTTCATGTTTACCATCATTGGAATCCGATTGATTTTATCTTTCCAAATATGATGGAATCTCAAAATCCATTTTTTGTAACTTATGACTCATTTCTCTGTAACACATCACAAATGGTAAAGCATCGTGCGTGAGATGAATTATTTTTTGTTCGAGAAGAGGTTCGTTAATGTCCATCAGAACGACATGGATATTTTTCGTTGTCATTCAAATTTTATCTTGGAGAGGAAGATGATTCCCTGCAAAAAATGTTTCTTTTGACTAAACCTTATCTTTATTTTTCAGTTGATTGATCATTTGATGGCCGGTGTTGAAGATATCGCGGGCCACTTCGGCTACCATGACATGAGAGTCAAGTATGTTTTTTCCCTTATCAAAGGAGTAAAAGTTGTTCCAGCTCGATATGCTAGCTAGATAACATCTCTAGGAGATACATCATTGCATACCACTTGAAGAGCAAAGAGACCGAGAAAAATATCATGTTATTTTTAACAATGAACCATAAATTACCTGCATATTAATTACCGTCCATTCCAACAATGATAAATAAGATTATTGTTCAAATTTTATTAAGTAATATGGGCACCTCTTTGTATGTCAATTTTCGTGCCCGTTAGGTACTGACAATCAAAAAACTGTACACAAATGAATATAGCATAATAATAATTAAGAACCTATTTCTAGAACATATGTTAAGTAACATCTATCTTGAATTCATAACTGGGCCAGATCGTCAGAAAATGTACAATCGGTAGCTCTACACATTCAGTAAATTCTGCTGAAAAATGATAAATACCAGTTATATCTGAGTATAATATTTGGTATTGCCTTGATTCAAATAATCTTTATGTATCTCGATAGTTTGAGCATAGTTTCAAAAATTAAAAAAATTAAATTAATGTAAAATCTAAGTAAAATTATGTCTTGAATTGGGATTATTTGAGAAGATTGTTGCAGTCAACTGTACATTTTCCGGCGACTTCCCCCATAGAACCAGCTAATAATGGAAAGAGATTGAAATTGTATCGTTAACTTTCAAAGGTACTGAGTATGAATATGAATATATCTACAAAGTATTCATGGTAGTAGAGTGTTCATAATCGCCATTTTAACACTATAGGTTCCAGCAATTAGACAACAAATACCTCAAACCAGTCCTGCTCAGAAAAGGCGCCAAAAAAGCTCAAGGAATGTCTATTTTGGAAGTGTTCGACAAACTGAATGAGCGCGACGCCACCGACTTCATTAAAAACCACGGGTAGGTTTATTAAAAGCATTTATCTTGTTGTGTTTTGTTTAAAAAAATAAAGTTCTGCCAATAGTAAGAAAAAGAATCTCCCTCTATTCATGACAAGAGCTTTATAGCGTAGTCTCAATAATGGACAGTATAGCTGTGAGTTGTTGACAACTTGGAGTAATAGTAACTATTTCTCTGAGGTGGCAAGCAGATGAACAACATTGGGAGTTGGGATGTCTGATTTATAATATATTTTTATTAATGAAGAGACACTAGGGAAAAACATGGAGTTGAGATGAGAACGAGATAAGTGGTTCGGTTAACAATATTGTTGATTTTTGTAATTAATGTTTCTGATATTTTGCATCAATGATTTGTGTCTGTTTTTGAAGGCTTCAAGAACAGACATATGTGTTTCATTTATGTGTCATGCTGCCAGACTTATAACTTACATATTGGTATTTCCATTCCGAAACATCTCAGTCTAAGCTCACAGCCTCTCATATCAGACAAGAATGCTATGCCAGTGATTGGACGCCTACTGTGCTAATGGCTTTTCTGACCCAGGAGTAGGCGTGCTAATGGGATCATAATGGCATTGTGTGGCTGTAATGGGATTATAATGACATTTTGCGGTTTGGAACGAGTAGCTTAACAATTTCCCTCTGTTTGAAGGGACTCTCTCGATTCTAAGACATGACTGATCTGCCTGGTTAGTCAATTCAAGAGTCTATTAATTAAATTAATTCCGCTGACATGCACCCTTAGAGCAACATGTGATTGATGGAACTTGAATCCCAAAACATGTCAATTATGAGCAATTCTAACCGAAATATTGCATCGATAAGTTTTTCTCACTTACATCACAGTATTTTTTATCTAATCGTGGCTTATGTCGATCTTTTTTTCCTTTTTTTATGTCGATCTTTTTTAATCGTACGTCGGGAACACAGCATTTGCCACACCTATTAACCTGTACCAATATATAATATGCACCCTTCATTTTAAAGGTCGTTCCTTGGGAAAAGCAGTTCGATGGAGAATATGTTCAGCGCAACATCCTCCATGCTGAAGGTAATGACAGCTGGTATGATGGCCCCAGGGATGAAGAAGTAAGTGGATTTAATTTTATCTCAGAACGACAAATGTTAAATGTCACGCTAAAGATTGCTTTTTGAGGAGGTATTGAAGCCAGAAGGCTGTCTTTATTGCTATCTGCGCAAAATCTATTGCAAAATTCATATTTCACAATCAATGTCCTTCTTTACATTCGTCTTTTTTTCCAAAAAATATTTATTCGTGAACGGCAGACATATGTGATGAGTCCCAGAAAAATTAGTCTAAAGTAGCAAAATATTTTTCATATGTTTTTCTTTCTTCACAAAAATCCGTTATAGGAATGTTCTATTTCTTTGGAGTGTTGAGCATTCATAGTCGTATAAAAGATGTACTCAAATTTCAATACTTGGTATTGCGTATGCACTTCTGAGGGCATCCAAAGGCAATATATCCCGGCAATATATGTAACTAATTTACTAGTGACTGTCCATCGAGTAATATCGCTAGCATTTCTTTCAAACGTAAGAAAATAGTACTTATATTCTTTTAGAATTACTAACGGTTACCATCGTTGGAATCAGCTTGATCTCATCTTCTTTAATATGATGGCATCTCAAAATCTATGTTTCTGCGACTTACGACTAATTTTTCTGTTATTACAGGTTATTTTTAACTTGAGTTGATACCACAGATCGCCCGTGGGCGATCTCCCCCTGTCGCTTGGCGATTCACGATTGTATACATATATATGTATGCATAGCTCTTCTTCTATAATTATATTCCAATCTAGTAATATCTGAAATTGTTTACACTATATATAGTCTCCATTGGAGTGGACATATTAGAAATATGTATATTGCAATAGCTTTCATTTCGCTAAACAGCCAATTTCCACAATTTTCACATACCAATTTGTATCTTGACTGTCCGATGTCTTCCGCTATCGCCTTTATCATTTTTTGCATTCTCGTATTTCGACTTCCGCTATGAGTAGATCTGAATGGCACAATTTTGTCCCGGTAAAAAGTAATAAGTATGTGTTATTTCATCATCCGAGGAACAGTTTCAATTAATAAAAACCTGTAGAATTGTGCCTTTCAAAATTAAATGGAAAATTATTCCTTGTTTTATGAAATCCAAGGAAAAGATTGTGCCTTGTCTCGTCAGAAAATGTACAATTCGCCCTCTTAAATTAACCAAATTTAAGACAAAAATGAGGTTCAAAGTGTTTAACATCACCGGATGGATATTTTGAATCAAAGGAATAGCAGATATATATTTAGATATATCTAGTGTTTATCATTTTCGGTCTAAATTGGCAGAATTTGCCAGATGTGTAATATTACGTGCCAATTGTACATTTTTCGATGTCCTGGTCTGTCCAGATCTACCAAATATAATTTAAAACTCAAAGCGAAGTGACACATATCTTCATTGATAATTATTTCACTGTATTCATGTTTGCTGTTGCTCTCGCTTGATTACACTTCATGCTGATTTAAATGTTTTGAATTGTGAATATTGTTCACCTTTGATGAAATGTGTTGATTTGTTTTGCTGAATGCCTGTGTGCGTGTTTGTTCGCGTGTGGGGAATGCACTAACCTTTAGCCTTGGAACTCACAGGTTTGTTTTCCATTAAACCATCATTAGCTAGCCCAGCTTTCACAAATACGTCGGGAAAACATAAATGACATTTGGTCAAGAAACAAAGGAAAAGCTTCGTTTCCGTCTACAACCGAATACAGCTATATTTACTTTACGAACTTACATTATATCGTTCTGTTCTGCATATCAATGAATTAGTGGTCAACATGTTTTCGATATGTTATAGAGAAGAGTCAACAGTGAAAAGAGAATTGGTATTTTAAACAATTGAAATTTGTTTGTAAATACACGTAAGTGTTCGTCTTGGTGTTTGTAAACCAGGTCCGTTCTTAAACTCAGCCTTTAATTGTCATTAATACTGAGTTGCTGTCAGTCACTCTGGAAGGATTGTCAGTGACAGAAGATTCAAACCATCATTTTATGTTATTGAATTAAAGCGTTGAAAAGAGATTTGAAACATTGAATTTCCATGAGATTCACATACAAGTAGTATAAACATGCAACATATCCCACATTAGATACGTTGATTCATGACAAATTCGGGTGTAACCTAAACATAATAGTTATTGTATCAACCACCCCTGAAGCAGGCAAAAAGTTTGCCGAAACGGGAGAATAATAAAGATACATCCAATTCATCTACAGTCGTCTCTCTGATAAAAATCACCATCAGCCACATTTGGTTTTCAAGAGCCCAGTTAGTATAGTGTGATCACTCCCCTCCATTCTAAACATAATAAGACCTATGCCAGGACCGTCCATCAGGGATTGGGCGATGGTCAGCTGACCGTCGGCCAGCACGGACCGACGGTCAGTGACTGGCACCTCTGCTGCCAGCCATTGACAGTCGGATTGAGCCCAAATGACCGTCGGTCAGTAATACAGTGTAGTGTGATCACTCCCCTCCATTCTAAACATAATAAGACTTATGCCAGATATAGGGACAGGACGTCATAACGACTTGTGTCATAATGAGACAGAAGCAAATATAAATAGTAAATCTCTTCAGGAATAAAGGGGCTACCGGAGCTATAGTGCGTGGGCAATGGATCTGTTAAGACGAGCTCATGTCGCCAAAAATATCCTTATAATTATCTTCTTACGTTGGGCAGATATATCAGAAAAGGATATGGGGAAAATGTACAATTCACCTTCACCAATCCTCTCAAATAACGCAAATTTATGGCAACAATAAGGTTCAAAATACAGTTTAACATAACCGAGCAGATTGTTGTAATCAAATACACTCAGATACGCTTAATAAGTATCATTTAATCAACCTATAATGTACCAGAATTTACTAAAATGTGTAGAACTGCCAATTGTACTTTTTCAGAAAATGTACAGTCTGCCTTCCCCGATCCTCTCAAATATATACCAAATTTAAGACGAATCTCTGTTCAAAATACAACCATAATTCAACATAACCAAACAGATTATTTGAATCAAGCATTGCCAAATAGACCCAGCATGTATCATAGTGTTCGACCTAGTCTAACAGAATTTGCTGAATGTATAGAGCTGCCGATTTAATTGTAGGCCTACATTTTCTGACGCACTGGCACTAATTAATGTGATTAAGATACTGTAGGGACATAAAATAAAATGCATCTTATCTTATCTAAAGTTTATCCCAATATTTTTGTCACTATTAGGAAACAACATTTGTCACTTGTCACTTAGAAAATTCTCTTGTCATTTGCTCCTAGCTACCTCTGTCGATTTGTCGATAAGAAACGGCCACGTCGATTTGTCAATCATAAAAAAACAATGTCAATTGTGCATTCTCAAAAACAAGGCTGTGTCGATTTGTTAATTTAAGGCGTCCTTTATGTATGGGTAGGTCCAATCTTACGGAGACTAATGAATGTGTATTTGTTGTTAATTATGTTAAATATTATCCACAAGTTCTCGGACAATTCGCCCTTCGTCATGTGATATTTATAGATAAACAATTTATTTCCACGAATGCAGTTAGTATGTAAAGTAGGATTTCCACCACGAAGTTATGAAAAACAGGAAATACCAATTTTTCTATCATTTTCGCTATCAAAATATTCGATTCTACTGGGCTATGGACCAAAGCATAGACGTTTATTTATACGGCCTATGACCAAAGAAAGAATTGTGAAAAATAGTTGTGGGTCGATTTAGCAGGGAATTCCGGTTTAAATATTGAATATGGGTATACAAAGTGGGCGCATTTATATTGAAGAAATGTGTGTAATACAATATCAACATCCTTCTAGTTCTATGGTGTATAATATATTCCCGTGACTCAACTTTCCTCTGGCTTTACCACAGGCAAAAAAGATTTCTTCAAATAACTTCTCGGGGGCACCATTAAGTAGGCATGAGGCTGTCTCACCACAACGTGCATGGTTCCAAGAAGTATTCGGTGAAGTCATAAGAAAATGCACAATTTGCCTTCACCAATAATCTCAATCTCAAATAACACACATTTAAGACGAAAGTGAAGGTCAAAACTACATGCAACAGTCTGACATAAACAAACACATTTTTTAAATCAACGCAATTCCAAATACATGTATACTGAGATATACCTAATATTTATCATACATTTTCCATCCAAAATTAATGGAATTTACTAAATGTGTACTGCTACCGGTTGTACATTTTGTGGCAAATCCATCCTATTATTCATAACATTTTCAAGTATTAACGGGGCTATAATAAATACCGCTCTGCTATTAATGAGGCGAATTTCTTCGGGAATATTCAAGTATGCCCACTTATGTATTCATAGCATGTCGCCAGAAAATTACAATTCGCCTTTCTCAATTGTACCAATATATAGCTGTGTAGACATAATATATGGCTCTGGGTATACATATTTTATGGGAGTGTCTTCGGTAGTAGACACGCCTTAAAATATTGCTGTTTCAGTATGTGATAATAATGCAAACACGACAATAATATCAACTGATATTTCTCTCATTTCTTATGCTCAGGGGAACAGTCTTTTGCGGAACTTATAATTAGAGGATTTATCCCTTCATCGGATCTTTAGCCTATATCAAATCAGAGCATGACATCTCTTTAGATGTCAGTAGGCCATATAGATCTATTGAGATGGATGTACGATACCGTATATGAAACAAAACTGGCGCAAGGTTCCCAGCTGGTCTTTTTTGTCTATCGTTGACCGATTGTAGTCAATGATAGAAGATATGTTTGGAGGACATCCATAAGGATTTGATCTTGCAAGAAGAATACCCCCTAAGCTATACTCGAACACACAACGTCGCCTTAGGCTTAGGAAGAATCCGAAGGAGAAGACACGCATAAGTTATAACAATATTTTTCTTTCTTTCTCGGAAAGCACTTTCTTAACCTCCAGTGGTTGTGATTCAAGATGTAACGTGGTAAACACTCAAGTAACTGGGAGCGTTTATTTGGGTGTTTTTATGGCAGTCAAACGTAACGAATGAGTGCATACGAGAGAAGGGGGATTGGCCCTTTGGCAACTATAGGCTGTGCGCTGTCGAAGCAAGACACACCCCCTTCTCACCCTTGTTTTGCTTGCTTGTCCTAACTGGGTCACATTCGCAGCGCCTTGTGGGTAACTGGGTCGAATCAGTGACGTCACGGGCAAGCTCTCGCTCTAAGCGTGCGAGTTTGGGAGTCGGTGGACGGGGTAGTCTGGCAAAAAGGGGCCTGTCTGGGTCAAAATACCCAGCCCTGCAGCCGACTACTCAAGTCATATTGCAAGTAAACGTTCCCGTGGATAGTTCATCTTAGCTCTAGTCTCACCCCAAGCGGAAAAGTGAACGGGGAAGCGCCTTACGGAATCAAATTTGTTACAGCATTTTAGCGATGGAAGCTAGCTGAGTTTGGTCGGCGTGTCGTACCCTTGGCCCCGTATGCAAGGTGAGTGTTCTGCCGTGGTTGCCTCTCAAAAGGAGATACAGCTTCCTTCGCTCCTCTAAGACTTCTGATACCATCTAACCCCTTGTAACACCTAACATACCGCCAAATGCAGACTTAAACGGTGCGGTAATACACCCTAGGGATTGGTAATGTGTTGCTTCAACGAAGAACGAGAAACAAAATGCTAAAGCAAGTAATAATGGCTTGTTGCATGCGAATTTGTGAATGAGAGAGAGAAAGGCTGAGCTCACAAAGCCAACAACACATCCTCCTCCTCCTACACTCCTTCATATTATCGCATGGTTTGCCCTCTACACACACTTACACCATGCACTAACTGACTCAGACCGTTTTTTAAAAATAAGTATTGATAGTAGGCCTAGTCTCTTCCTCCTCTCTAGTGTCTATTACACACGTTTCATATTTCCTTTTCATTTAAACAAATGTGGTAGGCCTCAGTGCTAGTACCACTATCAGCGTTGTAGTGGTTGAGAGAGAGCAGAGAGAGAGATAAGAAGGATTTCACTGATAAGAGAGTCAACCAGTTAGAATTCAATATGTTAACGTGAACCCAGAAACTAGGAGTGTATATAAAGGGACACATCCTTGTCAGAAAATTCACATCGTTTGGCCAACACATTCATACCAGATCTATTGACTATTCCTAGTACTTAGTGTTGGAAACCATTGGCATTGCAACCATATTCGCCTAGGCGCTATAGGACTAAACAACCAGCTTCTTGTGTCTTGACCTAGGTCATCTGTGTGGAATATACATACACACTTCGCCTTATCTAAGGTGGACAATGGTCATTGAGACTGTGGACGTTTCATCAAGCTCTTCTGTGGTCAGTTATAAACACACTGACCCAGGGACTGCTTCATCTAGTTCGGGAGGGAGCTGCATTTCATATGCTGTATGTAGTTGCAGCGAATGTACCAGTTCTGTTTCTGACAACGAGGAGCCCCATTCTGCAGCTATAGACCAGCTAATAAGCATGTGAGTGATATATAACCTTCTTGAACATAATTATGTGGTACAATTTTGTTTTAAACCCATATTGTGATTTTTGTGCAAGAGGATAGTACGTTTATCTGGTCTATGTGTTCGGTATTATTGCCCCCTGAAGTTGATTTGCTGAGAAATTTGTCCTCATTGGAACTCCAGCTGTTGTTTTCAATTCAATTTTGTTCGAATTTATTTGCTTTTGGATTGGAATATATGTGTTTTGTATTTTGAATTACGAGTTCTGTGGTTAGCCCCTACCTTACATGGTTTGGGCCCCGATTCATTGGTTGTGATCTGGATATGTTATGATATTCAGCAAATGCAATTTTTCAAGACTTTCCATTCTATGTTTCGATGTCATCCGCTTGACCCCTTTGCACCGATTGGATTATTATTCTCTGTATATCATTCATACATGTTTTTCGTTTTTAACATGTATAAATGTTGTATTATATCAGTGATTTTGATCGTACATATTTTCTCTAATGCATATCTCCAACACATAGCCCCACTGCTATATATTAAACCGATGCCTGGGAATAATAATAATATGCGGCTTGTCACATATAGTTTCATTGGCTAGCTAGCTATCTCCATGGGCCCGAAGCTTGTGAATTTATGCAAATTTGGAGCGACAGATATAAAGCCTGATGTCTGGGTCACTGGATGTGGCAAACTGTGGCTAAATGTGTCCCATACGGCCGCACATGAACTTTGGAGTGAACCCACACTTCACAGTTGTAACTTTGAACTGAATGACATCCAGAGTGTCCTTTCGCCTTAGGACCTGTAATAAGAAAGTCAAGAAATGTATATTTTGTGGTCTATGGATCCATATTTCCACACCCACCCAACATCTAAAAGCGAATATTATTAAAGGATTTTGATTCGTCGTTTTGTGCAAATGCAAACCTAATCTCCCAAATTATTCATTTAGTTGGAGATCAAAACCTCACATATTTTCAATATGGATCTCTATTATCTTCTTAAACTTTAGGAATCTTCGATGGAACTGAAAATGTTAGGACAGGGCAGCCTAGAACGAGAGGTATCTGATGATATCCGATCAAAGAACGAAATAATTGAAAAGAAATTTTTTGGTCAGCCTTTTAAGAAGTCTAGTACAAACTGGCCAAAGAGAACATTTATATTTAATTTATGATTGTTTCGTTGTGAGGAACGATGTACATTTCCTTACATGATTGATGGTATTTCTGTCCCCAAATATTAGGGTCATATTAGGTTATCCAGTTGGCCTCAAAACCTAAACCAATTATCTTTCAACCCATAACCTATTATAGCATGAATTTTTCACCAACTGCTGCCTGACTGAACATATCTTAATATTTCATTCCGGTGTAACAGTTCTAAATTACCCCCCGATCTAATGTACCCCCCCCGGTAATTTAGACCTCAGGTTTAAATGACCCCCTCTAGATTCAAATTACCCCCCTTTGTTTCTACGATAATCTTGAATTTTGTAAATTCTCTTGATTCCATTACTTGCCTCAAATTAAGATTATGCTACAACCCCACATTTAAAATTGAATTGGACTAATGTAGAATGGAATTTACGATTTTTGCTCTATGTAATGCCTATAAGTAGAATAGTCACTATTATAATATTATGTCAATAATTTAATATCTAATAAAATGCTACAGGGTGTGATGAGAACAGCACTCTGTGTAATTCATATCCTGAATTAAATACTTTTCTCAGATCACAATAATTCATTACTAAAATCTATTCAGTTCTGACTATTAGGTATGTATTATTACTTTTATTGTCATAATTTAAAGAATTAATGTTTCGATCAGTACTTGGTTATTTTCAAATATTTGGGGTATATTAGACCTAGGTTTAGTTTCCCCCTTTGGGGTACTTTGAACCTGGTGGGGGTACATTTGACCTAGGTCTATGTTACCCCCGGGGGTACATTAAAACTGGAGGGGGTATATCCAACCTAGGTCTAAAGTACCCCCGGGGGTATATTGGACCTAGGTCAAATGTACCCCCGGTACATTAGACCTAGGTTAGTTATACCGGGGGGTACATCTGATGGGGGGTACATTAGAACTGCTACACCGGGTTTCTATCCATGGATACATTCAAAGCAAATTTATTTTCCATCATCATCGACAATACGTTCGTTTTGCTTCCTTATAAAAACAACTTGCCAACATTGTACAGGGATGAGGAAGACATCGAAAAGAAGAGCTTACATAAAGTTTAAAAAAAAACTATATACTAAAGGCATTTACTTTTGATATGTTTTATGAAAGTGAATGCCATGAGCACACACAAGACTTGTGTCTAGGTATACAAGTCTAGGTGTATTATACAGTATAATATGTTGGCTGAGTCTAGACAATGTAAAATTCATCTGGCCAAGGACAAAAGCTGGCATTGTCGATGGTTTGATATGGAGGTGCCCGACAGCAGACTTTATACATGTGTTCATACTCAATGACCTCAAACTGGATCAGGCTTTAGTCCGGTCAGGTCACTGTTCTATGTTATATGAGAGAGAGCTAGAGTGTGTGGAGAAAGGGAGAGTGGGACAGGAGAGAGAGAGGTTGGGTGTGGGGGAGAGAGGATGAGGGTGTGTGTGAGAGACGGAGAGAGATCATGGGAGAGAATGAATGGAAAGAGAGCTTTAGAAAAGAGAATAAATGAACCGAGAAGGAGAAAGGTGAGAGAGAATGAAACTTCTAGAGAAGGAGAAAGTAGAGAAGGGGGAGAGAATACAAATAGGAAAATAGAAAAAGAGAGGGATAGAGAAAGAAGGAGATAGGAGGAGAGAAAATGAATGTAAAGATTATAGAAGAAAGAATGAATGAAAAGAGGAGGGAGAGACAGAAGGATAGGGGAGAGAGAATAAATGTAAAGATAGAGGAGAACGAGAATGGATGAAAAGGGAAGGAGGCGAGAGGAAGAGAGAAAGAGAAATGAATATGACGAACATAGGAGGGTAGGATGAAAGCGAAATGTAGCTAAATGTATGCATCCTCTCCTCGTTACTAATGGCATACATGTATTGTTCTAGCGATGCACAGGCTAAAAGAAACGCAGACAATGATTTAAGAAGAAAGGGATTTAGTAAAGTGGGAAGAGTGGTCTGGAGGGAGGGAGGGAACAATATTAAGCGTTAGCTGTACTGGAGCCTCTTTGTGCCTTTGTCGATGAATCATTGCATGCATAGAAACGGGAGGGAGCCTGCTATTTGAGGGGGGGGGGCAGGAATAGGTGGGAGGGGGCATGGGTGGGAGGCTACAACGACCGTCAGTGCATGGCCTCAGAACGTAATCAATTATACAAAGTTGTGTCGCTTGGAAAAATGTCCCTGTCGGGTCACCGGTGGGCCGGAATATAATTCATATCGAATTGTTTGGCTTGTAGCTATGTATACATGTATGTATATCTATGAGTTAGTCACTGACACACCCTGACACAGTCACAGAGTGGGGCTGACCGGTCACTACTGCTCTGTAATAATACTGCATGAGTAACTGAGTGATCCATTCGTTCTGGTCTGTGCCCTTAAGCCCTTTACCTACTGAACCGATTGTCTTGACAGGGGGCAGTCGGAGGAGAAACGGAGGGCTGTCAGATAAGTGGAGAATGTCAATGAGTGTAGCTAGCTGCCTATAAATCAAGGTTTGATTTACAATCATAAGGTAGCCTGGTCTGTCCGTCCGTCAGCTGATCGCTCATGGGGGATATTAAATCGCCGTAGTGGATACAGGGTGTTAGCTGGCCTCGTGTAGTGCTTGCTGTGCCTGCCAGCAGCCTGAAGCCAGTGCAAGGTCAATGACTGCGTCGTTAGTAAACAATAAACAATAAACACCTTTGGTTTCTAGCCTGGGCTTCATGCGCTGCCATCCAAGTATTTAATTTGAACTAGTTCCCAGTCTAGGCTCAGAGTTTAAACGAGTCCCTCCGATCTGAGGGAAAGCCTCTCCAGTCTAGGCTCAGAGTTGGGAGTCCCTACAAACTGAGGGAAAGCCTCTCGCCGTTCAAAACCGAAAAGTGACATTATAAATCCCATTAGGACGCCCTACTCCAGGGCCGGGAAATCTATTAGCGCAGTAGGCGTCCGATCACTGACATACCATTCTTATCTGATCTGAGAGGCCAGACTGTTTTGCCAGACTTTCTGCTTGGTGCTGCTGTCAATAACACTGTAACCAGGATCTTAGTATTCAGTGGCTATAACTTATGGCATATAAACTTATTATTGCCTTTCATAGAGCACCACAGCACTGCAGTGCAGTTTAGAGTCAATGCTGTAATAATTCATGCTATTTCCATGCGCAGTATGTCAATAGACATGGAAAGCAAGGATAGAGTTATAAAATACATCTCTTTGTGAAACAGACATGTTAGATTAAATATATTATATAAAATGACCCTGTTTAAGGCTATGGTGATTGTAGGTCTAGAGAGAGAGAGAGGGTGCAGCAGTAATAAAGAATGGTTGGGTGTGGTGGTGCCAGTGGCTGCTGGGGTGGAGGGGTGGTGTAGAGGGGTGGGGGTGCAACCCTTTACAATGACAGGCACCCCTGCACTAGCAGTTCTATCTATCTCCAGGCACCCACCATCAACCCAGCCTTGATGACGCAGACTTGCTGTAAAGCCTGCATGGTTGTGGGGTAGAGTGGGGTGTTAGAGGGAGATAAAGGGGGCTTTATTATATATGGGTAAAGTCGCCTCAAAATGTAACATTTACTGTCACCATTCCTCTAAAATAACACAAATATAAGAACCAAATGTAGTTTTCGAAATTACCGAACAGAAATTGTGAGACCATAATACTAGAATTGTTCAAATATACGCAGGAATTATCTTTGTTCAGCCTAATTTACTGACTGGATTTACTGCCAATTTGCATGTCTCACTGCGCATGTCTATTACAGTGCATGTTGGGATGGATTCAGTTCAAGGATCTTTTCACCAGTAGATCTGTTCAAATCTGACATACAAATATTCAAATTGCAAGGATCTTTTCACAAATATCATAGCATGTGTAAATGATAGATATCTAAAAAAAACAAAAAACAAATGCGTGATGGGAAAGATGAATTCTTGTTTTATGGGAACATGTGAAAGACATGGCTATATTGACATGCGATCACTGTTAAATATCCATCCCATGCTGAACATAACATGTTTTCTATAGCTTTTGCACTGACACACAACTCCCACAATTCAATGCAAATCGAGATATAAGATAGCGGCTGTTAAAGCTGCATGTTGTGTTAAAACCGATAAACAAATTTCTAATTTTTATTCCAACCCTCCCCCCTCCCCCTATCCATCTGAAAGTCAATTGACCAAAATTTTTGCTGATTTCACCTCGTTTGTTATTTTTGCTGAAGATTAGTGTCCACCAAGCTAAGCATGCATTACAGCTTTAGGATTCTTTCCATTGTTTCACACTGTAAGTGCTCGGTCAATGGCATTTGAAGACGGAAGCTTTTAGCGTTCACACCTCCACAATGCATTGATGGCATTGAACTTTTATTGTTGTAAAATACTCGGTGAGTGAGACAAAGGAACGGACCTCCCCACCCGGCGAGCTGTTTGTGCTGCTACAAAGGAGGCTTCGGTTTAGTTTGTTATTCTTGAACCAGTTGTTGGATGATTAGCCAAGCATTGTTATTAGAATGTCATACATACGCTAAGTACGGCATCACTTATTGTATATGTCAGGTGTCAAATTCGCCTTCACAAATCCTCAAAAAAAAACAATTTTAAGACAAAAATAAGGTACAAAATACAGTTTAACATTTTTTTTTTATTCCAACACAATACGAAATATGCCCAGATAAACCGAATATCTGTCATTGTTCACCCTACTTGTTTGTACAGTATCATAGTGATTGTATGCAAGAAGAGTATCACTTAGTCAAACCTAACGACGACTTTAATTTAATTAATAGCAGAGGTGTATTTATCACAATATTTTCGCTAATGACCATACATATCTCCCAGTTCCTATGCATATTCATTTCAATTAGTCCCATCCTATATACATATATTAATTGATATAATTGTCGGTTTTCAAGGAGCTATTGCAAGTACATTGTACTCTTGCGTTGTAGCGCAGCCAAATCCTGTAACTCTTCTTCGCTGTTCCGGGGGAGCCCTTTTATGAATGGGGAAATCCTTGATTACTGAATCAGAGACTAAATTAGCAGCACGTGCGTTTGTTCCTGTTGTTAATTTGCCCACAACCCCGTCTCTTTCTCTCTCTAGTTTCCCACAGGGTTTTTGAATGGGAGAGATTTTTATTAAAGCAGCTGAAATGTTTGAGAATGAGAGAGAAGAGATTTAACCACGCGGTGGCCTAGTTCCTCTTCCTCCTGCTCTCGCCGCTCACCTTTCCTCTCCACTCCCACGCCCACTTTTTTGTTCTGCGTCAGTCGGTGTTAGAGGGACAGGTTTTGTGCGATCTACGTGTCAGCAGCTGGAGTAGGAGCATGGGCCGAGGCTAGAGATCTTCCGAACAGCCTGCATGCAACAATCATGCCAATACTAGTAGGTCTTCATTGATCAATGGTCTATACTCTCTCTCTCTCTGCCTCTGTCTAGAGCTGTCTCTGTCTCTGTCTCTGTCTCTGTCTCTCATTTCTCTCTCTCCCTCTCCTTCCCCTCTCCTTCCCCTCTCCCTCTCCTCCCGCTCTCTCCCCCTTCTCTTCCCCCTCTCTCTCCCTTCTCTTCCCCCTCTCCTCCCTCTCTCTGTCCTCTGACCAGAGCTGCAACTATTATTACTGGAGAATAGCAGTGAGCGACTCAACAGGGCGAGCCCCTTGCCCCCATGTGAGCTCCCCATAATACTCCGTCCCCGCCCCCGCCCCCTAAAGTCCATCAATCGCACATTGACTCCTGTCCTATAAATCTCACCACTAACAATGCTCAATGAACCAGGATACAACTGTGTCTTGCCAGGAGATAACATTATCAATTAGGAAATACCTAAATGTGCTTCGATTGGAGGCCAAAGTGCATTTCAATGGCAGTCCATTCAGCGAGTGATTCACTGAAGCATTTTACACTTGGCACACATGTTTGTGTCTGATTGTCAGAAACTACAATCACCAGCTCTACACATTTAGGCTGATAGATAATTCCATTAAATTAGAAAAGCCTGATCCCATTTGAAAAATGATTAATGTTTAGATTATATTTGATGTTGCATTAATTTAAAAATTTGCTCTTGTTTAATTGTATTTCGAGCCTTAATTTTGGGTTATTTGAGAAGATTGGTGAAGGCGAATTGTGCATTTTCTAGCGACTTCTCCAAGTTAGTGTGTGAGTCAGTAGTTGGGAGGACTATACTTCTTCTGCCACAATCTTAGTTGTACAGCTCACGAGATGCAGTGAAGCACACAGTGAACAGGAGGAGATCCACTCAGGTTTCCGTGCGTTGGAGGCTGAGAGATTTGCGTTCAATCTAATCCCTTTTGCTCTCTTACTTACGCTTGGGTTACGTGACAATGTAAGGGGCAATGTAAGGGTGGGAGGAGTAGATTATAGGCGGGGGGGGGGGGGGGGGGCTGCGGGGGGGGGGGGGGGGGGCTGCGGGGGGGGGGGGGCATATTGAAGCCCACAGATTGAGGGGAGTGCCTCACTATGCCTGCTCCCATTGGCTGAGCCAGTTAGCACGTGACTGGGATGGGCTGTGCTGTTTGGAGGGAGCACACTGTGGGTCAGCAGTGGTCGAAATAAGGAATAAAAACAGGTTGCCCGCCCGGGCAAGCTAATGACAGCATCAGGTTGCCCGCCAGAATTTATGGTTGCCCCCCCCCCCCCCCCCCCCCCCCCTGAATCTTTTTAATTTGGCGAAATTTGGTCCTATAAATGGTGGAATTCACGGATATCTGAAATCTTATGGAAGTTTGATAAAATATGGTCCTTAGTTCATGTATTCTAATTTGATTTGTCAAGGCCTTAGAAGGCATATCTAATGTTTATTTAAACATAGAAATGACCGATTATAGGAGTCTTTACAGCAGAAAATTCGGGGAGAATTAAAGATATCAAAACAATTATTATACAGGCTGTTTCGGGATTGCTAAGAACTTTAAAAACTGTATCTCAGGTACAGAAACTCTTCGAATTTTATCATGACTACAATTTACATAAGTTAATTGAATGTTTTCCTAAAGATTTAGAGGTTGATTCGGTAAAATATCCTTAGAATACAGGAACTAAGAAGTATATTCATTCATCTAAAATTTAAGAGTATGTGTTCAAAAGATTTGTGGGGTAGGGGCGAACACCCCTCCTCCCCTCCTGACATGAAACTTATTGGCAGAATTGGGTTTGGATGTCAACATCCCCCGATCTGGCAAAGAAAAGTCTGATTAGAACACTGTAATTACTAATATTCCTTTATTATTTCGAAAAATGTACCTGATCCTATACTGGTATGCTAATTTTTGATGTGATGCTAATTAAGTAAAGGAAATCTACTATTCAATTCAATTCAATTCAGAAATTCTTTATTGTGTGATCTTAAATACAACAGGTCGGACAATTCTGACATTCTGACATGTCAGGTCTTCCACTGACTGCCGACTTTTTTCTTGAAGTGATTGTTACAAATAAAATTTCCTTTATGGGGCTTAATACTAACAGAAATTTAACTCTGGATGGGTCATGTTGCTATATATCATACCAATACGCTATGTACTATATCAATACATAGGATCAAGACATATACGATAAAATGCATGAATTATTTCTAAATTATTTTTGTTTAAGTTATAAAAATAATGTGGAAGAAATGAAAGATAGCAGGCTGTAAGTAATTCTCATATCGTCAATGATGTTTGAACACAATGGGAATCAAACTGGGAAATTAGATATTTCTGCTGAAAATATAATCACAATAATCTTGCTGTAATTATAGCTTGCCCGGGCGGGCAAGCAAGTGGCCAAAACAACTTGCCCGCCACGATTTTTACTTGCCAAATGGCCCGGGCAAGCTGTTATTTCGAACGCTGGTCAGATTGTCAGAAAATGCACAATCGGCAGCTCTACACATTTATTAAATTCTGCAAAAAATTAGGCTGAAAAATAATAAATATTAGGTTGATCTGAGTGTATTTTAACATCGGTCGATTAAAGAAGCCGATTTGGTGATTTTGTACCTCAAATTCGTCTTAAAATTTAAAAATAAATAAATTAGTGAATGTGAATTATACACCTTCAGGTGGCTTGACCCATGTGGTAATATAAGGCCGCTATCTGCTGTATTTCCAGCTGTTGTGTTAGATATAGTCTATCAGGCTGCAACCCGGCAACCCTTATATTCACTCCCTCATAATCCAGTTACAGCCAGTGCGACGCAATGCACGTAACATGGCTGCGTCTCAGCGTCAGTCAACCATCTGGATAATTATTTTACGTGGCTAAAGTTGTTAGAAGATGTAATATCAGTTCAACATAACCAAGCACATTATTTGAACCACCGCAATACCAAAATATACCCAATATTATTCATCATTTTCAGCATAGTTTACTAAATGTGTAAATTTACCGACTTCAACCGACCTTAAAACCACCCGGTCTTGATAAAGTATACATTTTTTATATTCTGTTAAATTAGGCTGAAAACGTAATAGATATTAGGTTTATTTAAATTATGATGAATATTAGGTTTATTTAAATAATGATGAATATTAGGTTTATCCAACTTCTAAGTATAAGTGGTGTTGCTTTAAACAAGATGGTTTTTTTCTGTGTAATTTCGTTCCAAGTACTAGTTCAGAGCTTGATGATGGGTTAAGTGTTGGTTGCCTCGGACAGGGACAGATCACCCCAGCAGTGGGAATGTTTTATGTTTTGATATTTTTACCCCATCGTTAGTGTTTTAAATGACGCCTACATCAGGCCTCTGCTACTCTCTCTCTCTCTCTCTCTCTCTCTCTCTCTCTCTCTCTCTCTCTCTCTCTCTCTCTCTCTCTCTCTCTCTCTCTCTCTCTCTCTCTCTCTCTCTCTCCTGGCATCTGCTACTCTCCCACTCTCTCCTCCCAACCTGTGAAATGTCTTGCCTTTTCTCCGCAGGTTGTACCCTAGATCCCCACTCTCTAGGGGGGATGTAGAAGGTGGTGAAGACGCCAGAAAATATACATTTTTTAAACGGTTTTATTCAGGGATTTATAGTAAAATACAGCACTCTCATGCATTACAGGTGGTTTTCGTTGTGCCCTGAAATACGATTTGTGAGGTGGCAAGATTGTTCTTGCTACTGTTTCTTTTCTATTTAGGATACAACTAATTAGTTTGATAGATATTATGAACAAACATAGGGTAGGGAAAGTGAAGATAAAGAGATATTTAGAATTTGTTAAATGTATTAGAATCTGCGATTGTACGTTTCCTGACGCTCAGGCCCGTGAGGAGGGTGCGAGAGTCTCGCGGCTATATCTGGCCCTTACGTTCTTACTAGAAGATATAAATACAGCGCCTCCTTGACGCTCAGCGTCCCCCCGTGGCAGGCTTCTGAATTAATGTCTTCCCCTACATTCATGGGTCAAAACGGCAGAAAATGTACCTTCTTTTAAGTTCTTCAATTATCTCAAATAGCCCAAATTAAATACAGAAATGGGGTTCAAAATACAGTTTAACACAACAGAAAGGATTGTATTTTATCAACGCAATACCAAATATACTGTAACCAAACTGCTGTAGTTATGAATAAGTGATTATTTACAAGTTGATATGGTTTTAATGACAATTTTAATACTACCATATTACATTGCACCATACCAAGCAACAACTGTTACAACATTACTATTATAAAAGTGACGTAGACCTTAACAAAGGAAGGCTGTTTCCGAGCGTCTTAAGAATTTTACTCAATAAAACATGCGCCTGCTTCTTGCTGTATGGACATGTATGACAAATATGATTATCTTACCACCCCCACAGCGCTTTTAGCAAGAATTGTCTTATTTGATTAAAAGCTGGGCTCTTTTTAGACAAAGTATTCGTCCCCTGGCTGTGTGGGACGAGAACAGCAGAGGAGGCTAGGTTCTTGTACACTGGTGTGTTGTTGGATTTTTCGTTTGATTTAAACTGGTGTCGATATTATGTATGTGTGATTAATAGACGTATTGTTTATTCACATATTACTGCACTCCTTCTTTATAAAATAACACACCTACTAAGACATGGTTCTATGACGATAACAGCGCATATATATGTAAATAGTATGGAGAGTGTCCTATGTAAATCTGTCTCTGAGTGATCTATTTATATCTTAGGCCAGGACTCCATCATTGCGATATAACATGCGATAACATATCGCATGCTACAACAAAGTTGAGGAACATGTCACGCAAAATGTATTCATATCGCTTTCATGTCGCATGTGGACATGCGATAGTTCTGAAAAAATTCAGAATTATCGCTTGGCTTTTTACCATCGCATGTCTTATCGCAACGGTACCATCCCGGCTTTAGTATTATAGATCTATTCGGGGATAGAAGCATCTCCGAGTGGTGCCTCTGACTATCCTCATCTAAGTTCAAACCGATGTAGAAGCAGTAACTGATCGATTACCTGGCTAGTTAATAAGAGTAATGGTTAATCGCACTTTGTACCCTAGCCGACAGACGGGGATCGATGGCGGCCAAGAACCCGATGATACTGAAGAGCACATGATTGTATTACGGTACATATTTTATTACATTCTGTGTGAGGTGTTGTTGTCTTTTAGCATTCCGTTGCGCAAGAGGAGATGGATCGTATAAGTTGGGACTGCTGGTCCGCCGTTTTAGTCCGGAGGTAGGAGGAGGGGTGAACCTTGCGTTTTAACGGGTCATACGATGTTTCTGTTATTGATTCTAGACCTCCAAAATCTCCCTAATTCCAAATCAGCCCGGTGGGAAAATAGATTATCGACTTATTAAATGTGATCAATATACAAATTTAGAGAATTCATCATTTTCAATGGTCAAAAGCAAAGGTATTTTTTCCCCTTTTTCCCCCAAATAACTCTTGACAAAAATGCACTGACATCTTATAGTTGGTAACTTGATACCGGTATAGCGGCGACATTTCTTTGATAGGGATGGGTGGAAGACGGAATTCCATTAAACCTCTCGAAAATCTGTCACCTCCTCATGAAAACAACAGCTGGGATAGGATAGAGGTACTCAGATTTGGGGGACAGCTCCCCTTGTCTTATCATCACTGTCTGCTCCACAAGCCTGATGGCGACCATCTAGAACACTGTAATGGCTGTGATGGCGGTCATGCATATCAGTATGTATCAGGATGGCGGGCCTCATTACCTAAAGGAGTGGTCCTAGCTGGTCCTCCCTCACCTCACCTCCAGGCGTACTCAGTTAAGAACTATAGATCAAATCAATTCTAGGGCACATCATTTGCGTCTCCAGATTCCATGGCGCCCTGTTTAACTCCTGCGTTTGGGGTTACCTACCTACTGGAGGAGGAGGGGTTAGTCCTCCTGGGCTCCTCCTGTGTGCCCTCCTCACCCCTGCGCTTTTACGCATCTCATTCTGCTCACAGGGGCACCTGAGGATGAATCACTTTGGGGTGCGATTGATAATTTATATCGCACTTCGCTGTCCTTTTGGATGCCGCAAGTGCGATATAATTCCGTATGATTTCTAAGGTGATTTAATCATATTACAACTAATGAAAAATCACAATGTGGTCTGAAATAAATCGCAATGATTCGATCCCATCATGTGCGATTTTCCTTCTCATACAGCCCAGGCATGGACATGGAACACGTAGATATCAGGGCATTCACTACAATCAACGAGCTTAAATTGTATGCTCGTCGCTAGAATGCACTGAAATAAATCTCTCGTATACATTTACACAATGACAGTCCAATCCCGGGAACGTGGTATGGAGGTCTTAGTGCAGTTGTGTTCTCTGTCATGAATGTACATAGAATCTGATGTATATACACGATGGAGGTGATTCTCTTATACTTCAGTCTTTCACTCCAACAAGAGGTCGCCTTGGGGGTGTGAAAAAGGGCACCGAGTTAAAGGGTTCCTTCTAGGGTTTCTGCTTGGTCAAGCTGACCTTAGGGTGACCTCGCCATGACCTCTTGACCTCTAGGATGTGTCTCCAACACTAAACTAGGGCTGCTGAATTCACTGAAAACAATATCAGAAACGTTTATGAGTGAGGCAAAAAAAACGAAATAGATCTGATTCCGATTTATGGCAGATGAAAACTGGGGATGCAGTAACTTTTTTTTTTATATATAGGGAAACCACCTCTCAGGAACTTATTTCGTAGCAATAAATGTCTGTTTTACGTCCTATATATGTCTTTGTGTCAGTATTACTACATACATATGTTCATTGACATTCTGTACTGTCCTATATCTGAGTTAATAATTATACTGTAAATCAAACATCTCCCCACCCCTGCCATGTTGTTCATCTGCTTGCCACCTCAGAGAAATAGTTACTATTACTGCAAGTTGTCAACAACTCACAACTATACTGTCCATTATTGAGTCTATGTTATAAAGCTCTTGTCATGAATAGTGGGAGATTTGTCCCTCGCTTGTCTCGAATCTTCATTAATAATCAAGAACAATCCACAACCCCACATTTACAGAAAATTAGTTGGGGATGATATTAATGGATAGACAACGACGTAGACCAGAATTAGTAAAGATATGTTTTTTTTAAGGTTAGAAAATTGTTATCGCTTCGTATCAGTTATTTCTCCATCCATCCATCTTTCCATCCATGATCCATATGAGCGTTCTTTGATATTAAAAAAAGTGTGTTTAGTGTATTATTAAAATTAAGATTAATTCAATTCAATTCAAAATATTCTGTATTTGCACCCAAATATGACGTACAAATAGGAGCCATGCATTAGAGAAGAGCTCCTGGTCTTCGTGCACAGTCCTTGACCATTATATTAATGATTAATCACATTAAATAGTTATGTTCATGTATTTACTGTATTAGAACGATATCAATTATTGATAAACAACGAAGCAGACCAAAATAAACAGACGCAGTAGTGAAATGTCTGCTGCGTGCATTGGTCGTTCTACTGATGACCTTTGTCCATGGCGGGGGCTCAGGAGGCATGTACTTGTCAACTTCTGCAGTTCCACGGACGGGGGGCCATCTTTTTATATCGCGACCTCTGGCCGAGCTTTCGAAAATCACCATGGGTCAGGCGATCAGAACATGTACAACTAACAGCTCTGCGCATTTAGTAAATTCTGTTAAATAATGCGGAAAATTGCTAAATGTTAGGTTTAGCTGAGTATGTTTGGTGTTGCCTTGATTTTGAAATATCTGTTTGGTTATGTTAAACTCAATTTTGTGTTAAATTTTGGTTATTTGTGAAGATCGGTGAAGGTGAACTGTACATTTTCTGGGGACTTGACCCACTACTCAAACTGCTTTACTTTGGCCTACTTATGTCTCGGTGGTTCTCGTTTGTGAACTCGAATGATCCTATTATCAAAAGATTGGGCGCTTGGGCCAGTGTTGGACATACATAACCTGGGGCCACTGTGAACTAGGGCCACCTCCTCCACTTGTAGACTTAGTCTGAAGCTATTAATAAAATTGACACCTGATTTAAAAGGTGAAATAGGATTTGCTTGCTTGTATATATATAGATACAGTTTTAAGTTTCCACCGTCCAAGAGGCAGAGCTCAGAGCTTATTGTTTTTGAATTTAGTGTAATGTTTTTTTTAAAAAAAAGATGTTTTTTTCGACTGGGTGTTCCAATATATCCTTGTGGTTGTTTTTCAATTGCCCCAGTTAGGCTTCATATGTATTATAACGGCACTTAGCGGTTTGAAGCGAGAGGTTTTCCCTCCGTTTGAAGGGGCTTTCTCAACTATGGGCCTAGACTGTATCCCCAGGCCACCTTTGTTCCAAAAGGCATACCTAGGGACAGACAGGAGAATCTGTCGGCTCCTTGCCATCCATTCTCTCCGTCCCTTCAATCTTCAATAGCTTGCACAAAGTAGGCGAGAAGCCATGACCTTTGAGTGGGTCAAGGTGACAGTGCCGCAGCAGCAGGCGTATTGCATGTGATCACACCGTAAACCCTTGGCTGCACGCCCAGTCACCCTCCCTTTGTCACAACTGCTCGTTATGGGTGAAGTCGCCAGAGAATGTATAATTCGCTTTCACCAATCCTCTCAAATAGCCCAATGTTCAAACAAATCATGTTAAAAGTACAGCTCAACACAACCACACAGATTTTTTCAATAAACCCAATACCAAATATACTCAGATATAATTAGTATTTATCGTTTTTCAGACTAATTTAGCAGAATTTACTAAATGTGTACACCTGCTGATTGTACATTTTCTGACGACCTCACACTTATACGGTTATTTAATGAGATCCATAAATCTCTTTGTCGCTTTCTGTTCGGGTTATGAATGACCTCAGGTGAGGCTATTATTGCGCATACATATATATTATATACACTTTAGTACTACTATAGTATAGGCTGGATTACCGCTGATTTCCTCAAAAGGGTCGATCGCTATTTTCTGGGAAATGTTCAATTAAAGATTACGAGCGCTTGTGGTGTGACTACGGTAAGGGCATCAGCTGCAATATGACCGACAATAGATCGAGAGGCGAAGTGGGGCTCAGACTGCTGGTGGGGCGGGGTGGAGTGTCCAGGGGCGCGGGTAAGGTATTTAATAAGGGAGACTACTCGTATAAAGGTCTGGAGGTGGGCTGTCCTCATGATATTGCTTACACATACCTATTACTCTAAGCACATGCCAATATTAGAATGAAATCGTCTGAAAATGTACGATTGGCCTCCATCAATCCTCTCAAATAACCTAAATTTAAGACAAAGAAAACGCTCAAAATTCAGTTCAACATAACCAAACAGACCGACGATTCGATAATATTACCAGTCCTTTGATCGCACCTAGTGCCAGTATTACCTCCAGGCTGGATCGTGTAATTAATTAAACGAGACATTTATCAGCAGACAATGCTGGTATCTGAGGAGACTGTCTCTGTCTCCTCGATTTGCCCAGGACCATTCTACTTAATCTACATTGAGAAAGGATGTATGTATCATATTATATACACGAACTTGGTCTTTTTAAAATATGTTCTAAAATAGTGGTATAGAGGGAACTACCAACTGGTTATTTCACAAGTTGAGTGAATGTCGTTTCACCAAAGAGGAAACTTTTGTTATCGATATTAATTATAAACTATAAATGATAAAATTATCATTCTTCTCTTTGCGACAGGCTGATTATGAATTACATAAATCACGTTTTACAAGTTAGTATCATAAAATAATATTTCTTTTTGCTTTAATCACATAGTATTTAAATGTTGTTTTAAAAGCCCACCCAAATATCAGAGAGAAATGGCCCAACATCTCAATCTCCCTGATCAAAGCCGAGTCTAAACAGAAACTCGAGGAATCCAGGAGAGGACAGTTGGATACTACACTAAAAACAATGGTTCCCAGGGGACTAAACATGTTGGATTGGTCTCCTTTACAACATTTTCAACCAAATCGTTCCTAATATTATGTAAATGTCCTCGTTCAATCTCCAATTCAGTCATCAGAGGTCTCAATGCGATTCTTTTTGCAGTGCATGTATACATACAAGACTGGTTTGCACTGTCTTCTCCCCTTTGCTTCATAAATAGAGTTATTAGACCTAAGTTACGCAGCTGATCTCTCTATATATAGTAGGGTGGGAGAATAAGGAGACATTCTTTACAATGAGACGCTTCACTGAAGGTCTTTGTCCAGTCGTGGGGTCAGAAAGAACAGTAGGAGACAACAGGATAGAAATAGACCTGCTGCTGGAGTGTGGTCAAGACAAGAGGAGGCTATCCAGGTCATCAGCTGACCACTGGCCAGAGGTCATTCTGTGCCCCCTCCCCCCGTCTAACATGACCAGAGCTCGTGGTCTCCAGCCAACTGCTCTACTGGCCTGTACCCAGTAGTACTGCGACCCTTGCCTTTAGCAAGGCTGCAGCAGTCGGTGGTTTACTCCTGCCATTTCTTCTCTTGTGGCTGGACTTGTGGCTTCTTTACATGGAAATGAACGCACAGAAACATAGCAATCTGTTATCATCATTATTATCATCATTATAGCCGTTGGGGCATTGACTGCTGTGTGCTGTGGGATTAGACTATACATGATTATACTCAAGTGTGCGCAGCGCTAAATATCGGCACTGTTACGTAGGACAGGAGGATAGTACTGGGAGCTGGCTGCTGGATGGAAGGATAATCGTCTTGTTCTTATCAAGGTATGGTAATGCCTGCTAATCTCCGTGACAGTTATATCAACTGGAGGATAACATAACCATCCTATCTATGATCCTATATCTGTGACATTGTCTAACTAGTCTATCTATCAGCATGTCATTGCAGTCAAGTCAAGGCTCAAAGTTCAGAGAATTCCTTCAGACTCTAGGTCCAAACCCTCAGATCAGATAAGAATGGTATGTCAGCCTGCTTCGCTAATCGGTCCCCTCGTCTAAGAATCGGCGTTTTGATGGGAGTATAATGACATTTTGCGGTCTTAATGGAATTATAATGGTACTTTGCGGTTTGAGGCGAGAGGCTTTCCCTTCGTTTGAAGGGACTCTCTCATCTTTGGGCCTAGACTGTTCAAACTGAGGGAAAGCCTCTCGCATCAAATTGTACAATTCGCCTGCACCAATCGTCGGAAATGATCCGAATATGAGACAAAGGCTATTCTCAAAATACAGTTCGACATCATCAATTACGAGATATTTACGTACTAGTATCATTCAAGGCCATATCAGATATACTCAGATGTACCCAGCATATCATTGTTGAGATTAATTTAACAGAATTTCCTAAACGTGTAGAGCTGTCAATTGGACATTTCTAGGCAGCCTGGCCACCAATATCTATGGAAACAGACATCCCTTAATAATAGTCCGTAATGTTTAATGCTTTACTCTGATGTTTTCCTTTCATTGTAATGATAGAAAAACGGATTCGATTTACTGCATCTAGTGCATAACCTTTTATATAAACTCCCAACAGATCATTACAAGTATATTTAACTATTCTTAGAAATGCTAAATATAGACACAAAGAGAGGCAAGTGAATGGACTGCCTGTTTTACCCACCCAGATGGCTGACACTGTCTCTCTCTCGCTATATCTGTACATCACCAGTGTGTATATATATATGTAACACATTTACAGGTAGTTCAATTTGACGTGGCTGTCAAAAAATCGATTTTTCGACAACAGCTTGCTGAGGGTTTAGGTTGGAGATGCAAGGCAGTCGTTCCACGGAAGCCTATACAATTGAATTACAGATAATATCATATAAGAATGATATGTATCAGTGATTGGACACCTACTGCGCTCATGACCTTCCTGGCCATGGACTAGGTGTCAAAATGGGATTTAAAATGGCTTTTGGCGGTTTACAGCGAGTGGCTTTCCCTCAGTTTGAAGGGAACTTCGCAACTCTGAGCTTAGACTGATTAAAAGTGTCTTTGTTCATGTGATATATGATTAGCCTTTAGATCTTCCATAAAAAGAGCTCAACTATCAAGGAGACCGATAGTATCAACACACACCAAATACACAACAAAAACATTGTGTTGTAACGAGGCCCCAATGTGGTATAATCCATTGAGCTGATTCAAGTATTGCACGCTTGTATTTTGCCAAATAATTTCCCCTAAAGTCTTTTGCGTGCTCATGGCCATGTACAGATCTTGCGCATATCTTACCATGAATGCCAGAATAACAATCTTATAAAATAACACATGGATATTGACATTAAGGCACAGGAAAGTATTCCATGCTGAACATGGCATAATTCCATGCGAATCAAGATATAAGATTGCAGACATGCAAATCCCCTATTGACATGGTAATGTCTCTGAATGAGCTCAGACGTCAATCACTCTTCTATAAGCTGACGTCACAGGCCTGAAAGTACAAACAAAGGCGTTCCCTTTAATGTCTGTAATCGAGTATGACTTAACGTAAGTTAGTGGAAGAATAAAAGTTATACATAACCAATGTTTAGAAATAGGACACGCGTACCTAGCCTTTATGCAATAATTCATAACTAGTGCGTCATTATACGATGAGGTTTAATTTTAATAAGGACTAAGGCTATGGATCTTAGGGAATGAATGGAAAAGTATTTATAGAGTTAGTGAATGGTGAAATAAGAGAACTGCACATGAGTTTGTTTTAATGTCATGATTTGACTTATTAATATCTGGCCTTAGAGATTTGGCTAAACTCACCAGGAAATGTACCATTCACCTTCACCAATCCTCTCTAATAATTCCAATTTAAGGCAAAAAGAAAGTTACAAATACAGTTCAACCGATTTTTTAAAATCAAAACAAATAAATATACTCGGATAAAATCCAGTGTTTATGATATTTCACTGAAATTTAGCAGACTGTACTTAAAATAATGTTTACTAGAGCTGGCAACTGTATATTTTCATCCATCTATTCTAGAGTCTTGACAGGGATAAATTAGAGTGGATATTATGACGTAATAAGTTATAATTAAGCTTCTCTATGCTGTGTTAAGGTCAGAGCGGGCGTTGCTCTCAGTGCAGTACCATAAAGCACGAGGGGGATCCACGAGGTCCTATAGTTGGCGGAATCCTGTTCCAACAGCATTACTTTAACCTAAGCCTAGCATCTGGACAAAATGCGTATATAGAAATAGACAGCCTATGTATATGAGTCAGATCGTCAGAAAATGTCCAATTCGCCTTCACCAATCCTCTCAAATAACCCTAATTTAAGGCAAAATTATTGTTCAAAATGCAGTTCAACATAACACATGTATCAAAAATCAATGAAGTATGAGATATTTTCAAAATATACCTAGTATAAATTTATCATTTTTCACTCTAATTTAAAAGGATTGATTTAAAACAAAAATAAGGTTTAAATTACAGTCTACACAACCAAGCGATTTTTTTTAAAAATAAACGCAGTACCACTCAGATATACATTATATCAAGGAGATTAGCGTTGAGTATACACACCCGAAGTCAATATCATCCTGTTGTTATCAATTACGTCTTTTGTGAACCTGTTATCGATAAGGCTTTGTGTTAAACCCTCTGATAACGACCGCTAACGTGAATGACAAAGTCATCACGAGGAGAAACTAATGGATGTCCAGGTGTAACATGTACCAGTGGGCCAGTCCTTTACAAAACGTACACTCGGCAGCTCTACACATTTAGTGAATTGTCCTAAATTAGACTGAACCATTTTATGTATAAATACTAGATATAAATTTTCTTCCCACCTAAGAATTCTCACTATGGCCCCTATAAACATCTTCCGCTTTTATATAGTTTATTCGCAAAATAGCAAATTTTATGACAAAAAAACTTAAGAGGATTAATTAGTGAAAGCGAATTGTACATTTTCTGTCGACTTGACCATAAAAATAACACTATAACTCAGCACTAAGTGCTACAAACCTAACCAGTATTAACGGCTACTCAGTCCACTATAAACACTTATAGTGGACGAAGTGCGATATACATGTCCCCTTGATATTCTACTGTTATTGGGTCAGGTCACCTAGAAAATACAATTGGCAGCTGTACACATTCAGTAAATTCTGCTTAATTGGGCTGAACAATGAGAGTATAAACACTAGGTATATTTGAGTATGTTTGAATTAAACAAAATCTGGCTGGTTATTATGTAGAGCTGTATTTTGAGCATCATTTCTGTCTTAAATTTGGGTTATTTGAGAGGATTGGTTCAGAAGACAAATTATACAGTTTCTGTCCACTGCAGCCTATCTATATCAACCTGTTATTAACATGTTTGTTCCTGGTTATTGCCCATAAGGGTCGAGGGGAACTATAACTCGGTCCTGCATTACAGTCTAAACACGTCCGGGTGCAAGCTATAGTTGAACGATTTCTTTATAAGCCAGGATCTATGGATTGTATTTGGTCAGCCGCATCCTTGTTCACGTAATGTGTAGAAGAACTTTTGTTATTGCGATCGTGATCGAGTCAGCTCTTTTCAACGTAAGCCTTTTCATACCGTTTCCAATTTCATAATTTAAATCGAAAGTTGGGGATGACTGAGTCATAAGTTATGTCCAGGAACTGTTTTTGTTTTGATTTGTTTTGTTTTGGATTTATCTGGAGATACTTATCGGTGTAGTTTAGGGAGAAAGTGATGCAGCATCACTATTTATTTCTATTTATACAGCAGGGCTCGAAAAAACCTATGTTTACTTGCCCGGGGCAAGTAAAAAATGGCTCTGGGCAAGTAAAATTAAATGTTACTTGCCCGACTGGGCAAGTGGAAATCTCTACGGCCCCGATTTCAAAACCCTGTTGTGATGTCTACTTACAATGAAACATATACATACAGGTCAGTGTGATATTCTGCAAATAAATTTGGGCAAGTGAAAAAGGATGTCGGGCAAGTAAATCTTGGCTGCCACTTGCCCAATGGGCAAGTGAAGTTGGTAGGTTTTTTTTCGAGCCCTGATACAATTTATCTTTAAAAATAGCAGAGTATAGTTTAGGTAACAGTGATTATGGATAGAATAGGAAATTATTAAGGAATGTGGTGAACGCTCGAAACTGAACTATGCTGAAGCTTAGAGTAAATAATACTCTAAGGCTGAAGTTACTTGATAATTTATTCAACTGATGTGGTTAAAACGTAGTTTGGTGCCAAGATAAGACAAATCTTCTTTTATTTGAGGATTTCCCTGAAAATCGGCTCACTGGCGTTCAGTGATAATAGCCCACGAAGTCCAATATGGGTTAAATCGCCTAGAATTGTACAATCAGCAGCTCTACACATCCAATAGATTCAGATAAATTAAGCTGAAAAATGATAAATACTGGGTATATTTGAGAACATCTGGTATGGTGTTGATTAAAATACCTGTTTGTTTGCGAGGATTGGTGAAGACAAATATTTCTGACAATCGACTCGGATTTTTCAATTGGCCCAGTATTTTTGGACTACACACAGACAGAAAAGTACACGGCATGTTTGATAAACTATTTGGTTAGATTTGATTTTGTTTTGAAGGCTTAGCCACCACCACTTTTGGATAATATTTTGGATGGAATTCTACCAACTACTATGGATATCACTATTATTTTCGATTCGGTTCTTCTTGGTTTGTGTGACGCATAGAGTACTCAAATGAGTTTTTGTTGACTTTCTTTATTGCCTATATGTTCCTATATGTTTTGGATAATATGTTAGCTCCGCCACTTGATGTAGTTACTTAATATATCGATAACTGGTAAATATAACCGTAGAATAACCATAGGAAACATGAGCCATATATAGCCTAATACAGGTACATGTAGATCATCTTGCGGACGTTCACCTCTATAGTCCGTCTAGGTTCCATGTGATGCAGCTGTTTCCCCTTCCAGGGAAGGAAGGGCTGCTTATATAGTTGGTAACTTGATACCGGTATAGCGGTGACATTTCTTTGATTGGGATGGGTGGAAGACGGAATACCATTAAACCTCTCGGAATCTGTCACCTCCTCATGAAAACAACAGCTGGGATAGGATAGAGGAACTCAGATTTGGGGGACAGCTCCCCTTGTCTTATCACCCCCTTGTTCACAGCCCAGGATGGCGGTGAAGCTGAACACCAGACAGTACCAGAGGCGATGAAGTGTAACAGTATGTATCAGGATGGCGGGCCTCATTACCTAAAGGAGTGGTCCTAGCTGGTCCTCCCTCCCCTCACCTCCACCCGTGTCCAGTTAAGAACTATACTGGCCCTGTTCCCCCATGGTTGATTGCAAAGAACGGCTCGTAGGGCAAAGGCTTGACAGGCCCTTGTCATACATAGAAGTAAAACAATCCACCACTTTTCCCTCTTCTTAAAGAAGCCCGTTTTGCTCGTGTCAACTACTTATAGGACAGACTATAGTTGACTTGGCCTGACGGTCCCAAAGAATTTGTAGAGCAAAGGGACAGGTGGCTGTCTCAACGGTGACGTCACTGCGTTCAATAACATGACATCCAGTGCCTACGTCACCAATACAAATGCGTCTCAGCAAGATGTCGGCGTGGGAGGACGGAGCACGTTTTGCGCACCCTTTAACTCTGTGAGCTCTGGCAGATTTGAATTAGATTTTAGATGATATCGCTTTTTTTATTTAGAATTTCTATACAGCTGTCTCCCTCTCTTTTCTTTCCTGCCCTCCCTCCATCCCTCTCCCCCCTTCTCTCTGTCCCTCTATCTCTCTCTCCCCCCCCCCTCTCTCTCTCTCTCTCTCTCTCTCTCCCCCCTCTCTCTCTATCTCTCTCTCCCCCCTCTCTCTCTCCCCCCCCCTCTCTCTCTATCTCTCTCTCCCCCCCCCTCTCTCTCTATCTCTCTCCCCCCTCTCTCTCTATCTCCCCTCTCTCTATCTCTCTCTCGCCCCCCCCCTCTCTCCATCTATATATCTATCTATCTATCTTCTATCTATCTATCTATCTATCTATCTATCTATCTATCTATCTATCTCTCCCTCCCTCCCTCCCCCTGTCAGCTCCTGTCCTCATACCTACATCATATAAATGTAAACGCCGGAACGTAATTAAACCCCAGCATCTTCTTTCCCATGAGTGTTAAACATGTCTTCCTGTGATACCAATCTGTCACTCATCACACATGTATGTGAGCGTGACATGCTCTATATTATTGCTGCTTTCTTTAGAAATTGCTGCATACCTTGTGATCTCAGGGGAAGTGGGTCTAACACGTGTTTATATATATATATATTCACCAATGCGTAGTAGAATTTCTCGAGCAGTTAATCATTAGGAATAGAAATAGTGTCTTTATATAGCTCATTCGCACCTGTTTTTTGCCTCTAGCTCTGCCCGAAGACATTATATTTTTCAACTCGGTCTAGGCTCAGAGTTTGAAAGAGTCCCTCCAAACTGAGGAAAGCCTATTGCTCCCAACCGCAAAATGCCAATTATAATCCCATTGGTCGCCCTACTCCAGGGTCAGGCAAGCTATTAGCGCAGTAGGCGTCCAATCACTGACAGTTATGAACTGAAAAATGCCAGATCATCACAATATTCGAGACACGAGGACACATCCCGGACTTGTTTACTCGTCAAGTCACGTGTCAAAACACGTGTAGGCATTTGTGTTTTAATAAGTGGTAGTTGAACGTTTTTTCTCCATTATTTTTTCGGAAGTCATTAGTTCAAACTATTCCCACTGGAGTTTGAGTGGCGCGGGGAGTGGTTGTCCACACGGGTCTTATTATAGACCTATTCGAGTGGGATCATTACTTTAACTAGGAACTCTTCTAATTGGGCGCTTCACGAGTTGAGAGTCAAAAATACCCACCAAGCTGGGCAAATGAACAGTTTAAAGTTTCTTCTTCTTAGAATGGTGCTTATGCGGCATCTTTTTTGTTGCGACGCATATTGCCAGCTGAGACATTGTGCAGCTGATCACGGACTAGCCCGCTAATGAAACATACCAGACCCTATTCAATAATTTATTAGCCTACTCCTGCTGTATTAGCGTGCTTAGAATGACTGTTTGAATTGTTAATAAGCTTTAAAACTGGGTATATGTAGTTCTTGGCGTCTGTTGGCTGTACAGTGTACGTACACTGTGCATATAACAAAACATTGGTAATTGTTTGTGAGAAAATGTAGTTACACTTCATCTATCTCACGTAAAGCCTAGGTTCAAGATATGGGTCAGATTTTCAGAAAATGTACAATTCGTCTTCGCCAATCCTCTCAAATAACCCGAATTTCAGACGGAAATAATGTTCAGAATACAGTTCAACCTAACCAAACAGATTGCTAGAATCAATGCAATGCCGAGTATACTCGAATTTACCTAGTATTGACCAAATTGCAGCAGAATTTAGCAGAATTTACTAAATGTGTACATCTGCTAATTGGACATATTCTGAAAATCTGACCCACATAGTTCATCGATTATTTGAATCAAGTCAATACAAAGTATACACAGATATACCTATAGTATACCTATATATTTTTTAGCAGGATTGACATCAATATAAAAAGGTCTTAGGTGTGAATTCACCAGAAAGTGTACAATTCGCCTTCACTGATCGTCTCAAATAACTCAAATTAATGACACAAGTGAAGTTTTAAAAACAGTTCAACAGATTTTTTTGAACACCGCAATAGCAAATATTTTCAGATACAGTCTTGGCGCAGATCCTCGCAGATAAGATAATGAATTTTCAGTAATTGGACGCCTACTGCGCTAATGGGATTTTCTGACCCCGTCATTAGGCGTCCTAATGGGATTCTAATAGCATTTGGTGGTTAGGAGCGAGAGGCTTTCCCTCAGTTTGGAGGGAATCACAACTCTGCGCGTAGACTATAGACTGGAGAGGCTTCCCCTCAGTTTGGAGGGAATCACAACTCTGCGCCTAGACTGGAGAGGCTTTCCCTCAGTTTGGAGGTACTCTCTCTTAACTCTGAGCCTAGACTGGATCATTCCCTTAGTATATATATTTCAGCCTAAGTTATCACAATTGATTAAGCTGCCGATTGTGTGTTCTTGATCCCCTGACCCATGTATTAAGTATGATTTAACCATGATTGAACTCTTGACGTCGGTAATGACTCACCTCTGTGCTGTATGAATCAGTTCCTATTGCTGGTAAAGATAAGCCGACTGACTGACTGCGGGGCTCGCCCAGGCTCTACCGCTCTTAGTAACCCATTATAAATCAATACTCTTAAGTGGGCCTATGAATGGGCAGTGTATTAGTCAGTAGTGACGGTCTAATTGATACATCTAAGATAGCATATTTACATAGCAGCTGCCTTATGACGGTAGGATCGAACGATAGGTACACACAGTCATAAGGTACATAGGTATTATATTGGGTGAATTCGCAAATCAATCGTCTTAAATTTCAAGACAGAAATGAGGCTCAAAATACAGTTCCACACATTAAATTATATTTTTTGAAGCTAGGGCCTGCCTAGGGAGGATGGTGGTAGACGAGCTATAGTATAGGAGCAATAGATGGTAGTATACTACCGCAGGAGGTAGTGGCAGACTAGACACTCTGTCTCTATAATTATACTGTCCCATGTATGGAAGGAAGGGCTCGTGATACTGGGTAGTGGAAGACCAGCTATATACAACAATAGCTGGTAGTATACTACCCCAGCTACTGGAACTGCACCCCAAAATTATTCAGTGTAACAATAGATATTGGTAGGATGTCATATATATATACTCTGTTTGAGTCCTGTTTAGAGCCCGCAGCACTCTACCCCCCAGCCTCCATGACCATTACCCGTATCAGAGCAGTGATCCAGACCACTTCTCCCGGGTTAGAATAGCAGAGGGCGTTTATTATGCGTTGGCTGCGAGCATGTAATATATTAGCAGCACTACTCACACATTTGCACACTGTAAGCATGGATGCTGTAGCTATTAGCCAGTCCAATGTGTATATTGGTTAATTCATCAGAAAATGTACAATTACCCTTCACAAATCCTCTCAAATAACACTCATTTAAGACACAAATAAAGTTAAAATACAGTTCACCATAACCGAACAGATTCTTTGAATCAAGGCAGTACCAAACATACTTAGATATACCTAGCATTTAATATTTTTACAACCCAATTTAACAGAATTTGCGGAATGTGTAGAGCTGCCAATTGTCCATTTTCTGACGACCTGACGCCTGAGGTAACCGTGTTAGTATTCACTAGACGTGGGGTCGCCCAGACACGGTATCTGGCCAGCAATAATATATTACTGGCGGCCTAGAACTCACAGATTCATCAAGACTAGGCTCAGAACCCATCCAAAGTCCCTTCAAACTGAGGGAACGCCTCTCGCTACAGGGCCGGGAAAGTCATTAACGCATCATCTGAGCAGAACAGACTAAATATTTAATTTTATAATTAAACAGCTTGGCAAACATATTCATAATATAACAATAGATGGTAGTATACTACCCCAGGAGGTAGTGGAAGACCAGCTATAGGAGCAGAGCTGAACTAAACGGCCTGGTACACATGTCAAGAAAAGGTATTCTGCAATGGGAGAAATTCACCTGTACAGTATAAGGAGAAGAGGCAGTCGGATGCATGTGGAAAGCACCATTAATGTGGCGAGGTTCAACCTCCCAGGCTGAGGTGACGACTGCTAGGTGGGCTTAATTATGAGCACTCAGTGTAAATTAATGCAACACGATTCAGATGCAGCAAAGGTGAACCGTTGGTCACTCAGACATGATAATATGGGGGGGGGGGGGGGAGGGGGGGGGGGGATCAGGAATTGCAAATTGTCTGTAATGAATCCGCGTGACATTCCATTAATTTCAGTAACTGCGTCTTCCTTATAACAGGGCTGAAGAATGGGGGCATATCAAATTCCATGCATTCCATTTCGTGCTGCTTATGTAACACCACTCCAGATCGGATTAAATAATTTTCTCTCTAAAAAAATTGATCGACTTAATTAAAACGATGCTGCCATACGCTGGAAGATCTGGGAATACTAGAAGCACTGGCTAAAATAGAATAAATATATTATCTTAAAGCCAAATATTTTGAATATTTGTTGCTTTATGTCCCTTTCGACACTATACGGTAATTAATTATTTCGTATATGTTTGGTCATATCGGAGCGGGACAGCAAACAACGCGACACCCTACTTATTCAATGATTAGCAATGGTAATATTCCATGACATGTCAATCGTATTGATGTACAAGGCAGTATACATATATCACATATACATAAAAAGACTTTCTGGTCCAGATAAAGGGAGAGGTATTATATGGGTCAGATTTTCGGAAAATGTACAATCCACCTTCACCAATCTTCTCGAATAACCCGAATTTCAGACGAAAATAAAGTTCAAAGCTCAGTTCAACCTAACCAAACAGATTGCTAGAATCAATGCAATGCCGAATATACTCATATTTACCTAGTATTGGCCAAATTGCAGCTTCATTTAGCAGAATTTACTAAAGGTGTACAGCTGCCAATTGTACATTTTCTGAAAATCTGACCCATATACAGGCACGTGTTATTCTAAGTACGTTACCAAGTATGATGTATAGAGGCATAGCATCTGACATTCCATAACCACCGCAACCAGTGGATCAATATTCATCCCATGCCAATTACATTTTCATGGAATCTATTTCCATAACCAAGCCCGGACCTCCGCATAGAAACTAGAGTAATATTAAACAGGAATCTTCCAAATATTGACTGGCATGCTATCAAAACCAGATAAACGCAGTCTAGGCCCAAACCCTCAGATCAGATAAGAAGAATGGTATGCCTGCTTAGCTAATCGGTTTTCTGGCCTAGGACTAGGTGTTCTAATGGGATTATAAGGGCATTTTTCAGTCTTAATGGAATTGTAATGGCACTTGGCGGTTTGAGGCGAGAGGCTTTCCCTCCGTTTGAAGGGAATATCTCATCTTTGGGCCTAGACTGTTTCGTGCACATGCCATGGTGTAGAATGTACACAGAGACGACATGACAGTGGCTTGTGCACCAGAGTACATTTTTCACCGCCAGGCGAGTGTAGACACAGTGGAGTTGGCATGAACACCGGACGCCTATAATCAGACGTGTCAACTCTGAATTAACATCCCAGCCCGGTCACCAACATATGTACATTTTGCACATTTTAAAATATTTTGATATATTTATTGCAAAGAGTCCGAGCATATATGTGTAACTGACTAGGATGCATTTAGGAGGCGGTTCTGTTAGATATATGAGTTAGAACTGGGATTTGAACCCAATTTATGTGTTAGTTTGTGATTATTTTGGATATCAATTGTACATGGTTTGGTGACCTTGCCTATCTGTTGAATGACACTGTGGATGAAATGTTGTATGTTGCTCTGACGTGGTGGCTACGGTTTAATGATAGAGTTTATGTTGGGAAGTATATCTAATTGAACCTATTCCCCTCGGAAATGCCACAAATTGGATACAATAATAGACAGTCTTTTGGGTGCAATTACATGTACTTCCAATTGCAGCAGAAATTGTCAGAAATCCTTTAAAGCGGGAATAATAAATTGCTCAAATTTGAATTGTTTACCAGAGAGTAGATATATAAAACAGAACTTAAACATAAATGGATTTAATCAGTGATCTTTAGTATTTGTACTGAAATCAGGATTTTTATTTTTGAAAACTTCCCAAAATTGTCTAGTCTCCCCTCGTTAAGGGTTGGCTAAATGTTTCGCCTACTTTTTGAAAAATTAAAATTCTCAAAATCCGATCAATATCTTTTCTCACATAATTGTCTTTAAAATCAATTTAAAATGTATTCTGTATAGGTAATCTAAAAACTAACAATTCACTCTTTTTCTTTAAAAGATAATCAGTATATTTTTTACATGACCATACTTGCATCCGTGATTTAACATTGTCGCCAAGGGGAGTTATATATAGGGCCATCAATCGATTTCCCATATATAAGTATAGCTACATATAACTCCACCTTCAAGCTTAAGTCATCAGTAAGCATCACACCATTATGTATAGCTTTGTTTACCAAAGTAAACCATCTCTCCATCGCAACGTCTATAGAAACATCATGGACAACACAACCATGTAATCCCTTCTGCAAACAAGTTTACATTGCGCTTTTATAAACATTTTTATCGCAGAATTGTCGCTATTTATATTGTCCTTGTAAAAAAAGGAAAATCTACCAATTTGTTGCATCTGATGAGCTGTCAGTCACTTGCCTATGCTTTTTTGCTGTTCAGAAAATTGCTCATCCATTTCTAGTGTCAGTTAAGGCTCGTGTTTAGTTATACACATTCTATGTGTCTGTTACTCGGCCCTGTGTATTAGGGTTTGTGACATCGGAACTGAGATCAAAACCATGACAAAGACTTGTGTTTGCACAGTGCATGACTTGGATTGGTTATGTTTATGGGTCAGACCGTTAGAAAATGTACAATCGACAGCTCTACACTTTTAGCACATTCTGCTAAATTAGGTTGAAATAATAAAATAAATGCTAGGTATATCTAAGTATATTATTTGATTCAAAGGATCTGTTCGATTATGTTGAACTGAATTTGAACTTCATTTTCGTCTTTAAATCCGGCTTATTTGAGAGGATTGGTGAATTATTTTCTTCTTCTTTTAATTTTGGTGATTTTCTGATGACTTCAACCATAACTTTTGGATTCTAATGTAGGCAGTTTCCATCTCTATTCAGGCTATTCAGTGTCCCTGTGGGGCCATGGCAGACTTGAATGACCTGGCATTTGCACAAAATGAATGGCGTGTCCTTGGGAATGGTCTGATTGGTTTAAGGGCATTGAAAATGGTCAAATTGGTCTTTAAAATCAATCCTCAATGGCTTTGGAAAAGTTCTCAGATTTTTGACAGATTTCTGTAACCAGGCAACCATTAGTTACCAGCCAGCTTGAATAAAATGCTTAAGGATATTTATTATATAAGCAAATCTTCCCTCTATGACCGTTATTTCTGGAGATCTGAGGCCCAATGTTGCTCCAAATACATTTTTTGATCATATTGGTGGCCAGGTGCTTTAGGTTATGGATTTATAAGGACACAGTCCAGGCTTAGAGATGAGAGGGTTCCTCTAAACTTAGGGATCGGAAAGCCTCTCGCTCCAAACTGCAAAATGCCATTAGAATCCCATAAGGACGCCTATTCCAGGGCCGGGAAAGCCATTACTCAGCTGAATGGCAAGTGAATGATGCAACAATTCTGAAATCTTTTAGTAGAATATATCAAGAGATAACAAATTTATATAAAAAATGAGCTTTAATATACTGGTCAGGTCTGTATGGAGAGAAGGGCTATACTATACTGGTCAGGTCTGTATGGGAGAGAAGGGCTATAATATACTGGTCAGGTCTATAGGGAGAGAAGGGCTATAATATACTGGTAAGGTATATATGGAGAGAAGGGCTATAATATACTGGTCAGGCCTGATCCAGATCCTTGGAGGGAGGATGATCCCCAGACGCAATTGCTGCCCTCTGTGAGAGATGGACCCGCCGTTCAGCCCAGTATCATCACCCCCCAACATGTCTTGTCATTTCCACTTGAGCCGATTGATCTGTTTTCAAACCGGTTGCACCGATTTCCCGATTTTCCTCCGAATGGAAGACGGTTTAGATTAGATTAATGACTTGTTTTTAGTTCAGACGCAGCATCTAGCACTATGTAAACACGTGGACATATACGGGGGAAGTCGTCAGAAAATGACCCACCTTTTAACAGTCCTCTCTAATAATCTAAATTTAAGACCAGAATCAGGTTTAGAATGCAGCTCAACATAAACAAACAGATCTTTATAAATTTAACGCGACACCAAACATACATAGATGGATACCAAATAGTTAAAAAGAATTCAGCCAAATTGAAACAGAATTTAACAGATGACTTCACGGGTCACATACCACCAGTCTGTGTAGGTCTAGACATGCTACCTTTTATACGATGTTTACTTTATTTGAAAACATTTTATTTCTTCTATACTTTGGCACATCTGTGATATTTTAATCTTTTCATTCGCCAGTCGTCACCAGTGGAATATAACTTAAATTATCATAAATGTTTTCATCGTGTAAAGACCAGTTCAGTGGGTTGTTGACATGCAATTCCAAGTCCTAATTTGGAGAATTCGAAATTGCATGGAATTGAAACAAAATTAAACATGAAACATAGAAGTTTAGGAGCAGATTTAATTACTACCTAGTGATATATTTAGGAATATGAGTGTCTAGAATATATCAAATAATGTGATATAATGTAACAGGGTCTGATGTGATATAATTTAATATAATTTAATGTGGTAATTCCAACACTAAGCTTTCAGAAACAAATCAGTTCATACAAAAGGGCTTGATTTAATTATGGATAAATTCGTTAGCTTTGAGAATGATCTAGAACAACATGAACAATTTAACATCGTGTCTCGAGTTTCATAAGCACATATGGCACAAGGCACTCGAGATCTGTCTTAATTTATGTTGCTGCCCTGGAGATAAGTGGATTAAAGATGGGGACAATATTGTATACACCAGGAGCCTCTTCATAACAATTCCTAACTTAATTAAAATGTTCCTTGCTAAGCTATATTCCCTTGAAGTTGATAGTATTATCTGTATGGCAAAGTCTTCCTTAAAAATTACTTACTGGATCAGCTGCTAAGTAAGGAAAACTAGCTAAGCAATGGGAATCTTAAGTATATAATAAATAATTTTATTTTTCAAAGGACAATGTAATTACAATAGGAAGTCATTTAGTTGAGAAAAAGGGGTGTAGACTCTCCAGCAAACACGTTTCTACACTAGATCTGCAAGGAGGCCCTTAAATGATAAATGTGTAAAGCTGTCGATTGTATATTTTCTGGCGACGTGACCCATTTTAGGATTTGTTATGAAACAGGATCGTGTTTGTATGGATCATCATGTGATTAATAGTCTCTCTGGGTATTGGTGCTGTGGGGGTGGGGGGTGGGGTGGGTGTAGGGGGTGGGTTGGGGGGTGCATCCCAGTGTCCCGCGCCTGAACCCTAGTAGAGTGTGAATGAATGGTGCTGTGTGACGTAAGAGTTATGCCACACAGCGTCCCTGGTGGTGTCCGTTGGATCCCGCTCCTTCTTATGGGCAATTATATCATGTTGGATCTGCCCCATCTATTTCTGGAATCTTACCTCCTCTCCTCTCACCTCCCCCTGCCCTTGCCACCAGCCATATAGCCCTTTCCTTCTCCCTCTTGTCTCTCTCTGTCTCTCTCCCTCCCTCTGTCTCTCTGTCTCTCTCTCTCTCCCTCCCTCTCTCTCTCTCTCTCTGTCTCTTTCTCTTTCTCTTTCTCCCTCCTCCTGCCATCCATATAGCCCTTTCCCCATCGTCTCTCTCTGCCTCCCTCTCCCTGTCTGTCTCTCCCCCCCCCCCTCTCTCTCTCCCTCCCTCTCCGCTCCTCCCCCTCCCCATGCCATCAATATATCCCTGTCCTTCTCGCTCCTATTTCTCCACTCGGATCTCCTTCATTCACTGTTAATATAAACCATCAGCCCCAGGAGCAGGGGACCACCACTGTAGCGGGCAACGCTCCCATCCACGTTCCCCATCCTCACCTTCCCCCTCCCTCACCCCGCCCCCTCCAGGCCCTCAGTAAACGCCCCTGTTGCTATAACTGTACCAGGAGTTGCTTGGGGCACACACACACACACACACACACACACACACACACACACACACAGACACACACACACACCACACTCACACATACCGAGCTGGTATGGCACCCTCCTCCAGGCTCTGGCGACGCTAACGCCTACTGGTGTGTGGTACTGGAACTTATTGATCATCAGCATCAGTCTTGCCTTCTATAGTCTGTCCGAAAAGTAGTTGACACGCGATTCCTTATGTCCTTTAAGAAGATGAAAGTGGGAAACTTTTGACTTCAAACCTTCGTCTCCTGGCCAAATATACAGCTGTATTGTATTGCGCTGCCTCTGTTGTTTTGCTTAGAGGGAAGGAAGAGCTGCTTATACTGGCCCTGTTTCCCCATGGTTGATTGCAATGAGCAACTCGCTGGGCAAAGGGTTGACATGAACTTAAACACAAAATCCCCTCTTCTTAAAGGCCCTGGAAGGAATCCCGTGTCAACTACTTTCGGACTGAGTATACCGCCATAAATACACCAGCACCACCCAGCACCACTTCCACCATAACACACACACCTCCACCACCATCCCAACCCCACCACCACCTCCATCTCACCCGCACCACCACCACCACCACCTGTCTTACAACTAGTTCCCAGACGACAATATGCGTTCTCCCACCGTGGAGTATAAATATTGACGGAAGCCCTCCAGGTGACCTGCCTGCCTTCAAGATGATATAATAATGTTTGATTACCGCTGGCCCATGCTACTACTCATTGCACATATTCTCTGCACTGGATAGTCCAGTGTTGTGGCAGTTCCCAAGCCCAAGGTTTAAAAAAGCTGTTGCGTCTTGACAGCGCAATATAAGCTTTCACTTATTGCTTGTCATATTTTTAAGATCATCTCTCCCTGGTTATAATTGAGCACTAATATTTTATCTGCCAGGCAAGTCATAATTGAGAGATGTATGCGTAGATAGAAACGTTTATTTCATCAAGTATGGCAAAATGATTGGTAGAAATAGTCATCTAGACATGATATAAACTGATATTAAATTCAGATGTTATTTTCTCTCTCTCTCTCTCTCTCCTCTCTCTCTGTGTGTCTCTGTCTCTCTCTCTCTCTCTCTCTCTCTCTCTCTCTCTCTCTCTCTCTCTCTCTCTCTCTTCTCTCTATCTCTCTATATCTCTATCTCTCCATCTCTCCATCTCTCCATCTCTCCATCTCTCCATCTCTCCCTCTCTATTTACATGGTATAGCTCATCCATACACTGAGTCGTTTTTTAGAGCTCTGTATGTGTGGGAGAGATGCCAGCCATTTAAAAGGCAGATGTGATCAGTTCATACACAAGACCTTGGCCGCTTCCTTTGATAAGATCACGCCGGCAGGGGGCGACTCAAAACATGCTAATCTCACATAATATCGCCCCCTTACATGTCAGCCCCTTTAACCCTCATCAAACAGGTCCACCATCCCAAAGGTAAATCCGGATATCAACCGAGTCTTGCCAGAGCTTTGGTGTCCTTCCAAACTTAACTCGCATTCCCAGCGAAATCGACCCCAACACTATTAATCTCAGTCCTTTCTTTCTCAGTCTAGGCTCAAAGTTGAGAGCGTCCCTTCAAATAAGGGAAAGCCAGTCACCCCAAACCGTAAAATGCCATTGTAATCCTATTAGGACCGCAAAATACGATTATAATCCCATTATGGCGCCTGCTCCTGGGCAAGAAAAGCCATTAGCGTAGTAGGCGTCCTATCACTGACATACCATTCATAGATTGAAGGATTTAGATGTACATGTACACTGAAAATGAAAAAAAAAGAAATTATATTACGAATATGATGCATTCATTGGTTGAATAGGGTTTATTTACTTAACGTTACATCGCCTGCCTTTCTGAAAGAGCTTCTTCCTATCTGTATTTGATCTATGGAATAAGTAGGTTATTTATGTACTTTAGTCACTGAACTATGAATTTGTACAACCATTTTAGTTTCACTTACGAGCGTAGTGTACAGCCAAGTTATACATACTTCATGTTTAAAATTATTCTTTCCATAGCTTTTAATAGTGAGGTGGGAGGGGGTGATCTGACTGGAGGTGACGGTTTATGATGTGTTGGATGACTCTGAGGGTCGAAGCAGTTTAGTGACATTTAGTTGAACGTGTGCCATTTAAATCTTGATATAGATGTGGAGGGATGGGCTTATTATTATTAGCACATACATATACATGACTTATGTGGATCGATTTAAAAAAAAGAGAAAGGAAAGGTTTTCTCGTTTTGTCATGATTACTCACACAGAGGGTGCATTTGTTAGCTAAGCACTGCCAGGAATTCAAAGAAGCAGGATCGTGACTGTAGGATTCGTGGAAGTGGTGTCCCTGTTCCTGTGACTCGACCACCCACCCCTATATCCTCTTATACGGGGCCATGTATTTACCGTAAACACTCTATTAAAATTAGCAGCTTCTATTAGATGGAAGGGGTGGGGGGCGGGGGAGGGGGGGGGGGGGAACAGAGAGCCAGAAAGAGACTGGGACTTAAGCATATCCGCCATGTTGAATCTTGGTTCGCGTTGAATTACGAGACTTCTGCTACAGTGTACGAGTAACCCCTGAAACTAGCTTCTAGCTGCTAGGGATTTTATTAGAGGTTTTTGGGCGGCTTTTAATCGAGGTTTTACGGTACATATCGTATGGACACGACAGAGGGCAGATTTTCCTGTCTGATGAACATGCACCGTTAGCATGGCAGCGTAGGAACAGCTTGTCTGGCTACATTGTTCATGATCCTAGATTTGGGGATTATTTTTTTGTATTTCGACTCTCGGGGACTAAGTCACTTTGTTGTATATATGTCAGATGGAGTCTCCCCCTCCCCCTCCCGTCTCCTATCCTTTCCCCTCCCGTTCCTTTCCTCTGCGGCTGAGTTAATGACGAGTTTTACTTGTGAAGTCTGTCCAGGTTGGCATTGAGGGGCGTTCCTGGTCTCGCAATGACGTCACAGTCTGTACCTGTTCGCGGCCCTTTAAAGGGAAGGGTCAGGTCGTCAGAAAATGTAAAATCGGTAGCTCTGCACTTTAAATAAATTCTGCTAAAATATGATGAATACTCGCTATATCTGAGTATATTTGGTATTGTGTTGGTACAAAACATGTGTTCGGTTATGTTGAACTGTATTTTGAACATCATTTGTGTGTTAAATGTGTGTTATTTGAGAGGATTGGTGAAGGCGAATTGTACATTTTCTGACGATGAAACCCTTTTGAAAACCCAGTGCAGACTCCCAGGCACAGGGGTGAAGCTTGGTGGAAGCACTTCCACAGACTGGCTTTGGGGGGAATTTAAAAAGAACCTGTCAGCCCGAAATATTAATAAAATATTTTATTTAACCAGGAAAAAACTAATGAGTGGCAGCTCAGATCGAAGAGGATCAGGTTGGCATTGAGTTCACCTCGTTCCTGGACTAGGTTCAGGGTTTACTCAACAATAACAAAGAAATAGTAACCAACAAGGAGGTGGAATGAGATGAAATGGAAGGTCTAAACTGATGGAAAATGATGTAATTTAATATATAAATATATACTTTAATAATAATAATTTAATATAATCTGTGAAATGAAAAATACCGTGGATCCGATGAAAAATATGTGGTATTTTGCTTATAGATAAATTCACAGGCTGCACAGATATTATCCCTTAACATGAAGTGTAGTTTTTAGACCAATTTCTCTGAAGGATTTTCACTCTAGACTTCAGTATATTAAACTCCTCGTCTAGGAGAGGGACTACTACTACATAGGAGAAGATTTCCTGTATGGCCACAGTGCGCCCTTACTCTATTAATATAATTATTACGTAATTATGTTTGTGAAGCTGGTTCAATATTGTTCACTCTCCTCAAGCTCCAAGAGGAAATTACGTGTAGATTCGACGTCTAGATTCCTCTCAGGTGCTACAAGTCTTTAGTATGGTTCAGACCCCAGACCTATAGGACCGCCTTGCCAAGGGTCTAGCTACTGTTCACGAGTATATTGGCAGCAAACTATCCATTTAGTAACGGTCTGCCAAATAAGGCTGAAACTGATGAATACTAAACATGTTTAAGTGTATCTGCTTTTATGTTGGTTACAAAAATCTGTTAGGTTATGTTGCAGTGTATTTTGGGTTATGTTGAAGTTTATGCAGACCTTCATTTTGTTCTAAATGTGGGATATTTGAGAGGATTGGTGAAGGCAAATTGCATATTTTCTGGCGACTTGACCCAGGCTCCCATTTATACTCGGCATATAATACTAAGAACTGATTTAGGGTAAATGAACAGAGCATAAGCCATAGGAATGTTAATGTAAAGGAATGAAACACAATGTGACAAAGGTACGAGACTTGGTCAGTAGGGGTCAGTAGCAGCGAGGGATAGCTCCAGGCCTCTGTGTCACTAGTAAAGCAATGGGAGACTATTTGCATCCTTTGTGGGGTCGTTTAGTGGTTAGCTAAGGGGCAGTGTTAATGTGTACGCCAATGGAGGTATACATACTCTTAGTATACATGGGACAGTTGGTCAGCAAATGTACAATTGGCAGCTCTACACATTTAACAAATTCTGTTAAATTAGACTGAAAAAATGTCAAATTTGAGCTATATCTGACTTTGTTTGGTGTTGCATTAATTTATTAATTTAATCAATCTGTTTGGTTATGTCAAACTGTATTTAATTTTGAACCTTATTTTTGTCTTAAATTTGGAATATTTGAGAGGATTGGTGAAGGCGAATTGTACATTTTCTGACGACCTCAGCCCCATATATCTCCCGGCGTAGTTCTATGCTCCCGGGTATGACACAAAGGGCGATAAAGCTATCGACGATTCTATTGATCCCTGGTTGGAATAGCTAGCTTGTATACATGTATACATATAAAAGGGCTCATGGTCGACACTGACATAACTGTCACAGAAACTAGGCTTTTTAAATACAAACTTTATTTAATATTCAATATTTTAGAAACATTATTATTACAGGGGGTATCTGAGCACGTTGCATTGGGTTGATTAAACAAATCGGTTTGGTTATGTTAAACTATATTCTGAGCCTTATCTTGGGTTTAAATCAGGGTTATTTGAGAGGATTTGTAAAGGCATATTTTTGGCGACTTCACCCTTGAACTATAGGCATCCCTGGGAAATGGGAATGTGTCGAGGGTAATTTGTAAAGGGCCTAGTCCACTAAGCCGATCCTCATGCGGTTTTGCGCCGCAGAGGACTCTTTTGCACTAAATTCTGTGACAGTCGCATAAGAATCGGGTTCATGTACTTTGTCCTTAACACTCTAGGTCCAAACCCTCAGATAAGATAATAATGTATGTCAGCCTAATTCGTTAATGGCTTAGCACTCGGCGTTTTAATGGGAATATAATGACATTTTGCGGTCTTAATGGAATTATGATTGCACTCTGCGGTTTGAGGCGAAAGGCTTCCCCTTCATTTGAAGGGACTCTCTCAAGTTTGGGCCTAGACTGTTAAGACCTTGGGTGTGTTTGATCCCTGTCGTGCAGGGTCATGACCTTGAATCTCTGGCCTCCACCAAGCCTCCATGAGACCGCCAATGAGCACAAGTCAGTAGTGGGCTGATCAGGCGAGCCTTGGATCAGTAGTTCTTATTCGGGCAGTGTCTCCCGCCCAACTGACGACCGTTAAAATGATGATGTTTGGCATGGGGGGAAAAACCCCAAATATCTGTGAACATGCAATGCTAGTTGTGTCTATGTAGTAAACAGGTCCTTTCACAGAGCCTTTAAGAATAGATCCTCTCAAGAAAGATTGAAGGGTTCCATACCTGTAAAGAAGTCAAGCCGTATATTATTATACGGAAAGTATTACATGCGTTGATAGGCAAATTTCATTGTTCAAAGAAGTAATGTAGTAAAATTAGCGTTAGGGAGCAAGGAATGAACTGGAAGAACTCTAATTTGAGAAGTTCACAACTTTTCTGATTAACTTCACACATATTATGGCAAATAAAGAAGTATCTTATGTTATACTGTGATGTATTTGTACTGAATTCAGTATTTCTGAAAACTTCTAAAATATTGTCAATTCCCGCCCCCTTCCCTCCCTCCTCGAAGAAAGGGGGAAACATTATTCTATAATTAAATTTGTATTTGATTATGTTTGAATAAAATTGCTCATAAATAGTACTAATAATAATTCATTTTTTCCCCCAAAAAAACATCTTAATTTTTGGTATGTTGTCATTTGCACATGGCCAAGACACGCCTCTCCATGGGTGTGTTTCTGCACCGCAGTACGTTCTATCTTATCTCTGAGAACATCAATATCAGTCAGTCGTCCGGTATATGTAAACACAACCTGTGAGCAGGGAAGGCGTAACTACCCCGCTCAGCAGGCAACTCTAAAAGGAAAAGAGGATTCAGGCCCTATCCATGGAGCCAGGATCGTAGATAAGAGAATGAGAAAAAACGGTTTAGGCCAAAAGAAAAATATACATCTGTTTTGGGTTCACTAGAAAAACATTCCCCCGTCTAATACATTTTTTTAGTTATTAATTTTTTTTTTAATATATAAAAAAAATAACAGGCAGGAACACAAGCCTCCTAATATAACCAGAAAACCCTGAGAAATTTGGTGCTGTCCGTTATGCTTGCAAAAACTAGTTTTCAGCATATTCAATCAGAAACTAGCCTTATCGCTTGCATGGTGTGCGCTAGCTACAGATCGGCTCGGATTTTCGAGGGGGAGGGAGGGGATGTAGATATAGGGGGGGGGGGGTTAAATGCTGAGGCTAACTACTAATACCTATGATTGTTTGTGAGTGAGTGTGTGCGTGTGTGTTGATAAGTGTCAAGTAATGTATCGATCATCCTCTGATCCATGCATTAATAATCGTGTACGCTTTCACCACAGAACTGGCCCTGCCGTACCCGGCGTATTCAAAGGCGCCAACGGTGGTCTCGCTCCGCCTCTTGCTCTCACTGCTGCCGATCGCACTCCCTCATCCTCTTCTTTGATTACTGTCACAAACGGAAGGTTAATATCCAGCCTCCCAAGCAGCGAAACCTCGCCTTCTTTCCTCCTTTCTTGCATGCTTGTATTTGAAGCTTTTTGTCAGTCGAAGAATTCTATATATGTCGCTTTGGTTTCAAGTCTGTTATTATAAGTTTAGAATATAAGTCTGTTTACTTAAGTTTTCCCCTCTATTCTGTGATGTAACTGTATTGAGTTTTTAAAGATAAATATATTGATTTTTGCCGTAATTAATCAAGTGATTTAAGACTAAACGTGAGAGTAATTTGTTTGTACATTTTGGTGATGGGTTGATGATGAGATAGTCGATGCAAATATTTAATAACTGTTTTGTTTTGATTTACAGTGAAAATGGCTCGTCCAAGAATCTTACCATCAATATTCCCATCGACCAGGCGAACACCACAGTGCTGGATATGCACGTCGTTGATCATCAGGAAACCAAGAAGTTAAAGGACGATAGTAAAGTTCACCATATTCTTGATGATGCTATGTTCAAACCTCGCAAACGAGTAAGTCACTTTGATTTACATATCAAGCATAAGTTTCTGGACAACGATGCAAGTCTTCTGAAGTTCATTATAAATTGTGCTGAAAAAATGTAAAAAAAAATCGGCAAATCGGCACTACTTTTAACCAAATTTTGTCAACACTTAGGTGGGGGTGGGGTGGGGGGGGGGGGGGGATGAGAAAAGAAATAGCTTAAATCTTCTTGTCGTCAACATTTCAAAACAAAAATAATAATCGAAATTCTTCAGATCCTATGCATTTTGTTTCGGAATAATGTTTGTTTTTAAATCCGTTTAAAAATGTTCTTGACCAATCCCATCCCTAGATAAGACACCTACTCCCACTTTTCCGCGATTTTTGGCATCACATCATGAAATTGAAGACTTGTGTCTGGTCACAGTTACACTTGTGTGTATAGGGTCAGATTTTCAGAAAATGTACAATTGGCAGCTGTACACATATAGTAAATTCTGCTAAATTAGGCTACAATTTGGTCAATACTAGGTAAAGTCGAGTATATTCGGCATAGCATTGATTCTAGCAATCTGTTTGGTTAGGTTGAACTGAGTTTTGAACTGTATTTTTGTCTAAAATTTGGGTTATTTGAGAAGATTGGTGAAGTTAAATTGTACATTTTCTGAAAATTTGACCCATATGTGACTACGTTATTTCAAGAGATCTCTTCTATAATCTGCCATGTACAATCAGTCACTCAAATTGTAGTCTTTTATTCAAATAAAGTAATAGAAAAATGTTCAATGGCATTCTGTCCACACCACAGCTGACCTAAGGTCGGCCTTGCACTTTCTGTTTCTGTTTCTGTTTCTGCGTTGCACTTTCTGTTTATCGCATTTTAAACTCGTTATTGGGTGTAGTCGGCAGAATATATAATTCGCCTTCACCAATCTTCTTAAATAACCCTAATTTAAGACAAAAAATTAGTTCAAAGTACAGTTTAACATAACCAGAGCCTTACATAAAGTGAGTATAATCTCGTTGCTCTGACATAACCGATTATTTTTAATCAATCCGATAGCAAACGTACTCAGATATACCTAGTCATTATCATGTTTCAGACCGATTTAGCAGAATTGACTAAATATGTAGAGCTGCCAAGTTGTACACACACCCTGACCCTATATATTATAATCTTCCATTAGTTTTAAACATCCTCATTGTAACACTTCCTCGTCGCACCCAAGTTCCCATCCCTTAATAACCATCATATTTTTTTTATTTTTTTTAATAAAATTTTATTGGTCAAAGTTTCACATCAAATGCAATAATTCTCATTTGCCAATCTGAAAAATCTAGTCATACCTTGGTATCTAATTTTAACATTAATTCGTATAATTCACTGTTACTCTACATATACAATCAATTATTACCAGTGGATCTTATTACTTCATATTATAATATTATATGTTGTTCCTCCTTGCAGTTTACTCACAACAACAAACACAATCTACACGACGAGTCGGCCCTGTTCCACCACAATATTCGCCAGAATCTGAGACATATCATCTCCCGAAATAAGGGCGAACACGGTCACGGTCACGGTCATCACGGACACGGACATCACGGTCACGGACATCACGGTCACGGACATCACGGGCATCACGGGCATCCGCGCCACCATTCTAAGAAGAAGTTGGTGGAAAAGGACGACGAGGAAGAGCCCAGGAAAAACGTCAGCTTTGCTAATTCTGGCGTAGAAATAACCGTCTCCAAACCCAGTAAGTTTTTAAGACCAAATATTCCCCCGTTTTATAATAAGGCCAAAAAAACGAAATTTGGGAAGTTTCCCCGTCAACTCAGCTGAGAACTTGCGAGTGTTTAGGCTCAGATTTGAGAGAGTCGCTCCAAACTGAGGGAAAGCCTCTCACTCCAAACCGCAAAATGCTATTTGAATCCCATTAGGACGCCTACTCCTAGCGCAGTAGGCGTCCAATCAATGACATACCGATCATATCCGAATTTCGACCAAAATTTTTTCTTTTCTATTTATCGCCAAGAACAACATGACATTTGGTCTGTCACTGTTGAAATTATTCAAGAGGCCGTAGAGTGACGCGATTTGAAATTAAAAGGACCATTGTGCGTATATAAATCTATAAGATTATCTTTGGTCTTCATTATTGATACTGGATCATACACAATCTTACCTACTATCATGTGCACTATCAGTCACTATCAACAAATACAGACTTCATTCATAGAACACTCCTTAAACTTCTTCGTAGACGTAGAAATCAAAATATCAAACTAGATCTATCTGTTTGATCCATGTTAAAACTGCTCTTTGTTCTTTGATCAGAAGTTGCAGAAGAGGACCCTGACGACCAAGGAATTACCTTCACCGTCTCAGAGAAAAAAGATACACCCGAGAACGGTGAGTACGCTATTAGTTAACTGCCCTGACCACAGTTTAATGGTCCTTTTCCATCTGTCAGCGAATTAAGTGTTTGTTTAAAAATACAGGGATGCAAGTACTAAGATCAGTATTTTTAAAAAATAAAAATCCCCTAAATTTTCAATATGTATAACCAAATTTATTTATTTTTCAAACCAAATTTCGTCCAAGTTTACGCAATTCTTCAAAAACGACAATCCCAAAATCTGATCGGCATAACTTCAAAATTAAATGATCAAAATCTGTTTGGCTTTTGATCATCAAAAAGTTGTCTTTTAAAATATTCTGTACGTTAATAGAGGCCTTAAATAATGATAATTTTTTTCTTTTTTCTAAAAAAAAACTTGCAGTATTTTTTGCTTGACCTGCCTTGCACCCCTGCTATACTCTCAAACGCTTAGGCAGCCGCCGTTTTAAGATTTGCCTCCTTAGGTCAATTTCGCTAATGAACATTGGCGATATAAACAGATGGGTGACCTTATATAAGTAAAGAGAAGGTAGCATTAGAAAATTCCAATACTGTTAATTAGTTGGCAACATTTTGTAAAAGTAACTAAAAAGAGAATTAACCAGAAATTCAAAAGCATAAATTTCCCTGTGAGCTGTCTAAAATTCGATTTCATTACGATTCATTTAATTGACCCATTTACTTTAAGAAAAATATCTAAACCATTGTTTTTCATTCGCAATCGACATACATGTATATTATATATGATTTAAAAGTTATAAGAAAAACAAAACTCGAACTCATATGAAACGTGTTAAATATGAATATCTTATCGCACTCCTTTTATTGCACCTCTCTGCATATTGCATGAGCGTGTAATAAAGGACCTCGTTGTACATAATCATGTTTCAAAATGACCTTTCCTTAAAGAAAAAAGTGATCATGTCCTTTTCAGGTGTTATAGTATTGAGTGGCGAGGTCACCCCTGATCCTGCCGCCAATACAACTCAACTATAGAAACAAAGGGTATAAACAATCATATGTCAGCAGCTTCTGATACTTTACTGACATACTCAAATTACGACCCATATTACTCATACAGTTTAACCCTTAATTGTAATTAACTAACATGTATTAAGGCAGGAAAGAGTAGCCTGCTAATGAAAGGGTTAAAAAGGGATGTAGTCATTAATAATATGATTATTAATGTGAGCCGAAGATGCTTTTTGTATATACACACTTGAAGCACATTATAAACTGCACTTTATATTTGCCTTCGTCCTTGTAAGCAAATCAAGGAATGCATTGATTAAGACTAAAAATTCATTTTAAATCTTGAAATTATCAAGTGTTATAAAAGCAAGATCTGATATCCCTGCTGCTTGATATTAGTTTGGATATTTAGGTATTTAATTTGATATGTCAAAGAAAAGTATTACTTCTCCTTGTAAGCAAATAGCCATTTCAAATCTTCAAATTATCTTTTTTTTATTAGAGCAAGTTCTGATATCAAATTCAAGCTCTCAATCTTTACTGCTTAATAATAGCTTGATTAGAAACAAGCTTATGTTAATGAAAAGAACTTCAAAATTTAATGTATGACATGGTGCAGGAACAATGTTAAATCAGTCTGGTTCGATGGAGAGGAGAGTCTTCATCTGGGAGCACTTATCATAGAGTCTAGTCATTACCATAAAGTTATATTATGACTTCTCTAACTCACAGGTCATCTTAACAATTTGTTTTTAATTTGCATGACGGAAATGGGATGTAAATGTAGCCTAAAAAATACCTAATATTAAAAGGTTAGTCTGGTATTTGTTAAAACATTTTCAATAAAACATTTAAGGTTTTGGCTTGATTTAATGCCATATATTAGAGAACACAATCATCTGTTACGAGTGGGATTTGTCCGATATGTCTTTTCCCATACTATTGTGAAACTTTTTAAAAAATTGGTTAAGTTCATTTTCTTTCTCATTAAGGTAAACAGATAATACATTTTAAGTCTAAAAGTAATGCAAAATTCACAAAAAAAATGATCGCAGTTTGTTACGTTTACAGCCAAATTACTTCTTACGGTAGTAAATTATAATTTGTAACTACAATATTTTATCAGAAGGAATACATTCATACTATAATCTCTCGGTATATACTTAGAATATAGTATTGGTGATAGTTATTATTTCATTTATTTCGAATTGAAAGATGCAACGCCAAGGAACCAAATGCTAATTTTTTTTTTAAAAAAAAGAACCAAAAAGAAGCCTATTCATTTATGATGTAAATATAAGAATTCGCCTAATAGACACAATTCTATCGCAGGCAAAAGGTGTTTTATTGTCGCATCGGCTTCATACACTTTACTAGAAACGTCAGAAGAGCGATACATTTTGCTACAAGCTTTTGAAACAAGCTTCAATATATGCTTATGGTACATGGAGCGAACGCATTTGGCATGAGCCATGTCTGTTTGACATTCATGCATACTAGGGTCAAGTCGCCAGAAAATGTACAATTCGCCTTCACCACTCCTCACAAATAATCCAAATTGAAGACAAAATAAGGTTCAAAATACAGTTTAACATAACCAAACAGATTTATTAAATTAATGCAACACCCGACAAAGTCACATAAACCTAGAGTTTGACCCCTCTTTTTTAAAGTTATATTTAACAGAATTTGTTAAATGAAAAAATGTGTAGAGCTGCCAATTGTACATTTTCTGACCAACTGACGAACTAAGTCTGAACAAACCTGGTATATCCTATAAAAAGGTATAAAAGGACTTAGATTTTCGTGTGTGGAAACGACACTGTTGTCTTTATTTCTCATAATGTATTGGAATTTATTCTTATTTAATCATTGAATACATTTTCCCATGGAAAAAGGCGCAGTCCTTAGGTTACATAACAGATCTTCCAGGACTACCCGAGTATAAAATACAGAAATACAATATAAATCATATGAAACAAAATTGTACTCGACTACACTATTAACTGTCGTTTTCTTTTCTTTTACTTCTACTGCTACTTTTACCACATACGCTGTTCTAATGCAGATACTGGAAACTATGCATTCCATCCTTTTTATATGTGTATAGACTCAGCATTACACGCTTATTAGGTCTATTTTCAGAGTCATCCAGCAAATTATATTATGTAAACGGTTAATTTAGGATCCTCTGGAAACCTACCTAATCACAGTTTATATTTCTGATCTCCTGATAACTGTCAACTTTTGCTAATCAGTTTGTTATTGCCATTTTCAGAGTGCCGCATAAACATGGACGACTACAGCCCGCAGACGACAATTACGCGAACCGTTGCTGAGACGACGTTGCCATGGAAAAACTTCAACAATAGAAATAACCCAGTCTCCTCCTTCCAGTCTATGCTTGCCCTGGCTAACGGTGATGAACCGTGCCCGGGGGAGGCACCTACGTGGCTGGCCGACCCCGAGACCAACCAGCTAACTGTGATGCCCATATCTATGCTCGGCCACGACCTCAGGTGTAACATGTCCGAGTCTGCCATCAACGAGAAGGTGACCGTGATCCACTTCCGGAGGCAGGCGCGGGCCGCTGACACCACCAACAACTTGTCGAGCACCGTATCCGCACCTCAGTTGCTGGACTCGTCTGTTGAGGACAAATGCTCGACAAAACCAGACATATTGAACTGTTCCAATCCTAACGAAGAGATTCTTAGGAAAAATAAAATCGATGATTTTCATGAAGGTGCCCCAAATGGGGATTTAGTAGTTGAGGATACTGTTATAGACTTGCGCCAGAATACTCAGGTAATCCAGAACGGCAGTCCCGAGGATAAGTTGGACTTTAACGGAAGTGTGAATGGCTGGAGTTCCCAGTCACATACTTCCGGTACTGATGACTGCTACCTGCCTGCCACCTGGAGGACAAATAGTGAACACTGCACGGACAATGCTGATGATAACAAAGGTGAGGCAGAGGTGGACAGCACAGACTGTGGGCCTGCCGGGCAATATAACCCTGTGTACAGCCAGGACATCAACTTTATAGACACCAAACTCGAGGAAGATGGTGGAGAGGATGAGGAGGATGAGGACAGAGACCAAACCAACCTCCCCCCACCATGGAAGAACCAGAGTGACAGTAGTGAAGAAGGTGCACAGCGCGCAGCTGTCTACTTCGAGATCGGGGTGCCATCGGAGAACACCAGTGTGCGGTCACTCCCCTGGGAGAACAACTACTCCCACCACCACCCCCGCCACCACGACAACACCAACCCGGTCAAGGCTGCCTCCGCGGCTGACCTGCGCCTCCAACTAGCTGAGGATGCTTCTATGGATGAGATCGACCAGTCCTCGATGAAATGCCTCTCAGATCACGACGCTGAAGACTGCATCCCACCTCCTTGGAGGTCGGTGAACGTCTCCGAGGGCAGTGTGCCTGTACGTTCGCCTTCCGCTAGCCATGAACTAGACAGTCTCTTCCCTCAAGCGTCCCACAACAGCTTACGACTAAGCGAGGCTGAGTCGAGGCACTCTGAGCAATTCCGCGGGCATCACCACGTGATAGATATAGCCCCGCGTGAGTTGGAACACACCACATCCACATCCAGTCCCGCCCTCTCTGCCATGGTGGGCGCTGAGTCGGAGCCCATCGACCTCGTCTCCAGAGTAGAACTGTGGCTCCTCTCTACAAAACTCGACCAGCAAGACCCTGTGCCAGACGACTTATACATAGAAGGCTCGGCCGAGTTCGAAGGAGAGATAGATTTTGTGGACTGTGAAGACACCATCTTGTGATAGTCACTATAATATGTGAATAGCTGTGTTTATTATTGGGTATGTGGGTGTGTCTGTGTGTGTGTGTGTGTGTACTGGTTGTACGTATATATGGGTGTGTGTACGTGTAATATTATATACATGTGCGCGTGTGTTCAACTTCTGTCGATCGATGTACACACCATGTGACTGGTCTTTTTTTTGTCTTCGATAATTGTGATGAACTACTGGCTCTTTTATGAAGATGGACGCAAGCAAGATGAAATCATATGCATTTATATTCCCGTTATTGAACATTTCCACTACAAAAAGGGGCATTGCTGTAAAAAGTGTTTAGGATATGATTTGCCAGTGCTGAAAAAGATGTCTGAGCACTTGAGCCAGCGGCATTGTGTGGGCATTGGTGACACAATCTATTCTATATGCATTTACCGAGTCTATTGGAACGCTGTTCTTTATGCTAAGACTTACGGAGACAAACTCTTATTAGTCAATTGTTAGGGAAATCTTTTGTTGCTGAACTTTCATGTGGGCATCGTTCATGTTTTACATCGATTGTAGTTTACTGGTCTGATTCAGTGTAGCTATTACACAAAGAATTTCAAGTGGTATTATTCGAGTGGTAATAGTCGTCCGCGAGGTTACATAACATAATTAGTTGCAACAGATTTCTGTTTATACATTTCCCTAAAATCTCCAGACTTGAGATTATATTTTTACAAGCGCTCCATCATAAATGTCATACAGTTTGGAAAATGGGATATTAAGCATTAATTTCAAAGCCTATTCAAGTTTGGACTGGGATTTTTTTTCTATTCATAGTTACCTTGGCAACGTCGGTCCATATGGGATAAACATAAATATTTCTTTTTTTAATAAAGATTATCCATGGTAATATTTGTCTGCGTACGATATATATACATCATCAACTTGGTGCGTATTGGCTATTTTTCTTAGTGTCTATAATGTTTTCTCTGACATGGCAGTTGACAACCATATGATATACAGTTTTAGCTAATGTAATATTATATCCGAATTACAGTATTTATCCGAAGGTTACTTCTCTTGAACACGTGCTTTGATCCGACAAATTTACAATCTATATATCAACATACTTATATATTCTTCTGGCGCGGATTTATTTTACCGTCATAGAACTACTAATAATAGTTGACATTGTACATAAATTAAGAGGCGAGCGAATATGCACCATGGATAGTTATCCGTGGATTTGGTCTAATCGTTTACACACAAAGAACAATCCGATCGGCTGCTATTACACATGCTTAAGCAAAGATGCAAGTCTTCAGTGTTTGTACTGAAATTAGTTTATGCGAAAATTTCCCCCAAAAATTTGAAATTTCATCATTTATGAGCAGATAAATGTCGTCAAAATTTTCTTTGAATACTCAAAATCCGATTGGCAAACCAAGTTATCAAAATTAGTTTCTTTGTGGGGTCATCAAAATATTTGTCTTTACATTTGTTTAAATGCTGTGCTCATAGTATAGAGGCCTTAAATAAAAAAAGAATTTTCACTTTTTTCTCGAAAATCTTCTGTATTTTTGGCAATAACTTTCTTGCGTCCGTGCTTGAAGCATTCTGATGGTTGTCAGACGAATAACAACACAAAAAGGCCAAAATTGCCAAGTATTATTATCAGTGTTTCACTGTACAGACGCCTCCTTTTATGGATTTACCTTCACAGGCTTTCATGCATAACTACAATGTTGACATTTTGCGTGTATCCACCATTTTACTACATACAGACAAGAAGAATACTCAGTTTGAAATCATTAATGACTCTACCACTTGTAGTAGACATTGGGCGAATAATCTATATTCTTGCAAGTGCTGGCTTTTATTTAATGCATCTCTTTTAATAATAATAACTTATAATAATAATTAAAGATCTTCACATTTAATAGTCATTAAAAATTTGCCTTGGATTCTGAAACTATTAGAAGTTTTACATTGTATTTGATCACGATGTTCCCTGGGGTTTTTTTCAACCGAAAACAAATCCCAAGTTTGGTTTTGATGCCCGTTTTAGGGGTTGATTCTCTTTAAGACTGGACACGTCCGACGAGTGGTATATAACTTTGTAATAATAGACATTATATCGCCACATATGGTGTAATAATAATATATTATATCACCACAGATGGATGTACGACAAAAAGCATTTCCCCCTCCGGCCACAAAAATCCCAAGAAGACTGTTCTTCTAGTATATATCTACATGCTGAGACATATCTGAACTATAAGATGTAATATTTTCTGAAGAACAAACATTCCATTTGGTTTTTTTCTGGCATATATTCAATGCGTGTACTGAAAAATAATCGCGTAGTTTGTTGAAAATTGTTATTATCTTCTTTGTGAGAAGATTGCTTTTGGAAATTATTATAAAATGATCATCATGTTGATGAGAAGGTTTTATTTGGTTCCTATATAAAAAGATGTAGGTTGGGTTTTTTTTGGTCAAAAGTGTGATTGCTTTAGTTTTTTAGGCACAAATTGTGGAGGCTTGTATTTTGCGAATAATGTTCGTCTAATTTGTTTCAGTGACCGTATGTTTGAAGCGGTAAAATATCCAATAGGGGATTTGCATGTGCCACTGCGCATGTCTGTTGCAGTGCATGCTACTGGGATAGATTCAGTTCAAATCTGACATACACATAATTAGCAACATTTTTATCGAAAATTGCAAGAATATTTTCACAAATATCATAGCTTGTATAAATGATCTATAAAAACCAAATGCATGATGGGAAAGATGGAGGCCTGTGTTTATATGGAAACGTATATAACAATGGATATTGCCACTGGAACATCGATAAATATCCCATGCTGAACATGACATGTTTTCTATAGATTTTACACTGTCATACAACTCCCATAATTCCATGCGATTCAATATTCAAGATGGCGGACATGCAAGTCCCCTATTGACTCCTTCCTGTTTTATCTTAGGGTTTATAAGCAGGATCAAACGGACCATTCAAAGGTGGTTTAATCCTATGTACTTTAAATGCTGCTGAACTGTCCCTTGTCACATTGTAATTTACTCAAAATGGTCAAGTTATTCCAGGGCGTTTCACATGTCAGAAAAAAGAGGTTATTGTAGATTTGTGAGACCAGAAACAGAGCTTGTGATACAGGTTTGTGCCGGTGGGCAGAACCTCAACATACTTTAAGCAAGGGAATATATATATATATCATGGGTCAGATCGCCTGGAAATGTACAATCGGCAGCTCTACACATTCAGTAAATTCCGCTGGAAAATGATTAATACTAGGCATATTCGAATATATTTGGTATTGAATTAACTGACAAAAAATGGTTACGTTGAACTGTATTCTGAGCATAGTTCTTGTTTAAATCTGGGTTATTTAAGAGGATTAGTGAAGGCGAATTGTACAATTCCGGGCGATTTCACCCGTCATATGACCGCTTGGTTCCCTTTTATAACTAAATAATTTCTAAAATAATCATGCACTTAAATTATGTCTCTTGTTGCATATATTATCAAGTTCTTGATGCTGGATACCGTGAGATGCATTGCTTAGAGAGTATTAATGTTGAGCAGTATAGTTCATATCAGATATAGCCGTATCTCAAGACGAGTTTCTTTTCAACGTGCCTAAATACTTCACATGAGATTGACGCAAATAATATCTTTATATCATAGTCGTGGTTTAAGAGCAAGAGTGGAAGGTCGTCAGAAGCGGGGATGCAAGTCGTGAATACTAATTTGTGTTATTGAAAAGTTCCAAAAGTTACCAAATTTCATCCGTTTATCATCAAATTTCTCCCCCTAAAAATTTCTCAAAAGCTGATTGACGCAATTTTCGAAAATTTAGTCTTTCACGCTTTTTTTGTTGAATATTTCAGAAACTTGTCAAAAGCTGATTTGTTTGCTTATCAAAATGTTTGTTTATAAATCGGTTACATTTAGTAGCATTCCTCTCTCGTCTGTTTGTCAAAAACTTTCAATATTTTTGGTATAATCTGACTTGCTCCCCTCTAGATTGTGTGTGCGGTGTTTTGCCTCCAACTTGTCATTTGTCTTTGTGTTACTGAAAATATTAACGTAGGTTTGTGGGTGGCGAGATCGAACCAAAGTATTGGCATGTCCCGAACTTAGAATCAACAGGGTAATTAAGTACGGTAATAAATGTTTTGTCCGGAGTATCTTTAATAGGGCTCATCTCCACTACATCGCAAGAAACAAGCGATTACTTGCGATCTGCGATTTTATCTAATTATTTTGCGGTAATTTGATCGTAAGCTATCGCTAGCTGTTGCGACCTGGTGGAGGGGTTGTATAGGCACCTCTACTCGGTCGCAAAGCAAGGGAATATGATTGAAAGTCATCACTTGTAACTTGCGATGTAGTGAGTGGGGCCCTATAAGTTAGAACATGGCGGTAAGTAAGTACTCCCCGCACAAAATGAGAAAAACGCTTTCAAAGCATTTTTAAGGAATCTCAAATATGAGAAATCCCTAAATATAGATCATAACATTGTATGAAAGCACTTTTAGTATAATTCTAATGTTAGGAAATATTGCAACTAGCAATTTAACGAATGGTTGAATGGTTCTCGTAGATGTTTTAGCTCTTTTCTCTCTCCCTGAAGGGGTGTATGGAATGTGTTTTTTTCTAGAGTAATTCGTCGGATGAAATGTATTACTTGTATGTGGGTAACTTGCTTAGGGTTGTATGTCATGAAGATTCTCTAACTGACGTCACCTTGCTACTGACGTCACATCACAGGTTGTGACGTCACACATGGCCAGTCATGGCTCTTGAGAGTAATGTGTGTGATGATGCAAGGATGCTTGGACAAATGAATTATGTAAAGTCTTGAAGAAATTAATAAAATTCTTTTACAAGATATGCAAATATGTATTCGAGTCTTCTTTATTCTGCGACGATTCCTCAAATGATTCATTTTGGCTGAACTTAGAACGTCATTTACATTTATCTGCGTTCCCTGCTAATTCGATGCAAATAATTGTCATAAATCGTTGAATATAAAAATGAAGCAAATAATATAGAGGGTCAAGGCGTCAGAAAATGTACAATATAAATCTCTACACATCTAGTAAATTCTGAAAAAACGATAAGAGCTACGTCTGGGTATATTTGCTACTATTGGGTTGATTGAGAAAATCTGGTTATGTTGAACTGTAATTTGAACATCATTTCCGTCTGAAAATTGGGCTATTTGAGAGGATCGGTGAAAGCGAATTGTACATTTTCTGACGACTTCACCCATATGTGGTATTGCCTTAATTTTGAACCAGTTTGGTTATATTAGACTGAATTTTGAACCTCATTTTGGGTTATTTGGGAGGATTGGTGAAGGCCAATTGTACATTTTCTGACGCTCTGACTCTAGAACAGAATAGATACTGCTTTATTAGGCAGCCATTTTTTAAAATAAAGTTTAAACTGTTTTATTTCCCAAACTATTTCACGCTTGTGATACATTTCATGTTGAGAAATTTCCAAATTTCGATTAATTCAACTTCATCATAAAAAGGTTTAAACAATAAATGTGACTTCATAACCACACCCTTGGCTTATTATACACTACCACACAGTTCATCATATAGACAGCAGGAAAAAGCTCAATCAAACTAAACTCATACAAGATACACATCCATGACCTGATGAAGGGAAAGCATGTGAAATAGACGAGTCAACACTTCACTTACTGACCTGGAAATAACCCAAGAGTTTACCTCCCCAACAATCCGTCCAGCTTGATGATGGAGACCATGCATTTGTATGTAGAGATTTTACTGAGGTGGAGTGAGTGAGTGAGATTGGTTGCTTTACACCCTTATCAACACTTTGAAGTGTTATATCAAGGGCGGGAGAGCTGAGAGGGAGGCAGTTTATGATCATACCCAGGAAATAGAGATAGAGAAGAAGGGAGAGAGAGACAGAGAAAAGAGACAGAAAGGCCCTTTAAGGTCTTACCCAGGACCAGGCACTTTAAGGTCTTACCCAGGACCTCTGAGGTGGAAATTAAAAACACTATTGTGTCGATCTGATTACCCAACGGGGTAAACTTGTTTTTCAAAAATAAAATATCTAATTTAAAATATAGAAATATCTACTAGATGTCCTACTATCATTAGAATCCGCTTGATCTCATCCTTCAAATATATACCAAAATCCATTTTTTGCGAATTGTGACTCCTCGCATGACGTCCACATATCTATTTTTAGCGTCCCCCCTCATATCTTTATTATATTAATATATATAAAGATATCGATAAAGAGAGATATGGTATAAAGTAACAAACACTTCGCATGAGCGGCCGCAATCAAGGAAAAAAACTTCAAATCAATTTCATCACATTTATTTTTAGTTTTCAACATTTCGGCAACACCTCAATTATGGGCCCGATTCTTAGCACTGAAATGTCGATCGGTAGTTCCCACAGTAAATCACAAAATGGCGGTAGCAACGAGAAGATTTCACAATTTCCACAAGGTGTCGCTCTAGCACAATGGGATCAGCTTTGGATCAATATATATATAATATACTAGATCCTCATGAACTTAGCGTTACGTAACATTATACAAAATAATCATAATAATTAGGTATTAATATCATACTTGGTGATAGCATGAATGCAGTTATAATACAGTGTTCCCAGTCTAGGGAGACAATTTGATGATTTTTAAAATTTCAAAATGACTTTTTAAAGGACTCTTAATATAGAAGAAACAGTCTAGGCTCAAAGCCTCTAAGGTAAGATAAGAATGGTATGTCAGTGATTGGACGCCTACTGCACTAATAGCGTTTCTGGACCAGGACTATGCATCCTAATGAGATTATTATTGCCGTTTGCGGTCCTATTGGGATTATACTGACATTTTGCAGTTCGGAGCGAGAGGCTTACACAGTTTGAAGAGATTCTCTCAACTTTGAGCTTAGACTGGTAAGTTAATGAAGCAGCACATTGTAACTTATATTTGAATAATATTTACACAGTCACTCTTGTATATAGTCTGTCCGAAAAGTAGTTGACACGTGATTCCTTAGTCCCTTTAAGGGGAGGGAAAAGTGGGGGATTTTTGACTTCAAACTATTGCCCCCTGAATCGCCGTTTGCGACCAACCATGGCCAAATGTACAGCTGTACTGTATTGTACTGTCTCTGTTCTATGTGCAGCAGCTGTTGTTTTGCTTAAAAGGAAGGAAGAGCTGATTATACTGGCCCTGTTTCCCCATGGTTGATTGCAATGAGCGACTCGCTGGGCAAAGAGTGGACAGGTCCTTGTCATAAATAGAAGTAAAAAATCTCCCACTTTTCCCTCCCCTTAAAGGGACTAAGGAATCACGTGTCAACTACTTTTCGGACAGACTATACTAGTCGGGTAAATTCGTCAGAAAATGTACAATTTACCTGCTATTCGCCTATTCTATAAAAAACCCAAATTCAAGATGAAAATAAAGTTAAGCATAAACTGGTATATCTTTTGAATCAAGACAATACCGAATATCCTCAGATAACACTGGAAAAGCTAGGGTTTGATAGAAGAGTGGCAATTACTGTATTTTATTATTTGTTTGAACACATTCCGGTAATAAACATTATACCTACATAAACCTAATATTCATTATTTGTCAGCCTTATTTAATAGCATTAACTGAATGTATAGAGCTGGCGATTGTACATAGTCTGACGACCGGACCTGTATGTACATAATTCCACATTGTAATATAAATATTCACACAATAAATCATGTACACCATACAGTAAATAGGGAGGTTCCGCAAGCAAACCTATCTCTATTACGTAACCGTATCCGTATCTTTTTTGTGTATTACTTCGCATTTTTATGCATAAAAATTAAATTGCGAGATGAAATAGTTTGCTTGATATGTTACGTAACGTTTTCCCGTCATGTTTTGCTGAACCTCTTTCTTCTTTTTAATATGTTTGCATATCAGAGATACGGATACGTTTACGCATATGTTAGACTTGCTGAGCCTCCCTAATGATCGGTAAACAGCATAATTACATACGCATATCATTTGGAAAGAGGCGGGGGCGGGGGCTATACTGTTATCATAACAGTACACATGAACTGAACGGTCGGAACTATTATCATAATCTTGTGACAGCAATCTTGCATACCGCTATACAAATATTTTCAAAGGCATGAAGTTTGAGTCTTGAGCGTTACTACTTTTTACCAAGCACACCAGGTAAAAACTAAAAAGGAAGAATTATTTGTCACGAATTATCATGTATTCTTAGATTATTAAATCATTTGTAGTAGTTCGGGAATGTGACGTCACCAAGGTGGGTGAACTCCTTAGTTAGTGTCATTACAAAGGGTGACGTCATGACACGATGGTTGTGCATGAATATTGATCAACATGGCGAAAAAGGATCATTTCAAGGCGAGAAAACTTAAAAAGGGCTTTTGCTGTAAAAACAAACCATCTCGTCTGATACAGACCAGATACCCACTCGTACCATTTGGTATAAGAATTGCACCAACCTGTTCCCTTTTCTTCACAACTACTACGACCAACAAATGTTAAAACAACCCCACCATATATTTAACTTTACGCAAAACATAAAATAATGGAAATACGTACGGAATATACTCCGCCCAATATAACAGAAACACCCAAACATGGTCAATTTAAAAGAGTACAAAAACTCAACTAAAATGCCAGGAATAACTAGTTCGAGTAATCTGATATATATATGGGTCAGAATTTCCGAAAATGTACAATTCACCTTCACCAATCTTCTCAAATAACCCACATTTCAGACGAAAATAAACTTCAGTTCAACCTAACCAAACAGATTGCTAGAATTAATGCAATGCTGAACATACTCGAATTCATCTAGTATTGACCAAATTGCAGCCTAATTTAGCAGAATTTACTAAATGTGTACAGCTGCCAATTGTACCTTTTCTGAAAATCTGATCCATATATGTCTGACTCATGCACGTCTAGGTGGCACACACAGGGCTCCTGGGGGGAGGGGCTTCATTTTTCTTGTCAATACCAAGAAACAGCAATTTTTGTTTGTCATTTAGAAAATTCTCGTGTCGTTTGTTACCTACTTTTGGTTATATGGACGAATTTCTGTCGCTAAGGACTATCAAGGTTTGATTTGTAAGGCCAAGAAAATGTTTTGTTGAATTTCACTGGCTGCCTAGCTTTTGTCAATTTGTACATATAAGAAAAAATCATGTCGATTTGAGTCCTCAGGAGCCCCACACACCTTACATAAACATTTCAATCATCACTTTCTCACCCTCCTTTAAGGCCTGAAGGTAATCTGTGACCCCTTTATCTAGAATTAAATTCACATTCAGACTCTGATAAAATCACAACCATCCCATTGCCACACTACCATTAGGTCAGTCTACTAATTCTCGCAGACCCGGTTAGGTTAAAATACTTTATCTGATAATCATGCACGTCTAGCTTTTCAGTTTAGAACTAATGGGATTATAATAACATTTTGCGGTTTGAGGCGAGAGGCTTCTCTTCTGTTTGAAGGGACTCTCTCATGTGTATTAAATACAGCAAATGCCGGTGGTTGAATTATCCAGATCGATTAAGAACTTGGGTGACAGCGGTACTTTTTCTGACACCGTCTAGTTTCAGCGCTGAAATCATTAGCACCATACATGGTCACGGCTGGAAGTACAAGGCAGGAGGTAGTGGCAATACATGTTCCCAAACCGGGGCGGCGAGAAGTATCACATCAACTATAATAACCACAGTAGGCAGACTAAAGGAATTAATATCCTCAATTTGGGGACTATTGGTGCAGTAGCTTTACCTCGGGACCAGGTACAAAAGAGTGCACCAATGTCAGTTAATAATGGATGGCCAGAAAATGTACAATTCACCTTTCCCAACAATTTCAAATAACCTAAATTTAAGACAAATGAGGTTCATAATTCAAGTTGAACATAAGAAAACAGATATTTTAAATCAACACCAGATGTTCTGAGTGATATAAACCAAATATTTATCATATTTTAGCCTAATATAACAACATTGATTGAATGTGTAGAGCTGCCAATAGGCAAGAACCGAAACGCTATCTTTAGGTCGAAATACCACATCTGGCACTGATTTCATACAGGCACCGGGGCCTATCTGAGAGTGGGTGGGGCACTGACCACAGCTGTAGGTACACACCCGCTCAAACAAAGTGCGGGTGCATGCATCATGCACTCAACCTGCACCTACACACAACATTTGTTCTGTTATTTGTTTTCCATAACTATTAAAGGAACATTAAGTAAGATCAAGATAGGGCATGGTGTTGTCTCATATATCCTAAAGTTTTGTGGCAATATTAAATGTTTTTCTGTCTCTAAAATTACATTTAATGAAGGGCCCTCTCTGGGTCCATTGAAACCTGCACCCTCATAATGTAAACACAGGTGGTTTGACCCCTCTTCCGGTCAAAATTACCCATCCTCCTCTACTCTGGCTCCAGTCTACCAGTCATCATGTCCCATCCATTCCGAATCTTAGCTATTGTACATTTCCTGACGACCTGACCCCGATCCTTTCGCAGTTTGCATGATTCACCTGATTGATGTATTGCCATCACAGGACACACATATATTTATTCTGCTCAGCAGATATAACTTCAATACAACAATTGACCTCAGCCAAGGCAAACATGCTGTGATACTTGCAACATTTAGGGACTGTTCATTTTTAATCACTGAATTTTGCACAAGAAATTTCGCAAATTCTACACTCCCCCCAGTGGTTACCTTACAATAAAACATCCACCAACTTTGTATCCAGTCTCCAGTAGAAAATATTTAGTAGCCGTGGTTATATGTTATAATGTACATGATTTCTCAAATTTTCAAATAAGATTTATTTGCTTTTTTCAAGTAAATACATTTGAAGTCTTGGATCTGAATAATAGCACTGGTCTTGTTAATAAGGATCACCATCTACAACAACATTCAAGTATGGATCAACACTCCACTTTTCCCCTTAATATCGACATATAATTAATACTGATATTTGTCAAGGATACTGAACTAAACTAAGGAAGTTTTATCCTTAGAATTATGAAGTCCAAGCCATCATGCACTCATCGACATTATACAACCTTAGCACCTGTAACTTTATCATAAAGCTTAATAAATTACTCATTAAGCTTAATTAACATGTTAATCATTTTCTAAACGTTTTTGTATAACAGAGCGGTGGCGATTATTCGACATCTTTGTGAATAAAACACAACAACCACATATATATTGCCTGTTCCTAAACATTTTTGTTTCATATGAAATCAGTGGTGTGGGAGTTGTATCGACCACGCAACTTTCAGTGTGGGCAGGTGGATTACCCTCAGTGATATGAACCTCATTGTTCTGTTTGACTGAATGAAACGTATCCCGTAGCGAAATTTTCAGCAAATAAAAATGTTAAGAAAAAAGTGAGTTTTCATTGGTTTGTTTTGGGGGGCAACTCGCACACCACTGGACATATTTCACATGTATATTGCACATCGTATTTCTTTTTCATTCAATTGTGGTCAACAACTTACAAGATCATATCACACCAGTGCAGACTAAGCGCTGCTATTATCTTCCTATCAACCATCATTTGTAGATGTCATAAATTTCATCTTCATATTCGAAGTCGGTGAACTGATAAACAGGTACAAGGCAGTGCATGCCGGACAAATGCTGACAAGTAGGCTGCGATTTCCTTATCGATTTCTTTGGTGCTCGAGGCACATAATTAGCCTGTAAGAAGAGTTGAAGAACAATTATAACTCGGCAAAACAACACATTTCCCGATAAACACTTATAGCATCAAGTTAGAAGGACAATATAAACATATCTGCCTATATATACAGGCAAATGCCATAGCAAAAATTAATCTATTGTATCAAAGGCAATACTGTTCTTATTAATAACCTATGCAAAAAATATAATTCTACTGTTGTGCTAACGGTCCGTGCTAATGATATGCTTGATTCACTTTTGCTATTCTTCAGCTTTGGAAAGAAGCATATATGCTAAAAATGTTCTTTCAGATAATGCTTTCTTTTTTATTAAGCCAATGCACATTTTTTTAGCATAAAGTTAGCGTATAAGGATTACCCTAAACATCAGGATCTTCAATGAATCTCATTTTCACTTTCAGTTCATTAATGACATAATGGGGATTCTCACCCAGATAAGTATAAATCCCTCACTTTGTTCTTCTGTGTTGGAATTTTACTTAATTTAAAATTCAAGGAAAATCAGTATCGAAAAGTGATTAATGGAATGATTGACTATATTTATATCACTTATGAAATTTCCTTTTACTTTACTAACGAAAATTGCTGTAGAGATATCTGATCATTATTTAGCATAAAGTTAGCAAAAGGATTACTATAAGCATCAGCTTTTTGAATGAAGCTCATTCTCACTTTCAGTTTATTAATGACATAATGGGGATTCCCACCCAGACAAGCATAATAGAAGATGGAATCCCTCACTTTGTCCATGTTCGAATTTTACTTAATTTGAAATTCAAAGAAAATCAGAATTGAAAATTGATTAATGGAATGATTGATTATATTTATATCACTTATGGAATTTTTTTTCCTTTACCAATAAACATTGCTGTAGAGATATATGACCATTATTAAACTAGAATTTGGTTGGTAAGATGCAGTTACTTTAGGTAATACCTTAGTTTGATATTAAGTAGCGTGAGTTCCTTGGCTAAATAACATATGTTGGAACTTTTTAGGCAGGACCGTTAGCACAACAGAGGAACCATACAGATGTGACGCCAGTGGTGCACCCCTTGCTCACTCTTCAACAGCTAAGTAAAACATAATGCCAAACACAGGGCTACACCTCATGGTCCTTGAGGCATACCTTAGTCTCTTAAAATGAGTCTGAAGTGAGTGGTACTTATCAAACATGTTTGATTTGAGTCAGAGAGACATCAGCACCAAGACATAAGCTAGACAAGACAAGCTGTTGATGACAGCAAGAGCAGTGTGATGCCCCCAGCTCTGCTTGTGCTTGACTTTGGTTCAATGTGTGTCCATCTGTGGCTAAAGAGCAGCTTTTTGGTTATTGAAGAGCATGAGCAAAGTGCTGACCAATGGAATTGCACATTTAAGGGGAAAGGTTGAAAAAATAGTTTATATTTTAAAAGACATTTTTGTGTGGTAGTGGGAGGTTGATGGATATTAGCTACATTATTATATCCAAAGCAGAAAAGGAACATGGTAATTCTCATAATTATGATAATAACAATGAGTAGTAACACTAATCATAAGGTGTTGGATGGTAGATATTTAGTCTTAATATTTCAGCTGGACGACATAGAAGTCAGTCTAGATCATCCCCATAAACTTGCACGCTAACATAAAATATTTCAATTTATGTGGAAGAAAAAGAGGACCATTTAATAAAAACCACCATAGTTTTTGAGAAGTTTCAATGTGTAGCAGACAGTGTCAGCCATTTAATATAACAGTTCAGAGAACCACAGTTATAATGGTAGAATATAGAGCATTCAGTAAAGAGATGTCACTGAAAGTAGAGGGATCACACTTAAAGAAAAAAGACGAAAATATATTATTGGTGGTCTTTCCTAAAATCCTTCAAAATATAGTATAAAAAGAAAGTAATATGTTGGTATCACTATCACTTAAATGATTAGGTGATTCTTAAGCCAATCCAGTTTTCAAAGCATCAAAACCAGGACCAAGTATATATGCATGTGAATTGCTGTAGAAGTCACATTACCTTCTCAATCGTCCAGCCTTGATTGCTAGTTAGCCTTATAACATAAGGGAATGAGAATGCAAACGGTATTTTGGTGGGGACAGCGGTACTAATTATAGAATATGGGGAATGGGACATGATGGGGCCAACAGGATGAAACTGTAATACAAAAAACTACTGAATAATAATGGACAACAATAATAGAACATCAACACTAGAAATATGAAGTACATGCAAAAATAACAACACTCACTTCATCAATGGAAAATGAACTAGGAACAATAAGTGATGACTGATTTTCACTGCCACTTTCCCAAGAATCAGCCTCCACTTGCTCTGGAATAGCACAAATCAAAGAGATAATTATCTAACTGACGCGGTGCGCAGAAATAGAGTAATAGTTGGTGCTTACTTCAAGCATAGAGAATTTCACTTCTCAAACCTCGAAATAAACCTGCACTCATAGGGCTATCAGGGCAAGCAAATTGCTTGTCGTTTCCTCCTGAAGGTTAAGGACTAGCACAAATTTAGCTATAGTGTACTGTCTTGTATATCACACGTTGCTTGTAGAGGGTGTAGTGATCTGGATGTGATCTTATAAGAAGTGAACTCAACCCCATCCTTTGCTATGCTGTTACTTTATCTATAATTGACCCCTTGGAGGGACGTAGCCAGGTTTTGGAACAGCCTGGTGCGACCAAATTCAAGCCGCTAGAACAGCCTACTTCAATTCAGTCAACAACTTGAGTTGTATGTCACAGGAATCAATCTTTACGGAATGATGAAACTTACAAGTCCTTTTCTAAAAACTGGTTTGATTCTGTGTAGATATGTTGATTAGAGGCAGAGAGATGCATGACAACGACTAGGGAATTCATTCATAAAGTAGACTCTGCTTGGTTTGGTATGTGAGTAATAAAATTGCTTGGTTTCACAACTATTATTTTAATTATTAGCATTGTAGAGCCAAAATAACTAACATTCAATTTAGCATGGAGTAAATACAGAACCTGAAAGATTTTTCTTTCTCTCCTACCAACTCATAGTTGAGGTTCTATCATAAGATTTTCAGAAAATATACTTTGCTGAGAGCATGGTGGAACAACAGATCAAATACAGGGCCTGCTGGGGAATTGAAAATAGAAATAGTGGATTATCGAAGTTAACATCTAGGAATGAGTTTCATCATTTGACATGGTCTGTACAGCGTTGATAGAATGTCCCTTGGGTTAGTTTTGAATTCATGCAACTATTTCAAAGAACCAATCCAAACATGATTGTCAGTGAGGACGATTAGAGGTCAGTGGATTCAGGAAAGATTTGAATGAAATCCAGTAACGGGGCTGTTCATAACAACTACTGAATAACGCCTGTTTTGTCAATCTTATGATGGGGGCGCAGACATAGAGCCATATCCATTTAGGAAGCTTTTCTTTTCACAGCATTAAGCAGGTACACAGAGGCACACAGAAAATTGTATTAAAAACTCAGGTGACATACCATTAGGTCTTTTCAGCAAAGCGCTTGTTCACTTAGTAATATTAACAAAATTCAAGCAATTTCATGAATTGAAGGCACTATTCATAAAGCAACTAATCTTGAAGTCTTTATGTATAGCAAGATAAGGCAGAGATTATTCATGAGGTATGTGAATATTATTACTCCATGATTGCACTTATTCAATTAAGAAGAGGCTGGCAAAGAACTCTTCCTAACTAAAAATTAGCAGACAAATAATAAGCAAAGGTAAAAATACACAGAAGCTATAATATGCACACATGGATGAGTAGATTGACTACAACAAAATCAATAGATTAAAATAGTGTGTGAGTATAATCACTTGAATGAGGGCTATACTTCTGATGGTTATCTTTGGTGACCAATGAAGACATATGTGTGCAGTATGAAAAGATTACCATCTATTTTATATCACAGATCATTAATATCAAAGAACCTACAACAATAGGCTACTGGTTACACAACAAATAGATGAGTTACAGTTAATCCATATGGCCACTGTAAGAGGTTCCACAAATTCTCCAGTCAGTCAGCGAGTTCGGTCTTAAGATATAATGGGTCTATTTACCTAGAACTTGAAATAACCAATCTAAAACGTAATTAAAAATTCTTTGTATACAAAGGTGACACCTGTAGTCAAAGAATATAAAACCTTGGGAAGTACTCTAATTGATCCTGGCATGACCTCTCTCTGGAGCACATAGACAATTTGTGGAACCAGTATTAGCCAGAGAAGGAAGGAGCTGCAGGCAGACACTTAAATACTTTACCAGAGGACAAACACTGACTGACAATATTTAAGGTAAGAAAATTGCCAAGTAACTGTACATACGGGGTCCATAGACAGTAGGAGAAACTGTTGTTTCCCGCCCCGGTGAAGCTGAAGGCGTGTGGAATTCTTGTTCATTCTTTGAAGAGACAATATGTGTGTTAACCTTCAAAAAGATAACAGAAAAGTATTCCTTATTTGATGAGATAATCAGAAGAAAAAGGAGATGACCATGTGAGTAGGACTAACAGTATCTTCATGTCGTCAAAACCATGCTAAGTAAAAATTAGTTAAATAATCATTTTAGATCAACATGACATAACTTACCGCAGGGTTCAGACTGTAGCTGGAGGCAGAATCATTTGTACCCACATGAGAATTCGTCAAAGTATTAACAGCAGAAAGTTTAGTGATCACAGGTGGTACCATTTCCCTAACAGAGCTAGATGATTCTAAACGGGAGCTTTTATTTACAGCAGCTATTTTTAGATCATGGTTTTCTTTTGGGTTCAAATGTTTGTGGGGAACACCAAGATATTTGCTCACTTTACTGACAGGCAGCTCATTTGTAGTGGCTGTCTCTTTCCTTTTAACAGTGGATGTTTTCATACTATATCCTGATGTGATTGTTCTTGCAATCAGAGTGTTCAAGTCATTAATTAGACTAGACTTTTTCATTTCATTGTGCGTATGATTAGATGATTCTATATGGGAGCCCTTATTTACAGTTTCTGAATCAAGGGTATTGTCCAAATGTCTGTGGGGAGTAGCAGTGTCTTTGCTCACTTTGGCAGGCGACTCATTTGTACTGACTGTCCCTTTCCTTTTAACGGTGGATTTTTCCGTTTCACTGTCTGTTTTCACATTATAGTCTGATGAAATCGTTCTTTCAATCTGATTGTTCACGTTAGTAATTAGACTGTGTTTCTCACTGTGTTTCTTACCAGATGCATACACCTGAAGCTCAAATGACTCTGAAATATCATCCAGACCAAAGTTGTCATCAGAACCATCATCCTCTTCTTCAGTGTCTCTATCGTAAGCTTTTTTTTCAAGCAAAGATGAATCATCTTTTAGTTGTGTGTATGTAATATCATCAACTGCATCATTTTCTTGCCTTAGTTCTTCATTTGTACAACTCTTCCCCTCAACTGTCCTTGCTTGATTAGTTTGTGTTTTATCTGAATTGTCTGCAGCACACACATGCATATATTCAGAAGCACCATCTTTGTCTGCACTATGACTTCCTTCAATACTATTGCTTACTTTATCCACAGTGTTAAGTCTCTTCTCTCCAACATTGACTGAAGTATCTAAAGTATCAACACTGGCATGTCTACTTGAATTGTTATCTTCTTCCCTGGCACAAAGTTCTCCTGCATTTGATTTTGTGTCAAGCAAAACCATGTTAGCATTTTCATCTTCTGAACTTGGAAGAATTATTCTGGATGAGTACTTGCTCCCTTGTTCAGTGGAATCAGCAATATTTTCAACAGTTTGATCATCTATATTTGTAGTCTCCATCAAATTATCAACAGCATGATGACTAGAGGTAGAATTTTTTCTGTAATATTAGATATGACAAAACATGTGATATAAATAAGGATCATCTCAACTAAGGAGATTCTACCACTTACATCTTCTATTTGACTAAAACTAATTTTCCCCAAGCTTCATTTGGACCACAATTCAAGCCACCAACTTGTATTCAAGGAAATATATAACTATTACACAACTTCAAGTTGTAATAACCTTATTTCCAAATAATTCATGTTTTGAATACTGTAAAAGTATTTTTTGTTGCGCTGTGTTTATTTTGGTGACTTTTGCACACATACTTATGTGCGCAAATTACAGCGCACAAATGTTAAGTTGTGTCATTGTTAACATAGGAGGGATTGTTCGTGTGTGTCTGCGCAAAATTATCTGAAGAAGTATGCCAATGCATGAAAATTTAGCAGCGCAAAAATAAACACGTTCATAGTAGTCCATTACTCGCCTCCCTCCCAGAACTATGCTACTGTGGTGCTCCATGAAATCATATTGATAATCAATGACTTATTCATGTATACAAAATCGATGGCTTTTAAGGACTGTAAAAATAAAGAATTTAGTGATTTCTAATGAATTAAGTTCTGGGGACAGCAGTATAGCTTGTGCTCCCAATATATGGGTTGGTTCGTCTGAAAATGTACAACGGACATCGCTACACATCTAGTAAATTCTGTTAAATTAAACTGAAAAATAATAGACATTAGGATATCTATATCTGAGAAGGCGTTGTGTTCAGTTTAAAAATCTGATTGATCATGTTAAACTGTCTTAAATTTGTTATTTGATACGATTGATGAAGGTCAATTGTACATTTTCTGGCGAGTTCACCCACATGACACAGAAATATGAACCTGCTACAATAACTGTCGTTTCTAGCTCACCTGTATTTTTTATTATATGATTTTATAGCAAGAGCCATGCTGATGATATCCTTTTCCGTCACAGATTCCTTTTCGGCGAGGATCGAGGCAAACTCTTTGATGAGGGGAGAGGGGTCTTGCAGTAGTTTGGAAATAATATCTGGTTGACCCAGAAGCTGAAACAAAATGGTGTTCATTTAGCTGCGATAAATACATTAACTATTAATCTGGTCAGTGTCTTCCCTTACTAATTTCGGTAGTGATGAAATCTCTTTTAACTTGTTCATCTTACTCACATAGAGTAGGTATGGCAATATGAGAAATACGGAGCAGGAACATTGCGATTTTATTCAATACTTCTTGAATAAATGTAATGAATGGGACTGAGGGTCACCTCTACAGGGTCTCCGTGCTTTTGGACAGAAGAAATTCAAGGATTTTTAAGGCCTTTCCAGGCCCATATCAATGATTTCTGAGAAACTGAATGACGGGACCTGTGGGTTGTCGTTATTGTTTTTCATAGGCCAATTATGTATTTAACCAGTTTTTTTATATTCATATTTTATAACAATCACAGTTTTTCAACTATTACTTCATGAGTCACTCTGTGGAAGGTGTGAGAGGGGCGAATCAGGGAAAAGGTTACAATAAGAAGCAGAATCTTCGAAAATTTCAAGGCCATTTAATGTATTCTAACATGATTCAAATCCCATATACAATGATTTTGCAGGCCACAATGCCCATTTCCCCGGCTTTTCAAGGCTTTGAATTTATCTGTCCAAATTCAAGGCTTTTCCAGGCCCCGTGGAGAGCCTGCTCTAAACATTTCAAACCACAGAGGAAAGGGTTGAGCTCCGATAGTGCTGTATACTCAAGTGTACGGAAATATCTGTATCTTCAAGTGACTTCATTTCAAAATAGATAAGAGTGACCTGAGATTACATCATGTCAGGTGCTACACAACTGATCCTCTTAGCCATGGATTTAGGACCTACCGTCTTTATCATCATTATTATTATAGACTTTAATTTTTCTGATGACTAAAATATCTATGATATCACTGATCTAATACCTTTAGACTTTACAAAACAGTGTAAAGAAATAGTGGTATTGATGTATAAACTGATCTTATAATGAAATCAAGTACCAAAACAATGAACAGACACAAAGATATGTTGGTATCATAAGAAAGTAAAAATCCATTATCAATTCCGATAATGAGAATCAACGACAAAGGAACAACATATGAACAATAGTTTGAATACCTACTATATGAGTAATCTTTGAACTGGAATAAACTGTGAATTATAACTATTATTGTAGATGGATATGTATTATTATTTATTTATGTTAAGGGCGAACTGGAGGATCTACCTTGTAGAAGTTACTGTCTTATTCTGTCATGTTCTGTGTCATTATTATAACAGAATACAAATTCAATATAATAGAATTGAACCTTTACTGATAGAAATATGTGGTAGCATACTACAATCTATGAGAATGTAAAAGAGAAATTCCCCTAGAGGTAAATTTGCGCAAAGAGCCATTTTCAGCATTATGAAACATTACCAATCTTCACATGTATAATATTATTATAAATGGCGATATTGGAAATGGAATGTAACTGACAGAAATCCCAACACTAGCACCCTTACCTTAGTTATCATGGTATCAGGAAGCAGTGCCTCGACTTTTGTTGTAACATCCTCAATTCGTTTCTTCAGCTTAGTGTAAAAATTGGGACCGAAGTCTTCGCTCATGCCATTGGAGAAGTATTCCTCGCGACGAGCTTTGTCATTGACCATAGGAATGAAAAAATCCCGGAAATGGAGCTGAGCAGAGGTCATAGTCTGTAACATTCTCGCAGGCTGAAGAGGGAGAAGCAATAACAGATTGTCATTAGTTATATTCTTTGTTTATTATTTGTAGTACAGATAAACAAACTTTGCTCCTATATTCAGGTTTGATTCCAAAATACTTAAAATAAGTTATTAATGACGGAAAAACTTGAAGCTGCATTCTCAGCTATTACGACAAACAAAATATTGCCAAATTGGGTCATTTATATTATATGTTATACACACACAGTTATATGTCTATACACTAATTACAAGTAGAATCGGCTGAGCAAAAAAGCTGTTGGTGAGCGATAATAAGTGAAGCCATCGCAGGAATGAAGCTGAGCGGGTCCGGAAATATAAATGTGGACTTTTATGAAGCCCTATAGCAAAAAGAACTGGACAAAATCCTCCAAAAATTTTAGTGAAAAATGTCTGGTAACAGATCAAAAAGTAGAAAATCTTAAGCTTTTAATTTAAGATGTAAATTAAGAATACAGATTTAATCTAGAGTAGAGCTGTACATAGGCCTACATTATGTATAGCTCTGTCTAGGGTGAGCAAAGTAACAGAAGGTTGTGGGGTAAGTGTTAGGAATGATAACTGTTACATAAGACGAGTAGTTCTTTTTATACAGCTGGTATGGCAATTTTAGGAAAGGAATTTATTAAACTGTTGATAATTTTTATTTCTACAGTAGTAATGTCCTTAAGCAAGAAAAAACAGCTGAGAAAAGAAAGTTTTGATAATGATTTCTCATACAAGAGGCCCCTGGAAGATTATTTTAAGTATGATGCAGAATGTCATTTCATCATTCATACTGGTTTCTGACTATTTTAAAGCATTTCATTGTTTTATTTTTGAATTGTCTAATATGTGGTATGTATCTCTTTCTTGCGTTGGTAAAGAGTTCTAAAGGTTTTATTTTACTTTGGGATTACTTTATACGTGACCTCCCCTACTAAATTATTTTTTGCCATTTCGACTTGGCCAATAGTAATTCTTTCAACATATCTTGGTTGAGAGGTTCTTCTCAGGTTGACTTTAGAATATGAGTTTTCGTCCTTTTCCGTGTGAAATTTTATAATATTTTTCATCACTGGTGGGTTACTAATTGTGTTTTGACTGTGTTCACCATTGAGGAATGGTTAATTAAGTTCTCTAATAAAGATTCTTACCCCTAACGGATGAGAATATCCTTCTGGGGGAAAATACTCGTCCAGTCGCATTAAGACATCCTTGTCTCCCTCTTTTAGCATCTCAAACAATACCTGAAACAAGAGAAACTAACATGAATTCCTGAATATGTAGTAACTTTTCAGATGAAAGTGAATCAATTTATTTTCTTATAATGAATTTGCAAAATCCAGGTTGGAAAAGGAAGAGAATGTTAAAAACTTACAAGTATTTTTAAACCGGTAATACTTTTGGCGTAAAATCTGAAAGGTATGCGTTTGCCAGTTGCATCGTAAAGGTCATTGATAAGCCTTAGGGCAGTTATATATTCTTTGGCGTCATCTTGTTTCATGATGGTTTCAATGGTGGCCAACATAAATCTCACGGAGACATTGGATGGCCCTCCAATAAGTTCTTGCATTGCTATTTCTTTCATTTCTTCAAAGGAGAAAACTGAAAAAATAATACAATGTAAAGTTTACATTTCAAAATATAAACTTTTAAATTTCAAACTAGGAATAGAATAAATGTTGGCTATATTTCTTTTGCAGTACAGATAGAGGAGATGTGTCTCGTTGCATTTATATCAATATCAGATATACTTTCAAAATTCAGGATAATGATGCAATATCGCTGAAGTAGGGGGAGACGTAACGTTATGCAATATGCTTGTAATTTTATTTAGGTAGGTTTGCAAATTGATAAAGACTCAAATTTCAATTTAATGAAGAATGTATTGTACATATATACTAAAACACAACGTCTAGTGTAAGCACAAGGTATGGTACAATAATAAAATGTGAAGGCAACGTGAAATTAATGTAACCCTATAAATAGATTGTATCAGAGCATATATGTGGGTTTAGTCAGAAAATGTACAATCGGCAGCTCTACACTTTTGGTAAATTCTGCTAAATTGGACTAACAGTGTTCCCGAAAAGCCGACGTAAAACTTCAATGGCCTGCTCCTTTCACGTCGGCCACTTTGGCCGACATCGACGTCACCTCAAAGGTTATATTTGATTTGATGTGCTAAGGATTAATATATACTAATTCCCTATACCTAAATGCTGGTGAAACCGCTGCCTGGAATTGTATATCATTGAATCATCTTAGGGTTATACATACCGTACATGGAATCTTCCAGTGTAAGGGTATTTAAGCCTATAGTTCCCATTTCCTTTTACTTTTACAGTCAAAAGTTAAATGGCAAAGGAGGATAACCAAAGAGTCACGTCCGATAACTGAGCTCTTTGAAACTCATTTATCAATATGTATTCATTTATCTAGCATTAAATCAATGCTTCTTAAATATCCTAAATTAATTTGGGAATGGAAGATGGGAGCCTAAAGACGCAATGTGTATTCAATCTAATTGCTATCGGGGTTGGTATACCCGCATTATTTATTTCTTTTGTGTAGTATACTCCCTCGTAAGCTACTCCGGTAGTATCCTCCCCCTCACTATAACATGTAGACTATAATAAATATGAAGTGTCATGTTCCCTTTTTTACCTAACCTTAGAATCATCATATAACAGTATTAGTGATCTGAGATATCAGGGTTCATACCATGGATTGCAGACGTCATCCTCTTATGACAAGCGTAGTCCACAACCCACTCGGTTATGAGTTCCGCCGCCATTTTCCTAGAAGGATAAGAATAGTAAGCATTAGAATAATTAATTTATTATAAAAATGCTTTATAGTATATTTGAAAGTGTTGTTATGGGTTAAATCGACAGACAGTCTCAGACCTTAAAGTGACACTTGCCGCTGAGCTCCTGATTTTTTTGACATATGCTTGAATTTCAACAATGTTCTGGATCATTATGCCATTAACCAATACCTGGAAGCATTAATGTATGAAATACAAGTATTTGGAATATATAAGAGTTTAAAACTTCAAATTTCGTGGGGTGACTCCAGCACACTATAGTCTCTCAGACATGGCAGTTGGAAGAGGTCTCGCCGCCTGTATGCATCTTATCTTAATTAGTTGAGTACTACTACCGGTACCAGCTGGATGGGACAGGGTATATATATGTCACTATGTACCACCTGTCTGGCTCCTAGTTCACATCCCTTTACCATACACTGGGGCAGCACCTTATGGTCAAGTTACTTCTCTCTCAGATTTGAATTCCCCAATGGAACCTCTGCCACATTCTTCATTAACAAATATCAATTAATCTAAGGAATATATAGCGTTGGTATTCTACACAAATGTTCTTACTTATGCATGTCATCGAAAACTACAAACATATTTCTAAATGACATATACTCAAATAGTGACCTTAGCCACTTTAAGAGAGGGAGTTGTGAGATATCCTGTTCTTTCCAATCAGTAGTAGAGTTTACTGTATGTTAACATTACATTTACAGCCAATCAAACCCCGATACAAACGTCCCTCAGACATGCGCTCATTCTGGAATATTCATGACAAATGGCAGACTGACCTCTTCCTGACACAGTCAGGAGCTAAAAGACTCTCTCATCCATATTCAACACCGATGACACACACGATTATACATTAAAAGGCCCTACACTTAAAGGCCCTATACGTGAGTAAATTCTTATCAAATACTGCATGTACTAATATGAGGTGACCAAAATGCCATTTTCTAGGATATCCCGACCTTGATTTTTCCAAATTCAAGGCTTTTCCAAGCCCCATGGAGACCGCGAATATGGGTCAGTATAATATTATCAATTATTAATTATTCAAAAGAACCAAGCCCTATACCCTAATACAGTTTAGTTTTGAGTTTTCCAACTCTACTAGGCCTACTTGTCTTGCATATGTGGGACTGATCACAGCACGTACGATTACTAATGTAACTTTCATGCAGAGATAATAAAAATCTTTAAATGTTATTTCTGTTTGACTGAAGTGAACAATATTCAATAAATCCAGGAAATGATTTGTTAAGAGATACGGTACCGTAACACACATATCTATTCTAGGATTGTAGCCTGTAGGTTTTAAGGAAATGGATGTATTAGGCTATAGACTAGCATTGACTTTGGTCTTTATGACCCTGAAAATAGTGTGATTGGATTATTCAGTCACAGTGAGTCTTTCCCGGTAAAGAATTATTATTTTTAGGATATGCTCTGATTCAACAGGTCAAACTCAAACGCTAAGGCAAGGGCGAGGTAGAAATAGAAATCTCAGTGTGGAGAATGCTCAGTAAGTTTACCTTTCTCTGTCGCGGATTGGAAGAGATGATCAAGGGAAAACAATTCAATCCGGAACACAGAACAGACAACTAAAAGCAAACGTAATTGCCTTCCTATTCATATCCACGATCAGAGGTTGTGGCCTATTTAAGTCGCTCATGCATGGTTTTGGGTCACGGACTTTGGACTTGGGCAGGGCTACGCAGTCAACAACGGCAATACAACGAGGAAATAGTCTACAATATAAATGGTTCATTGATGTACAGAAGATACAGGTTATAGATGCGTAAAACCGTACGGTCAAAGTTTGGTTTCCTTACCTTCCACGTGTGTTGTTGATAGTTTCAAAGTTTCAAACTTGATAATATTTAAGATGATAAAAAAATGGTAAAACACTGGTCGACCTTACCAGGTACAACGTTGTAGGCAGTTGTGCCAAAATAAAATATTTCAACGATTTTCTTTTATTTTGGAAACTAATACAACGCATTTTACAATTTAACAAACTATTTTTAAAGAGTCTTGGTTATTTCTTTCGAGGGAATTGTGTTGAACTATTGTTTCATCCAGGATTTCTAATTGAAAGTTTAGTTTACTTCGTGAGACCTGAATTACTTTGCAGCCGCAAAACGCGGAAACTTAGCACATAGCGCCGGCTGATTTGCATATGAAGAGTATCTGGCAGATATTTGATGGGGGGACGATGGAAAAACGAAAGGTGGGAAACGAAATGGGGTACGGTACTTTTTTGCACAGACTCTGAAGGGGGCATTTTTTTTTATGATGATGGGGAGGGGTTGGGGGTTGGGGGGTGGTATTTAAATTTTGCACAAACTTTCAGTGTGGGGGTGGGGTGGGGGGTGGGGTGGGGGGTGGGGGTTATTTTGCACACTACTTTAAGGGAGTGGTTAATTATATGAACAGTCCCTTAGGCATATTTTTTTAGTTATCTATTCGTTTCCATGAGCCGGCTTTCCAAGATAGAATGTTATTTGGGCCTGTTCTTGGGGTAACATTTCATTATCTCCCAAAGTACCTGTACGTTCATTTCGGTGACCTGCCTAATTTACCATTTTTTCAATCTTTTTATTCCTCACTTAATCAGTTAATGAAATCGAAAATGTTATAGGCCCTAGCACAGGCTAGATATAGTAGACATATGAAGAGGCCAGCAAATTTAACTAGGCCTACAGTATTGATCCTATATTTGTCCCAGATTGCTATAGGGCCTATACTGTTAATTGAATAGATGAAATAGAATAAGTTAGAATATGTGAACTAATGACGATTTGTAAAATGGCTTTATTGAAATATGGTTACAAAGTGCAGAGAGCAACAAGGACACGTCCTTACTGTTTGGCGTCAGTCGTACTAAGGGACGCTGAGCTAGCTTTATTTGAACAGGAAAGCATCCTGCCGTAATTAGGTCAGCAATGACGCAATAGCAAAGTCGTAAAAGATACGAAACTAAAGTGAATAATTTTAACACTCCTTCTCACTTGCTTGTGAAGTATCCTACAGTTTAAGATTACACACAATTCATATTTGCTATATATATGTTTTACTCACAGAATTAGTAACAGACCTTTCAATTATCCTAGAAATACTCCTGGTATTAGCACCTTATTATTTATCAGATCATTAGTCAGAATTTAAACACAGTAGACAAACTACCTGACTTAGCAATAACATTTGACTTAGGACATGACTTAGAATTATAGCATCTTTCAGTTATAATGAGAGTTCAGTTCTAAAAAATAGAGATTTTGAGAAGAAAGTCTCTTCTCAGTGTTAGAGTGAAGTAGGTTTGACAAAAACTAATTGTCACTAGGCCTCTTCACTCCAGTCATGGTGCGGAGCTTGTGGAACTGCTCCTTATTCAGACCTTTGGTTAGGATGTCTGCGACCATGTCCTCACTGGGACAGTACTGTAAATCTACGGTACCGTTTTCCACTTGCTCACGGATGAAGTGGTACTTAATACCAATGTGTTTTGCACGACCATGAAACTGGGGGTTTTTGGCCATGCAAATAGCTGATTGATTATCCTCGTAGATCAGCATTGGTGTGGTTGGTGCATTCGTTAGGTCACCAACGAGTTGCTTCATCCAGACTGCTTCCTGAGCAGCACTTGCCAAAGCCATGTACTTGGCCTCAGCGGTGGAGAGAGCTACACAGCTTTGCTTCTTACTTCTCCAGCTGACGGCGGTTCCACAGATCTGGAAAATGTACCCTGAGGTGGATCTGCGGTCATTGATGTCGCCGGCCCAATCAGAGTCGGAGAAACCAAGACAGTCGCCTGGATTTCCCTTCTCGAAGCATAGACCATAGTCGATGGTCCCCTTCAGGTAGCGCATGACTCGCTTCACTGCCGTCCAGTGCTCGTTTGATGGTTTCGAGCAGAACTTAGCTACATTACTCACAGCATATGTGATGTCTGGTCTTGTCCATGTAGATAAGTACAGTAGGCTGCCAACAGCTGATTGATACAGCGACTGGTTGACGGCCTCACTATCTTCATTAGATTTGGTGAGTTTGACGCTAGTGTCCACTGGCGTCGCCACAGGTTTGGCCTCGCTCATCTTGAATTTCTCAAGCACTCTCTCAGTGTAAGCTGATTGACCCATCCAGATATTCACAGGATTTGTCTCTTGGTCAACAGCTACACCCAAGAAGTATTTGAGTTTACCCATGTCGGTCACAGTAAACTCATCAGCGATGGCCTTCTTCACCTTCCTCATTTTGTGTTCATCTCCTGCTGCTATGATTATGTCATCAACATAGACAGCAAGAATCACCAATCCTCCTTCTGATGTGTATATACACGGGTCATTAGTAGATTGGCTGAACCCAATCTTGCACAAGTGTTCGTCGAGTGCAGCATTCCAGCAGCGTGGTGATTGTTTAAGGCCATAGATGCTCTTCTTTAGCCTACAGACGAGATCTTCTTTGCCTCTAACCTTAAACCCTTCTGGCTGCTTCATATACACTTCCTCCTTCAGGGTGCCATTTAAGAAGGCTGTTGTCACATCGAGCTGATGCAGATGGAGATTATCTCTTGCAGCTAGTGCAATCACTGTGCGGACTGACTCTGACCTCACTACTGGACTGAAGGTCTCATCATAGTCCAGTCCGTACTGTTGGGAAAAACCTTGTGCAACTAGCCTTGCCTTGAACCTCTCGATGGTTCCATCTGCTCCCAACTTCTCCTTAAACACCCACTTGCTGCCGACAGTCTTCCTGCCCTTTGGGAGTTGAACCAAGTCCCAGACTTGATTTCCATGGAGTGAGTCCATCTCCATTTTCATGGCATCCTGCCATTTCTTCTTGTTTGGTCCTGACACTGCATCCTGTAGAGAAGTTGGTTGGGGATTAGTGTGAGTCAGTTGCACCCATTCGCCATACATGTTAGGTGCTCTCCTCTCCCGACGTGGCCTTTGAGCTGCTGGCTCCTCTGGCTCTATCCCTTGCTCAACTTCCTCTACCACTGGCACATCTTCCTCTACCACAGACTCGTTGTCACTGCTGTCAAGGAGTATGGTTGTCTCGATAGAGCAGCTAGGCTCCTTCTTAACCACAGGTTCGGGCTCCTTCTCCACAGCAGATTGCTCCTTCTCAACCCCATGCTTTGTCTCATCAAAGATGACATCACGGCTGAGAATCACCTTGGAGCGCTTCACATCATACAGTCTGTATCCCTTGGTAGTGGTACCATAGCCAAGAAAGATGCACCTCCTGGCTTTAGGATCGAATTTCTTTCTTTCATCCTTAGGTATGTGAGCATAGGCTAGACAGCCAAACACCCTCAGCATACCTACATGAGGTTTCTCACCAGTCAGAGACTCATAAGGGGTCATTCCCTCAACTGCAGTGGTTGGGCTCCGGTTCCTCAAGTACACAGCTGTAGACACAGCTTCTGCCCAAAACTTGCGGGGGAGTGTAGACTCAGACAGCATACAGCGAGCTGTCTCGACGATCGTGCGGTTCATTCTCTCCGCAACTCCATTTTGCTCCGGCGTTTTTGGTACAGTTAGCTCCTGTCTGATTCCTTCCTTCCTTAGATAGGCTTGAAACTCTGTTGAGGTATACTCGCCACCATTGTCAGACCTAAGTGCCTTCAATTTCATGCCCGTAGAAGTCTCTACCTGGGCTTTCCATTCCAGAAATTGATTGAACACTTGGTCCTTGTGTTTTAGCACATACACCCAGGTGTACCGAGTCTTGTCATCAACAAAGGTTAGGAAGTATTCACAGCCACTGAGTGATTTGGTACTCATCTTCCCACACACATCACTATGTACCAAACCCAACACTGCTTCACTTCTCTTTGCACCACTGGTAGGAAACTTGGTGCGATGATGTTTTCCTTGAACACATGGTTCACACACACTTACATCACCATTCATAGCACAGTCCAGTCCAACAACCATGCTTTCTGCGTTTAGTTTCCTCATATTCTGATTGCCGAGATGTCCATATCTCTTGTGCCACAGTTCTTCAGTGGGCTTGTTCCCTCTCTGTGTCACAGCTGCAATGTGGTGGTTCTCCTTACAGTTCACATAGTAAAGATCTCCTACTCTCTCTCCTGTTACCACAATCTCACCATTAGAGTCAATAAATTGGCATCCATGATGAGTAAATACAGTACGCTCTACATAGCGAGTGGCCTGAGAAATACTAAGGAGATTGAAAGAGAGCTCGGGCACATATAAGGAATTTCTCAGTTTAGCAGTCTTCACTTTACCTTCAGGGAGTTCCATTTCCAGTGAGACAGTTCCAGTCCCTATTCCAGGTAGATCATACCCATCTCCCACTGTAACTCCTTGTGGTTGATCAAGAGGGGTATAAGTAAGGAACTTAGACCTATCGTTGCACATATGACTCGTGGCTCCAGAGTCAATGATCCATCCTCCCGGTGCTGCCCCCTTGACGGACAGAGCGTGTATCACAGTCAGCCCGACGTAGTCACTGTCAGAGCCGCTGTCCTCCCTGGCGCTGTGCGCTCTGTGTGGCTTGGTCTTTCCTTTGTCCTTACCCTCGGACTTCTTAAGCGCGGGACACTCACGCTTAATATGGCCAATCTTTTGACAACCGTAGCATTTAGGTCCTTTAGCAGTCGCTTTCTGACCCTTTTGCCGCCTCACAAACATTGCCTTCTCCGATGCTGTACTGTGTGAGGAAGTACCATCCTCATACTTTCTCTCCTCATGGAGCAGTCGCTCCGTGACTACTTCCATCTTAGGCACATCTGTACATGCCTCGAACGCCGTAACAAGCATGCCGTAGGAGTCCGGTAAGCTGGCGAGAAGGTGCACTACTCGGTCCTCATCAGTAATGGCGTCCCCAACTACTGATAGTGCACTGAATGTTTCAGTCATTGTCCTTATGTGATCCTGTACAGAATCACCATCCCTCAGCTTTAATGAATACAGTTTCTTCCTCAGATGAAGCTTGTTGGCCCATGACTTCTTCTGAAACTGATCCGCTAGCTTGGTCCATACTGCGACGGGACTTGTGGGCTCTCCAACCAAATACAAGAGAGCTGGGTCAATTGATAGAACAATGATGGCCAAGGCTTTGTCCCATCTACTATCAAACTTTACCCTAGCATCACCATTCTCTGGAGTTGGTCGAGTTTCAGTCCCTTGTACAATATTCCACAGCCCATCCTTCATCAAGGCCATTTGGCACTGTAACTTCCATGTTGGGTAGTTACCTCCCTTGAGTGAAGAAATAGATGCTGTATTTGCCGCCATTTTCAATTTGAGTGTACACAGAAAAACTCCAAACTTCTAAGTCACATAAAAGTTCTTTCCTGCACTCAAAAGTTCACAAAATTTAGCTCGGCATCTGCACAAAGTACTCACTGACTATTTCGTCCACAGTTGAAGGTGTCTGGGCCCATAACCTATTGAAATATGGTTACAAAGTGCAGAGAGCAACAAGGACACGTCCTTACTGTTTGGCGTCAGTCGTACTAAGGGACGCTGAGCTAGCTTTATTTGAACAGGAAAGCATCCTGCCGTAATTAGGTCAGCAATGACGCAATAGCAAAGTCGTAAAAGATACGAAACTAAAGTGAATAATTTTAACAGGCTTATCCACTTACACGACAATCGACGACCGACAAAGGTGACCGACAATCCGTTCTCTACCATCGTCGGTCACCTTCGTCGGTTCCCGGTATTTACTTGCACGACTAAAATTGCTCATTTGGTCACCGATTGTTGGTCACCTAGGGGTGACCGATTGTCGGTCCCCGGTATCCACTTGTACGATAATCGTGTACCAGGTGTATTTATGTGATAATAATGTCTATATATAATTGTCTATAATGAAGTTTCCAACGTGTGATTACTACCGGGGATAGCTCTGCTCAAACAGACTAAATATGTGATCTATAGTACCAAATAATTATAGGTTTTAATATATTTCTTTATGTTCTTTGATATGTTAAATAATATTATATGGAAATCGATCAAGGCCATTCTCAGAAAAGTCTTGCATTTCAGGGTTTGAAATCGAAAAGCAATATCAACATCAAAGAACAATATCAACAATAATACAAATAAAGTCTCACAAATAAATCCAGTTTCGTCACAGAAGTACAAGAGCCTGTAGAGTCAAAATACATTTGGAATGTTTAATATATACATAAATAAATAGGACCCACCCTTTTGGAATATTTGTATCAGACACAACGCTGGGGGGTGGATTTTACTTTTATAAATTTTTAAGATTATTTAAATACCTTTCTACCTATGTTTACCTCATGTTAACACTGCCTAATGTGCGAGGCTCTTAATACTGTTCTTATTCATAATGATTTGCTTTGATATATATATAGAAAAGGAATTCAATAAACGTCATAATATATTTGTTACCTTTTTGTATGCACACCAGCAAACTCTGAGAATAGTGTAACTGTTACATAATGTTTATTTGCTGAATAAAAATCTTAAATACAATACAATACAAAATGGTGGAAATATTAAAGGTTCATTTAAACATTATGAAGGCTGTAGAAACACTATGATTAACAGAAACCCTAGAATTTTTTCCAAGTATTTCCTTGCTAATATATATTTCTATCGCCGTGCAATATTAAATAGTATGGAGATCGTCATTCAGACACTCTTCAAGCTTATTTCTACCAAGAAATAATTTAACAATATCCATATTGCAATGAAAAAGAAGATTTTGCTGTAAAACTGATGAAACACTATTGGTCGAAGGTTAAGGAAGGTATTGATGAGCATATAATGGAAATGTGATAGAGATAGAAATATGAACTGTTTTTTATCGGTCCCACACGTTTTTAATGTAATGAAATGCCCTTATTAGGGCTCAGGCGATAGTTGTGGAAAAAGAACATAACAACGTCATGATGAATTGATATATATAGAAGCAAACTGAATAGACGAATTGTATTGTATTGTTTAATAATATGTAAAGACATGGAGAAGGAAGAATAAGGATGCTTGTGATTTCGAATGAATTTGTTGGGTTGAAGATGAATCGGTAGAATACTAGTAAATTGTATATGCTATATAAATGTGTAATATGAAATTAGAATAGAATCTGGAAGGCAACGCAACAAGACATCGGCAGAGTCGACATGCGTATTTGTTATGATTATATTAAATGTGAATGGCCTTATTTTTGAAATAATAAAAAAAAAAATTATGAAAAATTAATGACACCCCCCCCCCCCACCATATTAACTTTTCAGAAACTCATCGTTTTGTGCGTTTTCAGACATTTAGCCAACTAGGAAAGGTCATTTTTGCATAGAAATAATGGGAGACTTTTAAAGTCTAAATAATCACCAAAAAATACCATCAAATAATTAAAAATCAATAGAAATGATAAAAAATGAATGTACAAATCAACGCCAAACTATTCACCAAAATCAGGGACCCGCAAACCATGTACAAATACAAATATTCACTAAAAATAGCAATAATTCTATATAAATCAATTTAAACGATAAAAATAAATGTACAAATATACTCTAAACTTGACAGTAATGAACAGGAATGAAAAGAAGGTTCATCTACATCATGAGCACCACTAATATGGCCATTTAAACAGAATAAATAAATAATTTAGGGGTTCCAACAAAAATGGGGGGTCCCGACAATCGTGACCCCTCCCGACGATTACTAAAATTTTAGTAATCGTCGGGAGGGGTCACCGATTGTCGGGAGCAGGCGACCGATTGTCGGTGACCAGGTGACCGATTGTCGGTGACCCGGTATCCACTTGCACGATTGTCGGGAGCATGAGGTGACCGATTGTCGGTCACCCCAAAGTGACCGACAATCGTGTAAGTGGATAAGGGGCTTAATAGATTGATGTCATGCATTGTTATTTTATAACAAAATGATTGTATCTGATTTATTAATTATTTCCAACCAAGGCGATCTTGCAAGAACTGTGGGAACACAGGAAGTTTCAGCCTAATTCCTGATGTTGTAATTGTTTCTTGAAAGGAAATAAAAACATTTATATTGTAGACTCTCCTAATTTTTCAAGTATATTTAGCTACTTTACTACCATTAACAATTATTGCTTACAACTTTTCATGCATAAACAAAATATAGAAGTACTTATCGGATGTGCTAGTGTTTAGGCTACCATTTTTGCAACTTAAGACTCATTTTCCTGTGACACATCACATTTGTTCTTACTGGTCTAAGGATCTCAATGAAGCTTGTGGCTCCTTGTGATAGCTCTTTACAACCTCAATGACCATTGAATAAACATTGGTAGACACAGCCATTCGTTACTTTCAATAATACTATTCAAAACAGCATTCTCAGTTGTACTACAAAATGTTATACTAAAGTTCAAAGTCAATTGATATGTGCGATTCTCGGGGTATATGGTAGAGCTATAGCATATCGGCTGGTTACCGATATGAATAATAATAAGCTGGAAGAGTTATATAAGATTCAGAGTAATCTGAGAAGTAATTCTTTATTCTCAAACATAGGTAGAGGTAGATATTTGCCAGGGCCCGATGAAATATCTAAGTGATAACATGTTTATTTCTAATTCTGAAAATCTTTGCAAAAAAAATTGAATGTGCATTATCTTCTTCAATTATTGAATGAAATCAAAACATTTTAATGATAAGGGTTTTTTTCCAATTAGCATTCGAAAGTGCTTTTATTCTTCTTTGGGATTATATGAAAATATCATCATTTTATTTTTATATAAATGAATGAAATGACAGTTTCAAGGTTAAGAGGAAAGGGCACCTATAGGCCTACTGGTAATTTGTGATGTGTTTTAAGAAATTGAGTCACAAGTCGCAACAAATGAATCTCAAGATATAATCATATTTGAAACGATGAGATCAAGGCCAATGATGGTAAACATTAGGACATCTAGAAAGTGTTTCTATATTTTTTATTGGATATAGTTTTGTTTGGAAAAAAAGTTTGCAATATACATTTACGTACAATTTATCAACTGTATTCCAATAATTCAAGCTATTATTTTTCCCATATAAACAAAATCCTTCGAGTCCAATTCAAAGTATTATATCTACATGGGCATGGAAAAGACATTATCGTCCTACCCCACAAAAACCACAATAGCCATAAATTTTAACTTGAGTTGGGTTCTTGGGAAAATACTTCTGGAGTAAGGCTGGGTTTGAACTGAAATTGTAAAAGAAACCTGTGACCAGCAGGTAGTTTCTCTATTCGGATGTGTATAGTAAGGCATGTTTTGATAAATCTCTGTGATTACATAATTTGAGCCTTTTGGCAAGAGGTTTTGATGTCAAGTCGGGAGGTCAGGAGGAATTGCCAATTTCTCTGAAAAATCGGGAGATGTTTGGCACCTCTGCATATATGTATAGGTTGGGTTGAGACTGATGTTAACTGAGAATGCAGCTTTAACAGAAATACAATAATTAAAAAGTCTGTTTCAAAGAAAGTGGATTTATAACTTTTATTTGTCATCAGAAATGATATTTTCAAATTAAAGTTGTGAAAGGATGTTTTGATCCCATATATCTAATCCCCTTTGTGCTTACAAACAACAGACAAGTAGGGCGAATGTACCCAAAGCAAAATATAAGCATTGAAGTCACGAAACAGCTGCCTTCCCACTTAGTACCTTCCATGTAAACTCAAATAATGTGTGCATCACCACTCCAACCCATATTTAATAAACTTCTCACCCTCCCTTAAGGCTTGAAGGCACTATACACATGTTACACCTTCACCTAGAATTAGTTAAATTAATTAAATTCAATGCTACAGTCTACCCTCTATAACTGTGGACCTGAAAATGAAGTGTCTACCTTGTATCCTTAAGTTGAAACCAAATGATATTATGAATGAAAAGTGGATTTCCTAGTGTCTCTGATTCACACACTAGGGTGATTTAGCAACCACAACGCACCAACACAACAGTCACGCATCCACTAGCTACTTGGGATGTGGTGATATTCTATAACCGATGTTGGGATCTCCCGAGAGGCCTAGCTTAGCCATGAGATCCCCACAACGGTAATAATGTACCACCCCATCGCAAGGAGCTAGTGGATGCGTTAGTGTTGTGCTGTGGTTGCTAAATCACCCTAATGACAATTGAGGCACATAGACTCAAGCCAAGGCACAATGATGCACTCTCACTCTCTCGGATATAAACACAACAGTATGATACAGAAATGAAGCTTTCACACAGACACACACAACAACAATTAATGATTTGGGAGGCCCCAAATATTTTGGACCTTGTCCTCATTTATGAAATTTAGAATTCACAATTGTAAATGCTATAATACTCCTCCGTATACAAGTGCTCAACACTTGATACCACGTCAACAAACAAATATGGGTAAATATGTCAGAAACTGTACAATTCGCCTTCACCAATCCTCCAAAATAACTTTAAGACAAAAATAAGGTTCAAAATAGTTTTACATAATCGAACACATTCTTTTAACCATTGCAATAGCAAACATACTCAGATATACCTATTGTATTAAACATTGTTCAGCCTAATTTATCAGAAGTTACCAATTGTGTAGAGCTGCCAATTGTTCATTTTTAGACGCCCCGACCCATATATAATAGTTGGAGGAGTCATTTAAAATAATGTGGCCACAAATTGTGTTCCAATGAGGTACCGGTGACTAATTCCCCTGTATGACAGCGTCCAAAGCCTTCAGTATAACTAACCGCCTTTTCCTCTTTCTGAACAATAACTAAAGCTAACATCGAACACAGATCATTACTTATAGAGCCGGTATTTTATACCCGGGAAGATTAGAGTAATAAATGCGAGTATTTGGAACATTTAAATTATTTTAGTTTGGCCGGCTGACATAACACGACTCAAATAAATTCAGAGATAATTAGCTCCGATATGTCACACAAATGAAATAACATAAACTGAAATAACATCAACTGAACTGAAATAACACTCGAAAACAAATGATATTATAGTCAAAATAGCTACCATAGCCACTTTAACGTTGCATTCTCAGCTAATATATATCAAAAAGATTTTCTATTTTTTGTTCAACAATTTTGAAGGATTTTATCCCATTGTTTTAGCTGAAGGGCTTCATAAACGACCAAATTTATATTTCAGTGGCCCACCGAAATCCTTTGTTGCATCAGTTCCACTTATTATCGCTCACTGGCGCTCCTTTCAGCAAGAGGAAAGAGTATTGTATCATGATAGCTGAGAACACAACTTCAAGGTGGCACAAAATGACGTCATATACATATTGCATGCAGCAAAAAGAATTATTTGAGGATGCGATAATTAATTAAATATAAATACTTTTTGCACATGTTGAAAAACTCTTTTTGTCACATGCGAAATATATCACATGCATGTGTACGTTTAATTTTTCTGGCCTTTTTAATTGTGGCTAATAATTTACGTCATGATTGAGGTACCAGTGAAGCACCGTCTTTATAATATTGAAGCCACACATCTAGACAAAACGTGTAAGGGGTCGCACATGATTATGCTACACATAATTCAATGCAAGGTGTCTCCAATTGAGTTGATCCCATTCCTTCAATTATAGTCTTTATAATGTGTCGATAACCCTGATGAAATAACATAATTTATGTAGACTAGCTAATCTATTCACTTCCTAAGAACCATCATTTATAGATGTTATAGAATTGATGGTTATATGTGAAGTTGGTGAACTGATAGACTGGCACGAGGCAGTGCATGCCGGACATCTGTTCCAATCGCCGACAACTAGGCAGCGATTTACTGGTGGATTTGTTTGACGCCTCAGATACAGAATCAACCTGTAAGAAGAGTAAAGAACAGTTATAACATGGGAAATTTTTTTTGAAGAAAAATATAATAATATGTGTATATACAGCAGGGATGAAAGTGGGGCCATGGCAATAAATACTTAAATATTTCTGATAAGGAGAAAAGCAGCCATGGGTAGGTGGGTTCGGGTGACATTTGAAAAGTGATTTTGATGATTTTAAAGGTAAATGCCAGCGTCGTCAGCACTGCAGCAGGCGGGATTTGCTATTCACTATTGATGTCAATGGTGAAAACTCATCGTGATACAAGTTCAGCTGTATAACTTTTTTTTTAGTTCAATGACCCCCCATTTTTTTTTAATTTGGAGGGTAGAATAATATGTCATGTATAGGCAGATTTTAAAGAAAATTGCATGATTCAATCATCTGCTATTGGGGGAAATTCCGGAAATACCGTTTTTTCCATAGGCTTCTATAATAAACAGTAGTAAATTTCAGCGGTCCCTAAAACAAAAACTAATTCAATGACATATATGGTTTTTGGGGGGCTTTTTAGGTTCTCACAACCATGTTCTTTCTAAATCCAAAGTTTAAAAAAAATCCATGATTCCTTCATTTTTTTTTTATTTTTTTTTTATCAAACACTGGTATTTTCCTTTAACAAAATTTTAGACAAAATGTTGTGAACATTTCCGATTTTTTCCGAAAGTTTTGGGTTAAGAATGATGGAATTTTGATGAAATTCGACAATTTTTAAAAATTTTCAAAAATACTGATTTCAGTTTGAATACTGAAGACTTTCATCCCCGATACAGGCAAACACCATAGCAAAAGTAACTTCATTATATCAGAGGCAAAACAGTACTTAAATCTCGTATCAATAGCCTATGCAGCAATCCAAAATGTAGGGTTCCTTCCTTCCCAGGTGGTGTGCTAACAGTCAACGCTAAGGTTTAATAAATAAAGACCTTAGTTGATATTAAGTAGCATGAGTTAGGAAATTATAACATGTTGAAACTTAACATAGCAGTTGTGTAAGTCTAAAATGGCGTAGAGTGGTTGTTTACCTTAAGCTAAACATACATTAATTTTCCTTTTGATGAAATATTATTTTTTGCGAAGGAGCAATGCCCTGCTTCCCGCGGCCCAACCAACATCAAAATTTCTGACTTTTACTGACTAATTCACCCAATAGGTCACTTCACATATTCTGCCATCAGTGAATGCGGAATTAACCTGTGCCCATGCGCAATTCATTAGACCCATGTCGCTTGGCGGTCATAACACTGCCCAAAGCAACCCTGCGCCCCATGAATATGAGTGAGTGTGAGTGAGATTGGTGGCTTTACGCCCTTATCAACACTTTGAAGTGTTATATCAAGGGCGGGAGAGCTGAGAGGGAGGCAGTTTATGATCATACCCAGGAAAAAGAGATAGAGAAGAAGGGAGAGAGAGACAGAGAAAAGAGACAGAAAGGCACTTTAAGGTCTCACCCAGGACCAGGCACTTTACCCATGAATATGACTCCACATGGATGTTGTCATGGCATAAAGCAACCATCACTCATTCACTCACCCTGTGCCCCAGTGGATAGGTGGCTGTGTTTGTCCCTCACTGTCACACCATGCTACCCTTCGGCCCAATGTAGCAAGCCTGTGCTACCTTGTTTTTGTTGATACTTTCTGACAAAGTTGCCATATTCTAAAATTTAGCGGATGAATTGGCCTGGAATTAGGCATGACTAATCTTAACATATGGTCCAATAATCTTGCCCAATTTATTGGGCACAGAGCAAAAATTATTGCTGCGACAAGTGGGCAAAGTGCAAATTTAAAAGTTTTTTTGACAAAGATTTTCCGTATTGACCAGAAATTATCTAAATATTCAAATATTTATCTTTGTCTTTGGCAACTTACAAGTTTGTTTCTACAGGCCTCAGATCGAAAATTACTGACTTTTTACTGATGCACATACAAAATTACTGACGTTTAAAGTCCTTAAAACCCCTAATCAAAATTGACTGACTGACTGCGGGAACCAAGAATGGGCCCAAGGCAAGATACATCCCAAAATAAGGTTCTTTTTCAGGAGCAGCTGCTCCACTATTTAGCCAAGTAGTAGGGACCGTTAGCGTAGCAGAGGAACCATACCAGGTGTGATGTCAGTAGTGGACCCCTTGCTCACACTCTTCACCAGATAAGCACAACACAATGCCAAACACAGGGCCACTACTCAGCTCAGTTGATGGCCATTCTATGATAAACATGGAAAGAGTTGGTAGCAATTCAAACATACTTATGCCAAGCAGTTTCCCCTGGATAATAACATTTGTTTAAACAAAAATACTGTAAACATCCTGGCCTGTGTATACGATAAGTAAATGTGTGAGTTATGGGCGAATCTAATATTATCAGTCAAATGTATGTGTGTGTATGTGATATCAACTGCAGCTTCTAATAAAGTATTTACAGCAGTAATACAACATGGATTTCATAGTAGAGAGGGGAGTTATCGCTGTATATTGATCTTGGTCGTTCGGTAAATGATGATTTTGGTGAAAGATGTAATAAAGTTGTTGTTTCTTATTGATTTTATTTGACACATGGATTTCAGTCAGAAGCACTGGACTGTCTAATGGTAGGGCTCCATTGGTATGCTATGGGCTTACGCTAAAGAATGGTTAAGGGTAACTACCCCTAATGTGCCAGTAGTACCCTACCTTAAATGAGTTTCACTTATGTCCCACACATTTAGAAAATAAAAGGAAGATATATGTTGGTATCACTTAAATGATTAGGTGATTCTTAAGCCAATCCAATTTTCAAAACATCAAAACCAGGACCAAGTTTACATATACATGTATGCATATGAATCACTGTAGAAGTCACATTACCTTCTCAATTGTCCAGCCTTGATTGCCACTTAGCCTTATAACATAAGGGAATGAGAATGCAAAAGGTATTTTGGTGGGAGCAGCAGTACTAATTCTAATATGCGAGAAATGATAATGCAAAGCAGACATTAGGAAGAAATTATGATAAAAAACTACTGAATAATAATGGACAACTATAGAACATAAACACTAGAAATATAAACTACATGCAAAAATAACAACACTCACTTCATCAATGGAAAATGAACTAGGAAACATAAGTGATGACTGATTTTCACTGCCACTTTTCCAAGAATCAGCCTCCACTTGCTCTGGAATAGCACAAATCAAAGAGATAATTATCTGACTGACGCGGTGCAAGAAATAAAGAATAATAGTCGGTGCTTACTTCAAGCATAGAGAATTTCGCTTCTCAAACCTCAAGGGAAATCTGCGCTCATGGGGGCCAAGGAAATTGCTTCATTTCCTCAAGAATTCAGTTTAGCTAAAATATGATGTCTTGAATTGAAATGTACCAAGATAAGTAACAAATAATAAAGATTTTCTGGAACTATACTTTGCCGAGAGCATGGTAGAATAAAAAGATCATGGCCCTGGGAAATTAAGAATAAAAACAGAGGATTATAGAGGTTAGCATTTATGGATGTTTTTCATCATTTGATATAAAGGTCTGTACGACTTTGATAGAAAGTCCCTCAGGTTAGTTTCAAATTCATACACCTATTTCAAGGAACCAATCCAAACACTATACAGTCTTTCCTAAACATGATTGTCAGTGAGGACGGTTAGAGGTCAGGGGATTTAGACAGATTTGAATGAAATCCAGTAAAGATGCTGTTCATGACTACTACCAAGTGAAGGCCTGTTGTCTCTCACAATGGCTAATGAGGGTCGAACAAATACAAATACGTTGATATGCAATCGATGAGAGCCCACATACCATATAACCAATTAGTCTTTGTCAATGACTAATCGTTTATTCTAAAATTGTACAATGCTGTAGGGCCACATCCACTTTTGTCTTCACAGCATTAAATTATGCCCCATGTTCACTGAGCCAATTATCTTGACAGTTGGCCATTGTTATGTAGGAGAAACAGGGCAGTCAGGCCACCGGAGATGCATGGAAGACTTTCTGTCTGTCAAGATTAGTTGAATCTTGTCTGGCTGTTTTTCCATCTGTCAGTCAAGCTGTGAGAAAGCCAGCCCAGTGGACAAGGGGTTTTAAGCAGGTTTACTGAGGCATACAGAAGATTATGGCAACAGCCAAAGTGAAACACCATTAGCTCCTCTCGGCAAAGCTCTTGATCGATTAGAAGTGTGAAAATAATTTAAGCCATTCCATGAACCCAAGGCAATATGAATAAAGCACCTAATCTAGAAGTATATACAAGTTATAACAGTTCTTTATGTATGGCAACATATGGCGCAGATTATTCCTGAGGTATGTGAATATTAAATTTTCCATGATTGCAGTTATTCAATTAGGAAGGGACTCGCAAAGAACACTTTCTAGTTACATCTGAACAGACAGACAATAGCCAAAGATAAAAATAGAGAGAAGATATAAAATGCACACTTGGACGAGGAATTCAACTAGTCTAAGAATTAACATATTGTGTGAAAGTAACCAGTTAAATGAAGGGGTTTATTTTTTATGGTTGTCTTGAAGGGACAAATGAAGATATACGGGTGCAATAAGCAATAAATATCTATTTTATACCATAGATGACTAATATTAAAGAAACTACAACAGTACTGGTTACACAATAACTAGATGCGTCAGTTAATTCATATGACCACTTAGTACTTTCAATTAGCCACAGGAGGACAAACACTAACTAACAATATCTAAGGTAAGAAAATTGCCATGTAACTGTACATACGGCATCCAGTAGGAGAAAATCTTGTTTCCTGCCCCGGTGAAGCTGAAGGCGTGTGGAAATCTTCTTCACTATTTGATGAGACATTATGAGTGTCAACCTGCGAAAGACATGATAATAAAATATTCTTTATATGTTGAAATAATGAGTACAAATTTGAGCTCTTTCACAGCATACCTAGAAACCTAGAGTGGTTAGATAAAACACAAGGGGACAATGGATGAGTGTGGATCTCACACTGCATATCACACCCTCATCTCATTATCATTATTTCATTACCCTCATCTCATTCATCACCTCATTCCGTATAAAGTCGAGTACTAGACTAGTTTTTCTCATTAGATACTATGTGTTTCATGTATAATAAAAGAATGAAATAAGAAGGTATATTGCATATGCCCTGCGACAAAATGTACATAATAGATACAGGGCTGTTATGAAAAACAGTGTAAGTTGAGATGTTCCCTGTATGTAAATAAAAATATTTGAACAACAAAATATGCTTTCGAATTTTTGCTTTACCATCACAACTGATTTTGCGGTTTGGAGTGAGGGTCTAGACTAGTACCAGTACAGGAAGACGGTTGCATCTTAAAATAACAGATCTATATATAAGCACAACGTGAATAATACGAATAGTGAACCAATTGGGAAACAGCTTTAGCAAGATAGAGAACCTGGGACTGTTCAATTTCTGAGCAAATGATCCACAACTTGAGCTATCCTGGGAATAAAAGATCAACGGGTCACAATCAGGTGCTAAAACCCAGGTCCTTCAATGATTTTGTTTGAAGGGCTTAAATAGTGCTGCTCTGAAGAGACTGGTCATGGCACCAACTGCAGTTGGTTTAAGTTGACTCTCAGTTAACGTCAGCCAAAAACGGAACATTTTCTACTTCTTGTTCCATTCTTTTCCAACCCATCTAAAAGTCATTTGACCAAAATTTTGGAGGTTTTATGTTCAGTTGTCAGCATGAAATAACTTACCTCAAGGTTCAGACTGTATGAAGAGGAGGAGGAGGCTGAATCATTTGGGGTCAGATGTGAATTTGCTGAAGTATTAACAGGAGTTCGTTTAGTGATCACAGGTGGTGCCATTTCCCTAAAGGAGCTGGATGATTCTAAATGGGAGCCCTTATTTACAGTTTCTGGATCAAGGGTATCCTTTTTGTCCAAATGTCTGTGGGGAACACCAAGATGTTTGCTCACTTTAGCAGGCGACTCATTGGTGCTGACTGTCCCTTTCCTTTTAACAGTAGATTTTTTCGTTTCATTGTCAGTTTTCACATTATAAGCTGATGAAGTTGTTCTTTCAATCTGATTGTTCACATCAGTAATGAGATTGTGTTTCTCACTGCGTTTCTTACCAGATGCATACACCTGAAGCTCAAATGACTCTGAAATATCATCCAGACCAAAGTTGTCGTCAGAACCATCATCCTCTTCTTCAGTGCTCATTTCATAAGATTTCTCCTTTGATATTTTGTCTGGCAAAGATGAAGCATCTTTTAGTTGTGTGTATGCATTAGTTTCACCTGCACCATGTTCTTGCCTTAGTCCTCTGTTGGTAAAACTCTTTCCCCCAATGGTCCTTCCGTAATTAGTTTGTGTTCTAACTGAATTGTCTGCAGCACATACATGCACATATTCAGCAGCACCATCGTTGTCTGTACAGTTGCTTATTGATACAGGTAGTACTGAATTTGTTCTACTTTGACCAGTACCATCTAAGTGTGCACTATCTAAGCTATCAAAACTGACATCTGTATTTGCATTGTAATCTTCTTCCCTGGCACGATCATTATTTCTGCTATCTATAGATTCTATACTGTTATCCATATTCCCACTGCAAGTTCCTTTTTGCCTCAGTTCTTTGTTCTGACCAGTACTATCTAAGCTTGCACTATCTAAGGTATCAAAACTGACATCTGTATTTGCATTGTAATCTTCTTCCCTGGCACGATCATTATTTCTGCTATCTATAGATTCTATACTGTTATCCATATTCCCACTGCAAGTTCCTTCTTGCCTCAGTTCTTTGTTCTGACCAGTACTATCTAAGCTTGCACTATCTAAGGTATCAAAACTGACATCTGTATTTGCATTGTAATCTTCTTCCCTGGCACGATCATTATTTCTGCTATCTATAGATTCTATACTGTTATCCATATTCCCACTGCAAATTCCTTCTTGCCTTAATTCTTTGTTCGTACAACTCTTCACCTCAACTGTCCTTCCTTGATTAGATTGTGTTTTATCTGAATTGTCTGCATCACACACATGCACATATTCAGCAGCACCATCTTTGTCTGCACTATGACTTCCTTCAATACTATTGCTTACATTATCCACAGTGTTAACTCTCTTCTCTCCAACATTGACTGCACTATCTAAAGGATCGAAACTGACATCTGTACTGGCATTGTATGCTTCTTCCTTGGCACATTCATAATCTTTGCTATCTATAGATTCAATACTGTTATCTGCACTTCCACTGCAAGTCCCTTCTTTTACACTGTGATTTTCAAGATTTCCAGTGGGTGCTGAACTTTGGTCTGCATGTTCATTTGGAGTAACAGCATCTGTAGTTTCTTTTACAGTGGCAAGTAGTTTTACCCTTGCAGTCGGCTCTTTTGCATGTGATTTTGTGTCAGGTGAAACCATGTTAGCATTTTCATCTTCTGAACATGCAAGAGTTGTTCCTGTTGGGTACTTGTTCCCTCGTTCAATGGACTGCGCAATAGTGTCAACCTTACAATCATCTGCGTTTGTAGTTTCCATCAAATTGTTGTCAATGGCATGGTGACTAGAGGTAGCATTTTTTCTGTAAGATTAGACAAGACAAAAACATGTGATATAAATAAGGTTCATATTTACTAAACAAGATTTGGTGACCATCTCTACCAGCTATATCTTCTGTTACTAAAACCAATCTTTTAATAGGCTTCCATTTGGACTAGGATTCAAGTTGCCAACTTGTATTCGAGGAATTGTAACGCTTATGATTAAATGGAGAAGGTTAATGAAATCCCAATTAATTAAGATTCAGGCAGAGTGGTAAAGCTTGATCTCACAATATACCTAAGTACCTCCTACAATAGTCCCTATGACTGTCGTTTCTAGCTCACCTGCAATTTTCATCATATGATTTTATAGCAAGAGCAATGCTGATGATATCCTCTTCAGTCAATGATTCCTTTTCTGCGAGGATTGATGCAAAGTCTTTGATGAGGGGAGAGCGGTCGCCTTGTAGCTTAATAATAATATCTGGCTGGGCCAGAAGCTGAAACAAAATGACATTCATAAAATATATTAACTATTCTACTGAAATGGTTGAGCAGTGATTGAGTGCTGCCTAGATAATCTAGTGGACAAAAAAAAGGATCAGATTCTAATCTTCAACCAATCATCAACCTGTCCCTTAAAATTACCTCCAGCCTTATATATATTGCAATTTTATATCCATCCCCCGACCCATACTGATTAAAGTAGCATTCTCAGCTATTATGACAAAATTTACTTATTGTTTTACCTATAGGACTGAAATTATCAATATTTTGCTGCTGTTATTTTTATGTGATTATTATGAGTTGAATGGGAAGAGAAAATGATTGCCAGTAAGCGAAAACACTGCAGCAAATGATTTTGGTGGGGTAAATGTGGACATTTATGTCATGTAACAAAATAAGTTTCGGATTACACACTTTGTTAGCTTCTTCCCTAGTACATTTAAAACCTTTTATAACTGGATATTTCAGGTGGGAGACCGGGTAAGGAACAAAGAATATCATTTATAATAATGTTGATAATAACCATTTCACTTTTCTAGTACAACTGAGACAGATTCTTAGGATGAATACTGATAATAACATCTTAATTTTCTAGTACACTGAATATGTAATAATACTGATAATTTTTTGTATTAATTTCAGGCCTATATAATATCTAAACTATAATATTTTAATTTCCTACTACAATGAGTACTTCTAGTACATCTAGATAGAAATAATTTGAAAAGCCACTTTATACAAAAATTACTTTAACATTTTTTATATACGGTATAATTCTTCATGAATGTATATAAAATGTGATAGTGGAAAGGGAATGTAACTGACAGAAATCCCAACACTAGCACCCTTACCTTAGTTATCATAGTATCAGGAAGCATCTCCTCAACTTTCTTTGTAACATCATCAATATGTTTCTTCAGTTTAGCGAAGAAATTGGGGCCAAAGTCTTCTTTCATGCCATTGGCAAAGTACTCCTGACGACGATCTTGTTCATTAGTCAAAGGGATGAAAAAATTCCGGAAATAATGCTGGGCTGAAGTCATGGTCTGTATGGTTCGCGCAGGCTGAAAGAGGGAGAAACATCCAAAGATTGCTTACATTATATTTCTTTTTGTTTTGTTATTTTTACCAACAAAAGCCTTCCTCCACTGATCCGGACATTGGTTTGAATCCAATCTTCTTTAAATAAGTTTATGCAGACATGGCAAAACATGCCAGTCCTTTGTCAGTAAAAGACAGGACGGACTCATGAAACTCCCTATTGCCTGGTAAAAATTTGACCGATTTTTGCCATGAAATACAAAACTGCATTTTTTCTATATTGTTTGGTCGGACCCACTAAAACGTGGTCGGTAAAACCATTTCCATTTATGTTAAAGGATTAATGACCAACATTGGGGAGCTGCTGGTGCAATGTTTGGTGTATAATCCCAAGGCAAAGCCGAGAGAAACACAAACAGTGCACCAGCAGGTGCGAAATGGAGGTTATTAATCTTTTTAGTTTCTGAAAAAAGTAAAATGTCATAGGAGGTAAGAACAAGGATCAGCAGGAGGCTTTTTAGTCTAAAGCTTATTGTGTGTGTCAGATGACTGGCACAATCATGTCAAGACAGATCAGCCTTACGGATCACTATGTAACACTATTGACTGTGTTCTTGACTGTAGAATGTAAAAGCTATAGTAACTAAGCAATTGAGGCTGAATGTATGTACCGCTAATGGATGAGAATATCCTTCAGGGGGGAAATACTGGTCCAGTCGCGTTAAGACATCTTTATGTCCCTCTTTTAGCATCTCAAACAATATCTGAAACAAGAGAAGCAAACATTAATTACTGAATATATTAAGTTACACCTCCAAAAGTGAATTTCAGCAAGTTGGATAACTATTTGTTTTCTTATAATACATTTTGGAAAAACCAGGTGAGAAAAGGAAGACAGGGTTAAAAAAACTTACGAGTATTTTTAAACCAGTGATACTTTTGATGTAAAGTCTGAAAGGTATGCGTTCCCCAGTGGCATTGTAAAGATCATTTATAAGCCTTAGGGCAGTTATATATTCTTTGGCGTCATCTTGTTTCATGATGGTTTCAATGGTGACCAACATGAATCTCACAGAGACATTGGATGGGCCTCCAATAAGTTCTTGCATCGCTATTTCTTTCATTTCTTCAAAGGAGAAAACTGGAAAACAAAAATGTAAAGTTTTTATCAATATGCAAAAAAAACCTATTCGATTTGTGTCAAGCAGCGCACTGATTAGCTTGGAGAGTCGGACAAATACTCATTGTTCATGATGCAGGAAGATTATTATGTAGGCGTATAGGGTGAAGTTGTGAGAAAATGTATAATTCACCTTCATCAATCCTCTCAAATAACACAAATCTAAGAAAAAATATGATTTAAAATTCAGTTCAACAGAACAGAACAAAATTTTGTAATCAAGGCAACATAAAATATCTTGAGATATAACTAATATTTCTCATTTTTCAGCCCAGGCAGTTTAGCAGAATTCAATAAATGTGAATAACTATTAAGTGTACATTTTCTGACGGCTTTACCTAACCGTGTATATTTGTTATCCAACCAGGAAGTGTGATTGAGTTCTATGGGCTAAGCAATGACTAATAAGTAGTGACGCAATCATTAAATATTTTTTTGACGGTAGCATTATTTTTCAAACTGGAAAAGAAGCAGAACTAAAAAGGGATTACAATTAAAAATATTTTGACAGAATGAAGTTATTACTGTATACATGTTGAAAATAAAATCATTATCTAGTTACTTCAGAATCTAAGTTACAAAATGAACATCAGTATGGTATATAGGCCTAAGCTGTAATATATTTAAACAATAAGATATTATGTACTTCATTACAAGTCATTTATATCGTATAATACATGCCTGGTGTAGGCTAAGTTAAATAATAAATTGTGAAGGCAAAATGACAAAATTGTTTTATATCAAATTCAGAACTTTCTAGTCATGGTGAATTATCCGCACCCAGTTGTCCTTACATACCATGGATTGCAGAGGTCATCCTCTTGTGGCAGGAGTAGTCGACCAGCCATTCGGCTATGAGTTCCGCCGCCATTTTCCTATAAGCTGGGAAGAACGGATATGAGAATAATATTATGGTATACTTGTTGGTGGGGAGTAAAGATATACCGTATTGTGTTGGTCAGTGTCAGGATAACTAATACACGGTGTAGGTGTATATTAAATGACTTATGTAAACGCTCCACCTCTCTGCTTGGTACAACATATAAACAAAGTGGCAGGTATAGCCCCAATAAACTGTCAGCCTTGCTCCTATGTATTGTAGGGCCTACGCGTGAATAGTCACTTGAATGTAGTGTATGTAGGCCTACTATATACCGCTGGGCCTACTGGCTGATTATATAGCTAATAATAATAGAAGATGGTAACATTGAGATGATAATCATTGTAAATTCCGAGAACTGAGAACTTGTTACTGGTAGCCTACGTTTCGGGCTGGTTGGTGTATGCCCTTCATCACGGAAAAGTAGGCCTATTAATTAATTATATATGACGTAATTTGTATACGGTAATTACTAATGTAACTTTTTAATTTTATCACTATCAGGGAAGTATATACCTCCTGCTTAATCTGGATTACAATATCAGCACTGCCACGCACTGTCCAAGATTCTACAACTTTCTGTGAATACACATCACATTTACAATAACCATCCATAGAGTTGAACCACAGGTTTTCCAGTTCTTATCCTCCCAAGGCCTAACTTACTAAGTCTAAGGTAGGGAATTTCCCGCCAAGCAGGACGCATACCGTAGGTCTAGTATAACTAATTGGTCCAACTCTAAGCAAGAACGAAGAGAAAGCGAAAGTTGATTGACCATGAATAATTAATTATATTCTCCAGTCCCACTGGCTTCTTAGAAAGGGATCTATACCTTTCCATTCGAAGATTTGAAGAAGCAGTGAAAAAATAAAATCACAACACAGTACCGGTATATAAAAGCCATCCTCAATTTACTTAAAGCAATGCCAATGGTCAATTTGGTTAGTTAATTTACTTCCTATTAGTATTACTATCAGAACCAGGTAGAGTTTATGCAATCAGGTCACGTATCTTGGCTCGACAACGGCAATAAATGTAAATGAGGAGATTTTCTGTAATTAGCCAGTTTATTTACACAGCAGACATGCCGCAAGTCCATCAAATCGCCAAGTCAAAGTATTGTTTTCTTACCTTTCGCCTGTGTTGTTGTTGAAAGTTTACAAGTTTCAAACTTGATAAATACACATCTCGATCCAAAAACAGTAAAACACCCGCCGTCTTTACCAGCTACAACGTTATAAGGTGAGTGAGGGAAAATACAGTATTTCAGTACTTTTTCCTTTATTTTGGAAACTATTACACCACTTTTTATTAAATTATCTATTTAAAAAGAACAAATCGGTTAATTATTGTCAGAGAAATTATAGCGAAATATCTATACAGGACTTCCAAGTTACACATGCTTTATTACCGTGGTGAGGCCTGAATGTCCCTGTGGACTCGCGTAAACCGGAGTGCTATTCGCATTACCGGATAGGCCTGTTTCTTCGTTCTGATTGGTTGTTTCGCCAGCTAGGGGATCATTTAGTGTATGGGGAAAGAAGGAGAAAATAAATGTGAGACTTTTTTTAACCCTTTCATTAGGGGATCTGTGCTCCAAATTATACACATTCAATTATATATGTTGATAATAAATTGCATTCACATCAATGTATTATCATGATTAGGCCAGGACCTATTTAAATTGATCCTCCTTGTATTAGGCCTTTCATATTTTCATAGTCATAGGAGCGGTAAGCACGGTCAGTGACCGCAGGTCGACACCGCCTCACCTCACGCATGTAAACAGTATCCGCTCGGTGACAGTGCTGAGTGACAGTTATCAGTATCACAGCACTCGGCACAACACTGTGGACTAGTGGACAGGTTAGAGTCCACAGGGCGTGTGGATTTTTTATGTCGGAGGAAAAACGTGCAGTCAACACAACATCATGGAACGTGCACAAGTTGTTTTTGGGCATTTAAATGGCCATAGAAATGTAGAAACATTTTCAGTATCAAGTGACAACTCCTTCAGGGAATCGGATGACGATGTTGTCATTTGTGCTGCCAAGAGGACACCGATTTGTAAGGCCAAGAGGGGCGGGTTAAAGGTAAGCTTTCCATATAGGCCTAATATATGCCACTGTGCAGTGGCGGTACCGGGGGGGGGGGGGGGGGGGGTGTCCCTGTGCCCCCCCCCCCCTAACTCAGAGGGGCAGAGGGCCCCTAGAGCAATGCCAGAATTTGCACTTTCCTTCAAACCGCTGACTCTACATGTACAACCCCATACCCCATATTTTATTTCAACTTAATAATTCTTTTAACATTGAATTATATTTTACTTACTTTCTATCACATAGCCTAATTTATTTTGCTGTAAAATATGCCTATAATTAGATGTAGGTGTTAGCACCCTTTTCCAGTGGTAACTGCCTTGTTGTTTCAGGGCCTCTATTCAAAAAGCATTTTTAGACTCAGAATGTCTCAACAGGGTTTTGAATTTCAGAGGGTCTCCAAATTGGTATTCAAACAAGAATCAGTGATGGTGAACAGTTTACAGTTATGATTTGTTCATAATTTGTACAATTCAGGGTTTTCAGTTATTTCCATTTCCCAAAGGAAACATGACAGGGTCGAGTAAAATCTAAATTCTGGACAAAATAAACCTATATATAGCCTACCTCAAATGTGAGGACTCAAGAGGGTCTCAATTGACTAGAGGCAATTAATTTCATTAATTTTATCATCTCAAAAGGTTTTTTGTGAAGCAAGAAAATTGGGTTGTCATTTTTGTTAGACAAATTAGAGTTGTGGGGCTTTATTTCATTGTCATTAAGCAAATTAATTGTTATTCATTGCAATGACAATTCAAACAGGCAAATTCAGAAGATTTTGACCTCAAGTGTGCCCCCCCCCCCCTCCTAGACCTGCCTTCTGGTACCATCCCTGCTGTGTAGAAAGATGTAGGCCTACTGGCTCTGGAGCCCTCAATCACTACAATCAGAAAAGTAGGGCCTCATTTAATAACGGACAAAAATCGACTGCAGTGTGAACATTATGTTTATTGGCTTACTTGGCGGAATTGAAGAATTTAAATTTGAATAAATTAACATATAGGTATATTAATATAGTATGACACAATAAGGAGGTATAACATATTATCCGCCGCTCCGCCAACAGGTTATTAAAGTTAAAGGGCTTCTTGTGGCATAACAATACTAACTTATAGGGGTAGGCTATAATAACAGATAAGAGGCTGGAGTGTTAGGCTTATATAAGAGAACAACAAATATAGAAGTAAGACATTTTAATAATAAATTTTAGGGGTAGCCTAGGCCTACATATGTATGACACAATGAGGTATCAATGAGGTATCGCTCCACACATGAGGCCTAGGGCCTACATGAAGCTGACTGTGACATAATAATTAAAGTTATATAATAGGCCTAATAAGTAATAGGTGGAAGCATTTTGTAAGTGTATGTACCAGGATATAACGAAATGAAATTGATTGCTTAATAATAAATGTTGCATAATCGTATGTAGCCTATTTGATATAGGCCTACGTAATCAAATTATAAGTTAAAGTGGCTAAGATAGTTAAAATGAGTAGTCATGGAATCGTGTGAAACTTTGTCAGTGTAATCATATATGATAGGTATAGCAATATCTGAAGTATTGAGTATCAGCACTGCGTTTTCATTCAATGATTAGTGAATATGTGTAATGAACCTAAACCCATGTCAAATCCATGAGGAAATGGCTTGGAGACCAGGAGGTACTGCCAGATTTAGCCCTGGGTGGCAGTAATGGAACTAATGCCCTTTGTACTCATCAGTGCCAACCTGGGGGTTACATAATTCCAGATGTCATCCCAACTGACAGTTTGAATATTGGATTGGAAAGCCAAAACGATTTTGCTCTCTATTTTACCACATATCTGATATAATATGAATGTTAGAGTTTTGATATCCACAGGAGTTATTTAGGAGGGTAAGGTGAACCAAATACTAGAAAATGAAGTAGAAATTCCGTTACTCGATAATCTAGCCCTCAACAGTGAGAAGTGTCACTTTAAAATACGGACTGAAGAGTAGGCCCTAATGCAGTCACAGTAGCCTACTGCATAATCTTGCGTAAATAGTTACGCAATTAAAAATGATTAAAATTATGAAAAGTACAGTGGCAACAGTGCCGTGATATTACATAATAATATTATTACGTAATTAAAATTATGAGAAATGCATAGGCAACAGTGCCATGCAATATTACGTAAGGTTACACAATTACAAATTATTGAATTGGAACAGTGGCTTAATTGCCACGTAAGATTAGGTAATAATTACATAATAAAATTAAATGAAAGTACAAGTCAAACGAAAACTTTGAAGATTAAAAATAGTTGAAAATACTCGTAAAAGTTATGTAAAGTTACGTCATGTTACGTAACAAATAAAATATAATGATCACCTGAAGAAGGGCAAAATAGGCCCGAAAGCTAGTCAAATAAAACCCAATCAAATATCAATATTTGGGATTTTTCCTAACCTCTCTAGCAACCAAAAGATAACTACCCGGGATTCCTAATTTAAAAGCGACGACCATACAACTTCGTTGCAAATAAAATATAAAATCTGCACAAAAGACGTTTTTAAAGGTGCACATGATGCCAAAGGACGTGCAATCCTACATCCTGCTGCGTCAGGATGTAAGTAATTGGCGCCTAAAAGTTATAAGAGGTAGTTAAATCAGAAGGCCCTATAGTCACCCAAAATCGCAACATTGCCATAGGTGCAGGCGCGAGGCGATATAGAATCAAGGTGCTGAATGACCTAGATTTTCGCTGGGGAAAAGTATGATGGCTGCCGAGGTTAGTGCAGTCGGAAACCTTTAAAACAAATCCTCCGAGCTAGTGTTTAGAACTAAAACACCGCGCGAAGCCTTCTGCTATTAAAATATAGGAATAAAATATGTCTAGTGTTTTTGAGAGGTTTTGGAATTAATGGGTTATGGGAAAAGGCCTAAAATGGTCGAAAATTATGTAACATCAGTGATCACGTACCGGTAATGAAGTATTAGAACATGAAAACTAGATCATATTGATGGATTATCCATCACATAAGGTGGAGAAAATATGGTTCCACGGACCTAATAATGATGTTAGTATCAACACAATAATCACGCGTTTGAAACCCTGAAACATATTTACAAATTAATAAAGTCAAAGTGTCAGAAACAGCTGGCATAGCGATGTGACTACAAATTTAAACATGTTAAAATAAAATTAACCTCAACGTGATGCTCCGAGGTTTTCTATTTATAGGGGTAACAATAGGTGAGATATAATCAATTTTTTTTTACTAATTTAGGGGGGTTTGATTTGTAAATACATTAATTGGGTGCAACCAATTTGCCCATCAGATTCAATTGATGGTGTGTTATTGGTTGGGTCAACTGCCATTTTGCCACTCGGATCATATGATGGAATGTTAATGGTTCAGTTGTATAATTGGAAGAAAGGACAGAAAACAACATAAAAGATATATACATACACAAAATAGGAAAATAAAGTATAATATGTAAGGTTTAAGAGTAGTGATTCGATGGAGTGTTAATGGTTTAGCTGGCTCATAAGAGAAAAGACAAAAAAAAAGAACATAAAAGATCAATACAGGTATGGTACTACACAATAAAATATAAAAATATAAGAAGACAGAGTTGTGACATTGTTTTCTATAATCTGATATTGCTCCCTACCTGGGACAGTGTATAACAACAGATAGATGGGTCGAATCTTTTGGAATGTACAATATACCGGACATTCCATACTGGACATTCCTATGGTATTTCAAAGGGAACATCCCGTATATGGGTCAGACTTTCAGAAAATGTACAATTTACCTTCACCAATTCTCCCAAATTTCAGACGAAAATAAAGTTAAAAATACAGTTTAACCTAACCAAACAGATTGCTAGAATTAATACAATGCCGAATGTTCTCGAACTTACCTAGTATTGACCAAATTGCAGCCTAATGTAGCAGAATTTGGTAGATGTGTACAGCTGCGAATTGTACATTTTCTGAAAATCTGACCCATATACTGGATGTTCCATTGTACATTCCAAAAAAGAATCCGACTCTGATATAAAAAAATCTATCTATTGCTCTTGGCTACAAAGTTGTATTACTTAATAGCATCTGTCTCGTTTTCCCCCCAGGATGTTCTGCCCGATCAGTTGCTGTCAACAGTTTTTACTGGTGTCATTAATGAGGTTGGGCTGGACCCAACGCTTATTGGAGATATCTGTGTTGGTATGTAAATCCTTCAAATTCCTTCAATATCTTAATCACGGTATTTCAATAGATGGTCCTCGTCCGATCTCTGTCTAGTTGGAGCCCATCTCAAAATAAACATGCAGACATGAAAAGTATATGGTATCCTTATAGCATGAATGGTATTTCTAGCATTCTACTTTTAACAGATCACGGGTCATTTTCTTTCACAAACTTGGTTAGTTACATTAAATGAAGCCAAACAAACAGTACTACTCCTTAAAGATGAGAATAAATTTATATAATTTGCTGCGTTTCAAGGTAATGTCCTGCAGAAAGGATCTGGAGCAGGTACGGCACGAATAGCTCAGTTCATGAGGTATGCTAACAATTAAAAGTATATACAGAAATCACAACATCAACTACACAATTTTGTTGGTTCTGCTTCTTAAATTCTACAGTAATTCACCACAACGGTGCACAAGAAATAAATGCAATACCATTAATAATTAGTTGAACAAAGTAATTAAATTGGACATTGTATATTATGTCCTTCAAATCCTCCAAATGTCCCCGTGTATTTGAATATGAATTTGAATTTCACATGTGCATTTGAATACTAGTGTGGTAAAACTTTGAGGTGCTTTGTTTGCAATACTTGATGACTTATTCCCTTCCATTTTAAGCAACATTCCTGAAGTAGTGCCTCTATCAACTGTCAATCGCCAGTGTTCATCCGGATTGCAGGCAACTATGCATATTGCTCATGCTATCAAAGCTGGTACTATTGACATTGGACTAGCTGCTGGGTAGGTATACCTCTATATGGGTCAGATTTTCAGAAAATGTACAATTGGCAGTTGTACACATTTAGTAAATTAGGCTAAATTAGGCTGCAATTTGGTTAATACTAGGTAAATTCAAGTATAGTCGGCATTGCAATGATTATAGCAATCGGTTTGGTTAGGTTGAACTGTATTTTGAACTTTATTTTCGTCTGAAATTTGGGTTATTTGAGAAGATTGGGGAAGTTGAATTGTACATTTTCTGAAAATCTGACCCATATATTCTTCTACTAATACTGAAACACATCAAATATTTGACTCCTCTCTATGGTTGGTATTTTATATTTCATTCATTAATATCAACCATGTTATTCTAGGGTTGAGAGCATGTCATTGAGCAGTCGTGAACCACCCGAAGGCCCATTAAATCCAAAATGGTTGGAAGTTGAAAGTGCTAGAGATTGTTTAATCCCTATGGGGTAAGTAATGTTATTTTCTTTTGAAGCCTTTTTAATTTCCAAGTGATGTTGCAACACTCACATCATTTATATTGAAGCAGAACTCCTAATTTGTTCCCCATGAATATTATAGAATGACATCTGAAAATGTTGCTGAGAGATATAACATCAGTGGGCTTGAGCAGAACCAAATGGCGGTGGAGTCTAATGCAAAGTAAGTTTCTTTCAGGCATTTATGATGAAATACAATGAAGTATGATTGTGGGTATAGATTATCATAACAAAAAAGAAAACTTTTGGTTGATACATTATATAGAGCAACGGATAACTATAACATTTAGTCAAATCAATGGCATGTATGTGAGTTCTCCCAATGAGGAATACAGATGTAAATTCATTGTGATATGGTCTTTTGTCTTCACAGGGCAGACTTTGCAAGGAAGAATGGTTATTTCAAAAATGAGATTGTTGCAGTCAAAGCAATTGTGGAAGACGAGGAGGGCAACGAGAAGGAAATCAATGTAAGCTTCAGTCTGAAAATGTATAGTATATGTATAGTTTATAAGCTTCATATTTAATTTAAGTCAGGTAAAAATGATTTGTAGTCGTACACGGCTTATCCTTATGGCCTAGGGCCCAAAGCAATAAATCTTCATGTTCCTTTAAATATTCCCGATTAAATAGTAAAACATATTCACAGTGTTAGTATATATACCTTTCAGGTGTCAGAAGATGATGGAATACGTCCTGGGACAACACTAGAAAGACTTTCTAAGCTCAGGCCAGCTTTTAAACAAGGTGGAACGACGACTGCGGGTACTGATATTCTATTTAATTTTCGTAGGGGTTTGGAGAGAGAGAGAGAGAGAGAGAGAGAGAGAGGGAGGGAGGGACAGAGAGAGAGACAGAGAGAGAGAGAGAGAGAGAGAGAGAGAGAGAGAGAGAGAGAGAGGAGGAGGGACAGATGAAAATAGAGCGCAGAATGAAAGAGGGAGAAGGGTTGGCAAATTTTCACAAAATGTACAATTCGCCTTCACCAATTCTCTCAAATAACCCCCGTTTAAGACAAAAATGAGCTTCAAAATGCAGTTTAACATAACAAAACAGATACTTTAAATCAATGTGATACCAAATATACTCAGATATACCCGGTATTCATCATTTTTCAGCCAAATTTAACAGAATTTACTGAATGTGTAGAGCTGCCAATTGTACATTTTCTGAAAATCTGACCCATGTTGGTACCTTACAGGAAACTCAAGTCAAGTGAGCGATGGTGCAGGTGCTGTACTCTTAGCCCGCCGATCTGCAGCCAGGAAGCATGGCTTGCCTGTTATTGGTGTCATTAGGGGCTATGCTGTAGTTGGTGTCCCCCCAGCAGTTATGGGTATTGGACCAGCCTATGCCATTCCTGCAGCCTTGAAGAATGCCGGTAACTTTATTTCTACTTTTAGATATATTTTTTCTATCTTTTTTTTAAAGAATTTTATTTTCACATTTGACAGAAAAAATTGCAGACGAACACTTCACCTAAAAGCAATTTCGGGCGATTTTCAAGGCTATCTGCCCGTATCTATGTAGACAGTGGTTACTATATAATATGAACAATGATATGCATGTTCAGAAACAGATTCAGGCGATTTAGTGCTAAGATTTCAAATTAAATTGTTCATATTTTTGTATTAAGTTGAACTATTCGCATATTGGTATGAGAGATTGAAAGAGCGAAATAATGAAGGGTGGGAAAGAATATTTCCTTACTATATACATTAAACAATTCTTCAGGACGGATAAAACTTGACATGGGTGTAGCAACACAATGTGATCATAATGTGTACACATGTTCAGAATTTTACCATATAATAATTTAGATTCACATTTTTAAATTACTTGATAAATTACTTGTAAACTTGTTTTATTTCCAGGTTTATCAATAAATGATATTGATATCTTTGAGATCAACGAGGCTTTCGCCAGCCAAGCTGTTTATTGTGTCAAGAAACTTGGTATCCCTATGGAAAAAGTGAATCCAAACGGTGGAGCAATAGCTCTCGGTCATCCTCTTGGGGCCACTGGTGCTCGTCAAATAGCGACTCTACTGAGTGAATGTCAACGAAGAGGGAAAAGGTATGTAATTGTGCTACTTTTAAAAAACACCAATTTTCAGGAAGTCAAAAATCGCGAAAAAGTCAAAGGTTTTGTAAAAGTCGAAAGTTTTGTAAAAGACGAAAGTTATAACCCAGCACTTGTTTGTATATGAGCAATAGATATGTGTTAAAGTAATAAATTGTATCTTTAATGAATGATATAGTTTAACATAGGGAGGGTCTGGATATTTCCACTATGGCGACATATGATGTTTTTAATATCCTATTCTATTTAGTGTTTAATTGAGAGCTAGCGTTTTTAAAATATAGAATATTACAATAAACTTATTGTTTTTGTAAAACATCATTTCTTGTGTTTCAGGTCTTTTGGCATGGTTTCAATGTGTATTGGAACTGGAATGGGCGCAGCTGCTGTCATAGAATATCCCGGGAATTAGCTTGCGATATAATGTAATAAACATTCCCTTTCTCTTTGAATCATGAAAGCAATAAAGTCTCTTTTGAATGTAAAGAACTTCCTTGCAAGACATGTACCAAACACTATATTTTTACTCATTTCAATTTATGTGATTGTATATACTGTAATTATGTACGTGCGACGCATCTTTTGTATCCAATTTTGTGAAGAAATTTGATAAAGTACATGAATACATTTTACCAGCAAATGTTAGTTCTCTTTTTCGCCTCTTTCATTTGTAGTTTCACAATGTGCATTTCAAAGGGCACTACTGTATCGTGGAAAATTGTCTGTTTTTCTCATTACCTCCTCCGAAACGCGAGACCCCCAAATAAACCCATACTCATCAGTCAGTCTCTGTCCCGCTTTCCCTCTCGGTTACGGTTAGATTCTTTCTCATTACTTTATTCCCAATTCCCTCTGTTGAATGTCGATTGATTCCATCATTTCTTGTTGTTAAAAAGTTTCTCAAATATTCTTCCAAATAAAAATTGATACTTGTTCCTTCAATATATATCTGCTACACAACAAAACTACAACATTTTGCAACGCTCATGTATTTGTCATATATATAAGGTATTTCAAAGCGATATCCGATATAACCCTTACATTAAGCGGCGTGAACACTGCAGTTAGCTGCTAGCCTGAAAGACATGGTATTCAGATTCATACATAGATAAACAACGTGCGCCATAAAACAATGGAGACGCAACTAATATGCATCTAGAAGGAACAAGGTTGCACTACAGAGGTTATAGATAGACTACCCTAAGATAGACTACCCTTATTTACTGACACCTTCAACACAATTCAGGGTACATTGGACAGCAAACATATCGGACCTCATATTCACCTTAAATTAGTAAAATAACGAGATGAAATAAAAATTTGAATAGAAATATTTCTTCAAATCAGATTTAGAAATGTAGACAAGGTCATTTCCCGCCCGAATAAGAGATCGATTCTTCAATAAGCAGGTGTCACTGCTTTCGCAATAATTATTGGCACTTGGAATGTTAAGTGGAGTTGCATATTCGAATAAGTAAAGCTTTGACGAGCCCAGAGGCTTGGAATCAAATTTGATGCATTCTCACATACTATCATTTTATTATAAATATTTACACATGTTCGACACAAAATCATATAAAGAGCACCGGATCTGCCGCTATACTGAAATAATATCACATTTAGATCGGTCATGAATCCATTATTTGTACAACAACTGCTAATAGGTGTCGAGAAATAAAACACCTGGACCTCCGCAAAGAATCCACATACAAAACGCAAATTTATTTCATCCATTTCCATCAGTCCTTAATCCTCCTCATCCCTACAAGACCATACATAGTAGTATATAAAAATAAGAGTACAAGGCACAAACCTAGGCGTGTCATGCGCACTATCCGCTTTCTCTCCCTTCTCCCACCAACCACACCTCCCTCTCTCCACCTCTCTCCTACCCCTTCTCTCCCCCTTCTCCACCTCTCTCCCCCACCTCTCATCCCCCTTCTCCCCCACCCCTTCTCATCCCCACCTCTCTCCCTCTTCTCAGCCCCCAACCAAACGCACCAGCACCACTGCACCACCACCACACACACACGTCCGATCAACACTAAATCTCACATACAAATAATCCAACATCCACTCATACCACAAAACTCCTAAGGTGACCAGGCCGCCATCTTGTTTTCTCCTAAAGGTCACTTGTGCTATGGTTTGTCTACTACTAATGTTTTCCAGTATGTTTTGTGAATGACTGGGAGTGGGGTGCCGACGTTGAGATGGGGTGCCTACATCGGGTCATTTTCTTTTAAGCTTTTCACATCTCTAACGTTACAGTAATTACACATTACAGACCCTCTCAAACCTCATTTAATTTGTCATCCAATATGTTGGGATGGGTATAATAGTAAAAGCAACTTCTTATTATTCCTCATGGTTTTAGTCGATAAATCAACAAGGCTTACCCCGACGTAAGCACTCAGAAGAAATAAAGTTAAAATTCAAATTGATGTGAGAGAGAAATAGGCATCCAATCGAGTAGTAATTTTAGGGCAAGATTCCCCAAGTACCCTACTTGCCAATCACAAAGGTTTCCAAAATTTTGAGCAGTTTGAAAAAATTACTTCTGAACTTGGAATGATGAAAGAACAGATCCACAATGTTGAGTCTATGGGAGTTTTGTGCTACAGCAACAACCCAACATCAAACTGGTGCAGTTGGGAGCCTCAATATTCCACTGCCTCGGACTACTATAGTCTTTATAGAATCTCTTCCTTATATATATTAGCAAATTCTTCACAAACAGGTTTCAACTTCTGACTACGGTATACAATATAATATGTTCAAAAGATCAAGTCTACGATTATGGAACAGTTTGTGCGTATGATGACAGGCTCTTAAACCTGTAACACAACCCAGTTTATTATAATACAAGAGTTTTGATGAAATGTTATTCATTATTGTCATCAATAATTACAGTGTTATGGTGCTCTCTCTTCTATACTTGAAAGACGGGAGATGAGATGTAATTAGGATGAAAGACATGAGTAATAAGTTACAACTGTGAAATACAACAATTATGGTACAACTCCTGTATCTTCTTTTGTATCCGAATTGGTAGTATTTTCATAAGTGACGCCACCATTACTTTTGCTTAACAATTCAACAATAGCTGGTAATTTGTCAGGTAAAGTTTTTCTTAATGCTTCAAGATTTAAACCTCTTTGATAGACCCAGGAACGATGTTCATAAAGATTGAGATTGATTCCAAGCTCCCTCCAAATCTGGTGTACACTGTAATACTCATTGAGGTCCATATCCAAGAACAGGGCATAGTTGGGACCATAATCTACTACAAGCTCTTCGCCAGGAACAATGTCTTTTATTGTCATGTAAAAGATCCTTGTTTGACATTCCAGACCAAGCACATTCTCATGGAGTTTAAGCTCAGGCATATTTATAAATCTATGATAGCTAGAATGATCCACATGTTTTGCATCAACGTGACCAACAAGTTTGCCATTCCTTCGAACCTACAAGAGACAAAGAGATAAATGTAGACAAATGTCTGCGAAACCTTCATTGTGAGGGGAACAGACTAAAGAATCAATGTAGCAAGGTTATTATATAAAGTAATCTTTTTTCCCCTCGAATATCATGTAGGCTATACATTTGATCATCAATACCTCCCAAGCATATGTTAGCTCATCTGGAGATCCATGATCATGTGGCACAATTTCCCCATCATATTCACCGAGCCATGTATATTTGGGAATGAAAGTTTCAGAAATGACGCCCATACCAGCTCCGGGTATCGGTGACTTTGCGATGACCAATCCATTTGGTAGGGTACGGTAGGCACAGTATGGCGTCCCCCAGTGCACCTGAGGAAAAAGTCAAACTATCCAGTGTTCAATGAGGTAATGGAAAATGTACAACAAGTATTTGTTTACTGTTAACAATTGCAGGTTATTACCATACATCTGATTGCGTTCCTCCGGGAAACGTAGCAGTGGTGTTCAGTTAAAAGCTGGGTTCCACTGGCCGGCTACTTCTCCTGCTACTGCTCCCGCTTCTTGATGAAAGAAGTCTGAAGCTTGTTTAGGAGCGTTTTCGAAGCGTAGAGTGCTCCCGCTTCTCTCAAACATGTTTGATTTGAAGCGATGGCTATGGGTAGCGGGAAGCTGAAATGGGGCACTGACACCTCTCAAGGCTACTTCTCACGCTACTTGACGCGTTCATTTCTATGTGAAAATAAAATGTTGTCTGCTTACATTTCTGAGTAGCATTAGAAGTAGCGGTGGAAGTAGCGGGGCAATAGCACCTATTCCGGTATACCTTCAGTTGCTTGCTCCCGCTTCAAAAGAAGCAGGAGCAATATTAAGAGGCTGTCAAAGAAACAGGAGGAGTAGCAGGAGTAGTAGCTGGCCAGTGGAACCCAGTCTTAAGAGACAGTTCACGTAAATGGGGTTGTCTTATCTTGCTGGTCTTCTGGTTGAGAAAGGGAGGAGATCCGAATAAAGTGCAAAATACAGTTCAAACAAAAAAGATATTTCAAATCAACACAATACTAAATATACCTAGATTTTCAGCCTAATTTAATAGCCATGTATTTGGGTATATTTTGTTACGCAATGTTATGTAATAATATTTGTGTGACACAAATGATTGGAGGAATGCTATCCAGAAAATGCTTCTGTTGAATACAAATAATTACATGTCGATATCAGATTGTTGCAAAATTTGCAAATATATGACGTCCATTTGTGAAATATTTGGAGAGAAATTGGTAAAAAAAAATATTCAAATTTAAACAAAAGATGTTCATTGGAAATGGTAACCATGGCAATTTCAAATCTGCATATATCCGAAGATATAGTTCGTATAGTAAAGTTTTATATACAACTTATACCGTACAAATTTACAACAGTGAAATGGTATATATCGCTGGTGGGGGCTCGATTGAGATATGAACATAAGAGTATGGATAACAAGGAAACATAATTTGGGCATGTCGAGGTCGAGAGAACGACCCCCTTTATTAAACAACAAACAAAGAAAAAACTGTGTGCTTGTCTGGGTAGAAGTGAGCGAGCGGAGCCTGTGCTAGGCTTTATATAGTACCGCTACAATGACGCCCTCTGCTGGCAATATAATATTCTACTGCGTGAGAAACATAATATCGCTGGTGGGGGCTCGATTGAGATATGAACATAAGAGTATGGATAACAAGGAAACATAATTTGGGCATGTCGAGGTCGAGAGAACGACCCCAACATCCCAGCCAGCGGAAAAGGGGTAAGCAGTTCAGTACATTGACATCGAAGAGGCGACTAAATAGTCTTTCAATAAGCGAGTCTCAGAGTCTGAGGACAAATATAAGAGGACACTGAGGCTCCTCCAATCACCGTAGGTCTTGATATCGTGTAAGGGCATACCAATTCGACTCAGAAAAGTAGCTGAGCCGCGTCTCAAACTATGAGAACTAAATTTACCTGACAGACCACATGACTTAATTTTTTGAGTTAGTTTAGCAGAAAACCATTGATATGACATAGTTTTACCTGATGGAAGGATAAATAGAGGGCCTCCCAGAGGTACATCGAACTCACGGAGGTATACATATAACCATCGTACAGGGCATAATACAGAGTTTTTAGCAGCCACCACAGGAATTATCACTTTCCTTTGGGAGAACTGAATGGTTTTAGATGAACGTAAAGTAAGACAGAAACCATACTTTGTAAACTCAACATCAGAGGCATATATAACATGGCCGGAATCTGTAAAATTGCTTTTACGCAATAAGCACCTAAAGGCGAGGCATACAGAAGTCCAGAACAACAGGTCGTCTAGAGAGGTGAAATCCAAAACATAGAAAATTCTGAGCAAATGTGATGGAAGTAGTGGGTCACATTGTTCTACCGTATCACCAATAAGGCGTCGAGCGCCTTGCATAGTACATTTTACTAAGAAAGTATCCTTTGCTACAGGAGACACACCGAAATAATCATGTAAGGCCCATAAGGAGCAGATATAATTTGTGATCGTTGAATACTTAACTTGAGACGACAAGTAAGTGATGTATAGACAAACTGTTTCTACCGAAGCAGGTAGAGGTTCAATATCATATAACTCACAAAAATCAAAAAATCTTGTCCACTGAGACCTACGAGATCTCCAGGTGTTATCCGACCAGCACATGGACTGTACTTGTTTACATTTCTTTAGAAGTTGCGACCTTGAGGCTGTTAAAACAACAAGCAGAGAACATACAGGGTAAACCATAACACATAACATTTGGCTTGCGAGTGTAAAGTCTGGACAAAGCATCTGCCTCAAAGTTATCGAATGAAGACACATGGCAGGCTAACAATTGAATATTATAGATAGAGCAGAACCAGAATAGTTCTCTAATCATGTCCATAGCAGTGTTATTACAACTCTTACCAGAGGAAATCATACATTCCACTTGGGTATTATCGGTGTGTACGAGGACGATTTTATTCCTTAGTAAGTGGTGCCAGCGCTTAACAGCAAGTAAAACCGGCCAAAGTTCAAGAATATTAATATTGGAGGAACTAGAGGGATCCAAAATTGGCGGATCCAATGAATGGGGACAAGAATTACCACTCTCTTGCCAACCTCCAAAGAAAATATCGTCGCCAAACACACCCCCGAACCCAGATAAAGAAGCGTCAGTGTAAATATGTTCGAGGTCTATATAACCTAATATACGCCTGGAGCCATTAAACAATGGCAAAAAATTATTCCACCATAACAGGTCTTGGATACAATTTTTTGAGATTCTAATTCTCTTTTTACCTTTAGTAGCCTTTAACAAGGCATAGATGCGGTGACAGAAAGTCCTACCGCCTTTTACCACACTAGAACAGTGGGCCAATAACCCACATATACGCTCTAATTTTTTGTAAGAGCACCAAGTCTTTTCAACTATAGGGGATAATTCACCCAAGACTCTACTAACCTTATCATCAGGTAAGCGAATACACCAATCTAGCAGATCTATGATAATACCTAAGTATTTTGGTTTGTGGCTAGGGGAGGTCACCTTTTTAGAATTAACCCCAAACCCTAGAAATCTCAAAAAGGAGATTAACACGTCTTGCCTGTACTGGCATTGATCTACAGATGAACCAGGAATGAAGAAATCATCTAGGTAATTAACACAAGGAATACCCCACGAAAACATAACCCTAGTGACAAAGTCAGTAATCGAGTTAAATATATAAGGGGCTGACCGAATACCAAAACAAAGAGCGTTATCTTTGAATAGTTGCCACTTACCATCCCACCACCAAGAGAAACCTAGGTAGTCCCTGTGAGGGGGATATATATTTACTGAGCGGTAAGCTGAAGAGATATCTACCACGCAACCAAAATCATTTCTACTAACAAGTGAAAGAGCGTCATCAATACGTGCAAATTTGAACTTAATGGCTGTACTGTCCATGGAGTTATTCACTGATAAATCCGGACGTGAACAGTCCGTGATCGGGCGTAATCTGCCATCCGGCCTGTGGATAGCACCTAAGGCATGAACACATTTTGGGGGATCCTTGGCAATGGAAACCTGACCTGATATTAACTCATTTGAAACAACCGTATTCATTTGACTCACAACTGTTTCATTTAATATAGACTTGTAATTCGGCATGTTATAAGTAATATTAACTCCAGGGTCAACAATCTTAAAACCTCTGCAAATACCTGTCAAAACAAATGAATCAAGGTAAGAAAGACCGCGATCTAAACTGAAGGGAAGCAAAGATGCAGCAACCCGACAAGGCATGAGTTGAGTTGGTATATAGTCAAGGTAATACATACATAAGCAAGTACCGGAGAAACAATGTTTCGATAAGTGAAGATAATAATCGTTATAAATCTTCAAACTGCAAACATAATCATCAGGTAAGTATATACGACGAAGTAACAAGTTCAAGTCTATCGGTAAATTGTAAGAATTCAATTCAAAATGAACAAATGTGCATTTGTCAGACTCTTTTGTATAATCCGAAGGAGTAAGAACACAACAAAACTTCCTAGGGCCGCCATCTTGGGGAATCCCCAGAAGTAAGGGAACCCCTTCCGGAAGCTCCGGAAGTAAAGGATCGGGGTTAACAATGGCGGACATGTTTACATCTGATACAGAATCAAACGATAAAATTTCCTCCGATCGTGGAGAAAAAACAACATTTACAGGTAATGGTTCCGGAGTAACATCGCTAGAAACAATAGGAGGAATAACATCCTCCAAAATAACATGATCTAGTTGAAAAGAATCAGAATACACAGAAAATACATCGCAGTTATGAATAGAGACTTTAGACTGCGTCACTTCGCAGGGGACCTGCCTACCGGCTTTGTACTAAGCCGAGTTCTGGGTCTGGGAGTTTTGGCTTTTTGCCAAACGACAATCTGTTTTCGGGTGATTCCCGTAGCAGTAACTGCAGATATGAGGGAATTTACAATTATCAAACGTACAGCACTCCTGATTAAAGGCCCAGCAAACTGGTCTATACCCAGCCGAGTCTTTCTTTGAATCCTTGACCCGTTTACCTTTAACAGTAGAGGGGGAACTTTGACTTTTCTGTGCTTTAGCAGCATACTCGTGTGACAAAAATCTCATAGATAATTCGATATCGCCCCCGGAATATGACTTAAGGCCATGGTCTCTAGCTTTATCCCGAACACCTTCATCATACTTAAGCAAACCTGCAGTTACATAAGACTTTGACGCTGCCTTCTCGGCCAGAAAACAATTGTGTCTTAACATACCGTTAATATCATCCCCTGACTTATAACGCTCCAACATGAAGGCCCCATGGCAGAACCATAATCGCTCGACTGACAAAGTTTTTCTTCTTTCCTCACGTGGAAGGAATCGCTTAATTTTGTACCTACGTTTCTTGTCTTTAGAACGCGAGGACTGGTGATGACTGTTGCTCCTGCGGTGCCTATGTCTATGGGTGGACGAGGACAAACTGGACGAGGAGGACGAGGATTCATCTGTATCCGAGGACGAGGAAGAGGTAGAGTCAGAGGCCTTTCCCGAGTACTGGCAGCGGCGACGAGACTGACTACTCCTGTAGTCACTGGAATCACGTCTGCGGGACTGGCCCCGGGCCCAGTCACGGTTATCCCTCCTTCTGTCACCCGAGTCACGCCTGCGAGACCGACCCCGGGTCCGGTCATCGTCACCTGACAGAGCTTGAAACTTCGGGGAGTGTGAACTAGACATATCCTGACATAGTTTTGTAAGACAGTTCTCAATGCCAGACAGCTTGTGTTGGACGGCCCTCGACTCAGTCTTAATGGCTTCAAGCTTAATATTCATTCCCCATACATCTTGCCTGCATTTTGAGTCAACAACCGGCGGGGCTTGCTGACCAGCCAAAACATTAGAGGGGTTTGAAGGACGTAAAGGGGAGTTAAGCGGAGCTGGGTTATTTGGAATAACCCCCTGACCTAATCTCTCCGACTGAGTCAATTTAGGAACTTTCTTAGCCGTCAAAACTCTGAAGGCACCTGGCTCCAACACCTGTCTTGGTGGACCAAGTGGAGGCCAGGCCTTAGCCTTTACCGGAATCTTATTACCAACCATGTCTATATTCACACCCCCTTCCGAATCTGAAATATGCTCACCAACCGATGTACCAGGTGCTTCGGGGACATCTTCAACGAGAGGGGGAGCCGAGGTAGGAGGACGAAGGCAAGTAGGCTCCTGTTTGAACCAAGTAGCTTTTGGAGCAGCATTATGTACACTACTTCCCCAAGTCTTGCCCTTCTTCTTTTTCCTACCTCCAGATAAAGTAGGCGACCACTTATCCCAATCTATGTTATCAACCGAAGATAAGCTGGCCTTGCGCTCCCCCTTAGCACACTTCATCCCAGTCGGCGGCTCGTGCCGCTCATCGTTGCACTTCCAACATTTACAAAGTACCATAGTGTCAAGTAGGAGTCACCGAGTGACCCCAACACGTGCAACGAAGTGTGACCAATGTAACAGCGCTACAGAAAAAACTGTGTGCTTGTCTGGGTAGAAGTGAGCGAGCGGAGCCTGTGCTAGGCTTTATATAGTACCGCTACAATGACGCCCTCTGCTGGCAATATAATATTCTACTGCGTGAGAAACATAGAAAAAGATTATAAAATATTTCACTGATATTTTGACATGTATTGACATGTATACATTTAAGATGCTATATTTCCTTTTGAGAGACTTTATTGACTTAAGCTGTTTGTCTCCAAATTTGATTGGAAGGAAATTTTGAGAGAACATAACTTTTGGAATATCAATAATTATGATTTTTTTCCCATTTTAAATCTAAAATGCTCCGAACAAACACTAACACTAAATTTTAGAATAAACCCTCTTCTCAAACCCTGCCACCCTTAACTTAAAAATTTAACTAATGTGTAAAGCTGCCGATTGTACAATTTCTAACGACCAATCCATACATAGTTATTTGAAACAACTGGAATACAAGGCATGTTAGGATTGTATCCAGCTTTCACCAAATCAGAAAAGAATTGTGTATAAATTGGGTATCAATTGGCCTTACCAACTCTTCCATCATTTTTGAAAACGGTCTGGGACAATGCATCTCCACTGGGATATAAGGATCCGGAATTCGGCATATAACGAGAACTAAAAAGAAAAGTTAGCGTAATTTCTTTTGTAGTTCTAGTTCTAGTTCTAGTTCTTCGATATTTCTAGTACGGTAGTTAAATATACTCCTTAGGACAACCTCGCATATGCATAGATATATTCAATATACAGTCTTGAAATTTGGTTCATGGATTCATGCTACTAACAGTACTAAACATCCCCAAATGAAAACATTCTGACCAAGTGTTCTTGGCCATTTTTTTGCGACTTGTTACTCCTGTTCCTGAAACACATCCCATTTAGTAATTAATATTTGGTATTGCATTAATTTAAAATTAATTTTAGTTTTGTTGAAGTGTTTTAAACCTTATTTCTGTCTTAAATTCTGCCGTAACAACACAAAGTGAATCAAGTCACCGAGGTCAGGCATAAAATATTACCTAGATTTTGAGCAAGCGTATAGGAGAGGGTCATTCTGATTAAGGGACCCATCGTCCATGTAGAAGAAATGACCTGCAAAAATAGAAGCATCAGTTTAATTGGAGCGATTCAGAATGTTTTGAGTGGGGAATGCATGGTTATTAATCCTGAAATAACTGCATGCATGCATGGCCAATACATTCACAGCGGAAAGGGAGAAGAGTAAGCCGAAATCATTCATGTGACAGGGCAAACATCTGGATACATTCGGCTGAATCTGATAAATACTAGGTATATTATATCTGGGTATGTTTGATATTGCCTTAATCTAAAATATCTGTTCAGTTAAGTTGAACTCTATCCTGAAAAAAGGATTTTGATAGAAATGTATAGCCATCATGCACCGATACCATCTTCTTCTGGGGTTAGAAATGAACAATATATTTACTTATGATACTCATTAGGGGATTATAGATATAGAGGATCCACAATTATAATGCTAGAAATCTTTGTACTTACGATATATCAGAGCCAATATGGTTTAACAACCTACACATAAATTCTGTCCTCATTCTCCTACCCTTGCCCTATAGTACACGTGTGGGTATACGATGGGTCATTCCATGGAAACTCTATGTGTGGTGTCACACAACAATGAGTTACAAAATGTGGAATTTGCGAGATCGTCGTAGGCCTATTTAGATTGATGAGATCAAGTGGATTCCAACCTTTAGAAAAGCTAATAAAAAGTACAATGTCAACGCATGAAAGATAATGGCAACGCATGAAAAATAATCACATTTGCTGGTTATGCGTATTTTCTAATTATCCTGTTAAATGTCTCGCCAATAAAGATATTTTAAAGAAAATGTATGGAATAAGTTAGCGATGTTTCTGGGTGAGTAATCACCAGTAAAGTATAGCTAAATATATAAGAAACGCAAGAAATATGTTGAATACAGCCTTGAGACTTAGTACATGTATTTATACAACTTAAAGTACTAGACACCCCAAAATGATAATCTTCCAACAAAGAAAACTTGTGGGGAAAAAACCTGAAAAATATTAACTTTGCGACTTGTCTATAAGCATATATTGTCTTGAAACAATGACTATAAGCAGGAAAGTAATAATAAGTAATACAATTGAAGGAAATACGACCTCGACACAGAAGACCCCGTCTTTTTAAGGTAACCCACGTTCCGTTCCACAACTTTCATCTAAATGTATCAGAGCATAGCAACCAGGCAAGCGTGTCATTCAGAAGAGAGACAAATCCGGACATTACCTATTTGGGTCAGATGGTTAGAAATGAGATGTGTCGCAAAAAATGATTTTGAGATACCATTATATATGACAAATGATTTTGAGATACCATTATATATGAAAAATGATTTTGAGATACCATTATATAAGAAATGATTCTAATGATTGTAAACACTAGAACATCCAATCAGTGGTTCTATGTGTAGACGTCAGACAGCACACTCAGTGCCCTCTTGTGCACAACAGACCTTTTCAACTAAGCTTTCCCTATTGATGCCTGTGAGCGGCTATAAGTTACATATAAATGGAGCTAACAAAAATTGAGACTTGGGTGTTATACTTACGGCTCCATAAAGTTTGTTGTCCTAAAAGTGACCATGAACCTGTTGACTGACCCTTTAAGTTTGATATTTTTATTTGAAGAAGGGCAAGTAAGCCCGAAAGTCGTGAGTCTAAATAAACAACATCAACGTTATAAAGAGCTTTTCTATATCCACATCGATTACATCTCCAGTTCCCCCGATATACAGCGATCTACTTCCCCACTACTATTTTTATTTTTGAAAACAAATTTTGCAATATCTCTAGGTGGACAATTACAAGTAAAGTAGCTGAATATAATATACTCTAAGGAGGACCTTAGAAATGTAAGGATATATTTAAAATACAGTCTCGAAATTTGGTACACACATGCATATGACTTGGAGCATTAGATGAGAACATTCGTTCAAAGAAATCTGGTGAATAAAATACTTTGAAAAACATCATTTTTGTGACTTGTGACTCATTTCCGGAAACACATCACAAATGTACAATCAATCGGCAGCTCTACGGATTTAGTGAATTCTTCTAAATTAAAGTTGCATTCCCAGCTAAAGCGACTCAATAGCTTTCGTGTTTGTTTCTCTTCTTTATCCTGTACTGTAGAATGGAAGATTCAAATAAAGAAAATAAAGAAAAACTTATATGGTATACTGATCCCCATTTCTGAGAATATTGTATTACATAATGCTCAATGCTGAATACAATTTTTAAAAACAAATATATTTCCTCAAATTTCCTGAGTTTTTCATGGAGAATTCATGACCTTTTCTAGAATATTTTATGATTTTGTTTTTTGCTGATCTACGGTAGCAATCTGGATCAAATGGGATTAATAGTGCAATTGGTTAGGCTTCTTCATATATTCTATCTAGCCAGTGTTATCCTTACATTTTTTATTCAAAAAGGATTCCCAAAGTTTAAGAAGATAATAGAAAGTCAGACTGAAAAAAGTGAGATTTCGGCGGGTCCTCTAAATAATTATTTTTGGATATTTTACACCAAGAAGAACATGCATGTCAAAATCCTTTAATACTCTATCTGGGTGACCTTTGGATGGGTCTGGAATGAATAAGCTACTAAATAGATTTCATTTTTTTATTGAAAAAAGCTGAGAATGCAGTTGAGCAATAATGAATACTCGGTATATCTGAATAGCCCACTGAATAGACCTACACTTGATGTTTTATTGATTTAAAATATCTATTTGGTTATGTTGAGCTGTATTTTTTATTTAGACTTGGTATACAGACCCCCATTTTAGGGTTTTTCATCTGCCCCAAGTATTGCATATAGTAAACAGTAGATCATAGATAATATGTATGTCTATACTTAATTTTGTATATTTGTATATAAGTTTGATATTTTGTACTTTGTTTGGAACATTTCTTGGTGGACATTTACTAGTAAAGTAGCCAAATAAACTTTATACAATCACCTTAGAAATGTATCAATATATTTAATGCACTGTTCTGACATTTGGTACGTAGATTTATATGACTAAAGGCGCTAAACCCCGCACAAATCAGAGCATTTCAATAAATATCTTCTGCTTTAAATGAATAAAGAAATAAAATAGAGATCTTGTAAAAGAAACAGCAAGGTTGAAAAATATCATTTTTGCGACTTGTGACTCATTTACCTGAAACACATCACATATATTCTCCCATTTGCCCAATAATTTTGATCGTGAATAGTTGATAATCTAGAGTGATGATGATATAATGGGATGCAAGTATTGTTATATCCTTTTCTTTTGTCGTTTGTTATTTATTCACAGTATCAAAAACCCCTCTTGTATTCGCTCGTGCAAATCACATGGATACAGACGAGGCTGACTCAAGTTCCTCTCACAAACAGAGATGGCGAATCCTTTCTTACACCTCCCGATGTATTTTAAGCACAGACAAACAATTTAAAATGTATCGGGATCCTAATGTAATGTGATGTGTCACAGGAAAAATGAGTTACACTCGTAGAATAAGCATTATTGAGCTAGAGCTAGAATGGCTATTAACTAAGTCCAGAAATAAAGATGTGTGTAAGGAGTGAAGGCAAGTTGAATACTGGGTTTACTCTGTTTTACTTGGTGTAACACAAAAGGTAACAAAGTAATTGTAGTGTATAAAGATGGGTTTATTCCTGGTATACAGGTGGATTAATAAAGGTGATATAACCTTGATGGTATTCGGCAGGTAACTGCTTAAGCCTGTTAGATCGGCCCCCTATGCAAGGTAATTAGAATGATACTAATTACCTGCACCTTGATTGACAGGTGTAGGCTGACCAATGGGCAGCCCACATCTGGTCAGTACTAAGTAACCGTCCTACAGGTAAGATGTATGGTATATGAAGATAGAAATTTAGTACATGGGTATACATATGTTAATGCTTTTATTCGGTAGGATTTATCTTACAGATCTATAATGTTTTTAGCTGTACATATATTTTTTAACAAAGAGTGTTTAGCAATAAAATGACATAAAATGACATAAAATGATTAATTGAATATTAATTCAAAATATAGGGATCGTGCTGCCACCCGTTGATGCACCATTTTTCAATAAGGCTCTACTAATTGTTATGACTACGCAGATAAATATACAGTTTTCCGACCAGACCAGATCAAAAACATTGTTTCAAATCAAAACAATGGAAAAGAAAAAAACGATAAGTTATACACCAATGGAAGAAAGTCGCAAAGGTTCTGCGGCCTTGAATCCACTTATCTTATGAAGATCATCTATACAGATGCATGTAAAAACATTGTTTCACATCAAAACAAGAAAAAATAAGATAATATCGCAATGAGGTTTCCATATATATAAGTTAGGATTATATTAATATGACACAAGGAGCCCGCTGTGCTGATATATATATACATCACCACCATGCTGATATTCCTCACCGCCTCTGTGTCTTGGGATATTATGTGTGTGTGTGGGGGGGGGGGGGGGGGGAGGGCTAATGATCGAATAAGAGGTGGTGTCCCCCAACTCGGCTCGAGGGACCGGAGACAAATGTCATGATACAGCTGTTCATTTTATCAGGAGGTGGCAGATTAACAGGGAGTAATGGCATTGCTTCTTCTTCCACACACCGCCATCAAAGAAATATTCCCGGCGAATAGTGATTAAATTTCATTTAGTTAAAATCTGGAATTACACTCTCAGAATTGACCCACACTATGGAATGTTATTTTATGTGCAACTACAAGAAGCATGTTGAAACAGAGGTGTGCTCTTGATTTCTTCAATAAACCACTACCAAACCAAGCATGGAAGAAATCGAGACGGTCTTTTGTTTACAAGTAGTCCCATCATGCAGGTTGGAAAAATAGACCTGAAATATAAAAGTAAACTGTTATAGATATATTTTTTATATTTTGTTTAGATTAGTTAGTATTATATCAATTGGCAACATGGTACACTTTTCATGAATTCTGCTGAAAAATAAAAATACTAGGTATATATACAGGTGGTCTATAGATTCAGGATTGACATGATTCAACATATCTCTTCGATTGTATTGAACTGTATTTTGAAACTCAATTTTGTCTTAGATCTGGGTTACTCAAGAAGATTGGTGAAGGTGAATTATACATTATCCCTTCACCCACATAACTGTATATTAGTGCTTGTGATTTACTTTCACCCCCATTAGGGGATTAGAGGTGTAACACAGACAAGCCTTCACGTGAGGGAGACTCAATGCATGACAGTAGGAAATGTACCATTTTCCTGAGGCGTGGAAGGGATAAAAAGGGGCAAAATAATTTGGAGAAAGGTATTTTTAAAGTTTAGGAACATGTTGGAGGTATATATATACATCATTTCTTTAGACGTGTATGAACTTTTTTCTGTTTGAGTGGTGTTTATTTCAAGGTAGAGATGTATTCATGAACTTTATCAACTGTATTCCAATAACAGGGCGTGGAAAAGCTTAGGGATTTGTGAAAATAAATTCAAGGGTTGGAAAATTAACATATATAGGTCAAAGATCCTAAAATAATATCAAATGGCCTTAAATCTTGCTGGAATCTTTTAAATGGCCTTGAATTTTTCGGCGATTCTTACAGAGGGGAAATATTTGGATGTTCTTAACATGAATCCTTGAATGGTGAGTGGGCCTAACTAATGCTGTATTTAAAAAAGTTCAGAACCAAAATAATACAGATTGTTTCATCAACAGGTTAACCATTGTACATGGTTAAGGCATTAAGAAAGTGTATGACCGCACATTACATTTGTAAGAGATGATAATATTGTTAAGTAAATGTTAAATAAACTTAGATAAAATGACAAAACAGTATTATGTTATTTATGCAATATTTGTATCACAAAATGTTCACATATAAGCGAAAATGTAAGCATTTTTGGTAAATATTCTGCATTTTCAGTTTAAGAAAGACTAAATTTCAGTAACTATGACTTGACATCGCGCACAAATGTGATGTGTTTCAGAAAAATGAGTCATAAGTCGCAAAAAATTGATTTTGAGATACCATTATATTTGAAAAGATGAGATCAAACCGATTCCAATGATAGTAAACAGTCTAATAATCAAACAAGTATTTCTAGATTTTAATTTTGATATTTTCGTTTTTGAAAAAAAAAAGTTTCCAATGTTTCTGGGGGTCAATACACAGTAAAGTAACTAAATGTAGTCCATATGAGGACCTTTAAAACGAAAGGATATATCACATAGATTGTCCTGAGATTTGATACATCAATTGATATAGCTATAAGTGATAAACCCTCCAAAGATCAGAACATTCCATTAATGTGATCCCGTGAAAAAAACACTTTGAAAAATATTAAATTTGCGACTTATGACTCATTTTCTTGAAACACATCACAAATAATTGATCCTGAGAAGTCGTTTCCTTTGGAAACGCAGGGTATAAACATTAAGTTAAACTGATTATAAAGTTAAATAGAAAAATAGTTGATTAAATCATTGATTAATTTAATAATTAGTAAACTTATAACTTGTTATATTTGGGTAAGGGTTTGAAATGTTCAGTTTGTCAACGAGAAGTTAGTATTATAGATCTGTACCTACCTGCACAAGAAGCTGTCATGAAAGATGCTAAATTTCCAACAATGAAGGCCCTCAGTACTACAGACGCAATGTCCGATGCTCTGTTGGGAGCCAGTGCTGTTAATCCACCCATCACGTACCCTATTGCTCCAAAGCTGGCGAAGTTACATAAGGCATATATAGCAATGGTGGGTGACCGCTCCTGGAATATGTTGTAAAAATATAAATTTATGAACCAATGATAATGATGGATTTTATGTATTTTGATTGCAACACATGGGAATATGTGCTCAGCAGAAATGTGTATTTTCATTTATTTTATTTTAATTATTATTTAATGAACAACAACATCACAATAGGAGATTTGCATATCCGCCATTTTGAACCGTGATTTGCATGGAATTATGGGAGTTGTATGTCAGTGTAAAAGCTATAGAAAAATGTTATACTCAGCATGGAATATTTAACAATGATCTCAAGTAAATATTCGCCATAAAACAAGACTTTATCCTTCCCATCATGCATTTGGTTTTTGTAGATGGTTTACACAAGCTATGCTATTGTTGAAAGAATCCTTGCAATTGGTATAATGATTTTCAATGCACTGCGGTCATGGGCTAATGGGCTAATACATCATTATAGCTCTGATTGCACTGACTCGATACCAGTAATCCTATTTCCCGAAACTGCCACTTGTAGAACAGCGGAAAAAATCACGAATGATGAAAGGACACAAATTCAGAAACAACCAAAGTAATAAGGATATTTTTCAACCAAAGTAATAAGGATATCTCCAATTCTACTGCACGAAGAAGGAAAAGTCCCATTTGAACTAGTTTCTGGTCATCAACATATATATATATATACAATAATCGTTCTACACTTTTTAGCAGGTGCTACTTCAAATTAATTAATAAATGAATCAATTTGTTAATAAATTAATGTCAGTAACTTACTGAGAAGAAGACACCACCAACGAGTGCTGTTGCATTTGGTTCCAGGATAATGTTTGTGTCCAAAAATTGATAAGTTCCGTTCATCGCCAGGTGTAAGTCAAAGTGTTCCTGGAGGATACCAGAAAAAAGGTTAAAGTGATCTATTTGCTTTATCTACAGGTCTACTTAGATAGATCTGAATGACAGGTTAAGAACTACAGGTTTGACTAATTTATAGAAGCATTACGAGATCCCCCCACCCCAGTGAACAAAGTTGAGTGTAGGTGCTGGGAAATTAATTTTATTTTCCAGAGGTCAGGTAATAAAAATCAATCGTACAGAGTAGTTATTTGAAATAAGTAGGTGCATGATTATTTAAGTTTAGAAATGTTCCCCTGTGACCGTTAAGAATAGGTGTGAGTGGGTGGGTAGAAAGAGAGAGGGGGGTAGAGGTCAGGCTTGACCGGAGGAGAGGGAGAAAGTGAGTGGTAGAAGCGTGAGCGGGGAGAATAAGGAGCTGCTCCTCCCTGGAGGAGAGAGAAGGAGAAAGAGAGAAAGAGAGAAAGAGAGAAAGAGAGAAAGAGAGAAAGAGAGAGAGGTAGTGAGAGTGGGAGGGGGTGATGAGGTAGTAAGGCAGAAAGGAGTGGGAGGGATGTAAGGGGGAAGGAGGGGGTGTCTGACTGTAAACCAATGCAGACGGGTACATTGCTAGTCCTAAATAAAAAAAAATAAAAGAAACATGTGTGCTCACCTTGTTCTCAAGCACAGTTTTTAGTTGAGCATAAGCATCAATTTCATTTTGGACGATCTTTATTCCTATCAATCTTGCCATGGTTCTACAATCTGCTGAATCAGTTCCCATGGTGAAAGCAAATGGCCACAACAAGTAGGACAGTATAGTCTGGAAGGAGAAATAAAAACAAATAGGAGATTAATCATTCATGTGGAATGTGGACCTTATGATACTTGAGTTATTGACATGAAACAAAATGTTTTTGCTTGTACATAATGAGAATTATGGTGGATATGTTTGATTTATCTGTACCTTTAGCACTTGGCACTAGATGTTTTGCCCAGAAATGTTATTTCCATTATTGCAATACATATTAAGAGAAACCCAGCATGAGTAATGTGTGGTATAAATGTTATAAGTGTTACAAAAAAATAAGTCATAAGTCGTAAACGTGTTATTTCAGTGTTGTAGTCAGATTATAAATTGATTTTTACCCCCTTTTTTCAAATAGTCGCAAGTACACCTCAAAAAATATTTTCGGTCTTCTCTCCCTCATTTTTCTTATAATTTTAAGTGATCCAAATCGCACATCTGCTGCGAATACAGACCTGCGATTTCACACCAGTTTGCACCTGAAATCGCACATGTGTAGAGACTAAAAAGCCAAATCGCAGAGCATTATTTCTGAAATCGCACAAGCTCCCCGCCGATTCGCACAGGATTTCTACGATTTCACATGCAAACGATCGCAAGTGCCAGATTCGCACCAGTTTTTTAATTCGCCCCTGTGTAGACGGGGCATAAGACAAATAATATATGAAATCGCAGTAGTCTATTTGTGGGAGTATGGCCATTTTGTATATATCATGTTTGGCTTTTTGGGATAGGCACTTTTTTGCCCTGTACATTAGATAAATGTTTTATCTTACCTTCTTGAGTAAGTTATTAATATATGGTTTAAAGGAAAGGGTCTCATTGAAAATAAATCCCAGATACTTGTACTCTGCAGCCCCTGCCAGCCTAGAATCACCCAGCTTCAGATAATGGCTGCGTTTTCTGTTAA